>JAAKBH010000390.1:82500-410488 GCA_019776075.1 Amaranthus palmeri
AAGACATAGCTGACAGTCAGGAGTCACCCTTGCAGGGTAACCCTGACCCTGTAGAGCAACCCATCTGGGGCATGCCGAACCAACAATATCAAAGCCGGCTGCATGAAGAACCCACTCGGCCAGCTCCCAGCCGCGCCCGAGAACAGGCCCGTAGTCGGATGCCAGAACAATCGGGGAGTTCAAGGTTCGATGCCCGTCAGATTATCAATAGAAGAAAGAAGGAACAAGATGTTAGGACTCACCTCAATTCCCGGAGACAAGGGAAGGAGCAAATGGAAGCATCCTATCACAGCCCGGTATACCAAGAGCGGTATGATTACGCCCAAGAAGGATACATACGAGACGGGTCGGACTCGGCCCCTACCATTTTCAAGACGCCGTTATCGGCACGAATACTAGCCGTTCCTAACCGGAACAAGGTCAAAGTCCCAGCCATTAAATCATTTGACGGATCGGAAGACCCGGGTGAGCATGTAGCCTCTTACCGGGCACACATGGTCGTGAGCACTACATGCGAAGCCATGCTCTGCAAGTTTTTCCCAACCACTCTAACCGGGTTAGCCCTGAATTGGTACACCGCCTTACCCCCGGGAAGTGTGGATAGTTTTGCAGCACTTGAAGCCTTGTTCCTCGATCACTTTGTTGCATCGAAAAGGCAAAGGAAATCAAACTTGCACTTAATGTCGATCATCCAGAAGGAGGGAGAGACCGTGGCCGAGTACGTCCAAAGATTCCACGAAGAAGTACTCTTCATACCGGGAGCCAATGACGCCACAACGGTCCCTGCCCTCATCAATGGGGTTATGACACCCAGGTTAAAATGGAAGCTGTTGGAACACGACATCACCACGTATACGGAGGCCATGGAAATTGTCTAGAGATTCATCCGAGCCTCTGACATTTGCACGCCCTTAGACTCAAGAAGGAAGAAGGAAAAAGTCGGAAGATCACAAGAAGCCACGCCTAGCCGGCGGAATCAGGATAATGTTGGAAGGGAGAGGTTCCGTTCACCAATGGGACCCCCGAGAGAAGAAACACGGAGGCAAGCTCATGCCTACCCCGCTCTAGAATCAAATGGAAGCGCCGAGTCGCGTTTCAACCGTAGTCAAAAGGACATCTTCTATTCAATTAGAGATCAATTACCAACACCACCACGGATCTCTACATCTCAAGGGCGAAGAAATATGGATTACTGGTGCGATTATCACAAAGAGCACGGACACACCCTGTCACAATGTAGGGAATTGAAGAGGATACTAGACAAGATGGCCGACGAAGGTCAATTGAATAGGTTTTTAAAACAAGAGGGGCGACCGAGGGAAAGAAGAGAAATACCCCGTCCCCGACCAGAAAGGCGCGCTAATGATAATGAACAGTCCGAGGCGACACAAGGGGTTATTCACATGATAACGGGAGGATATTCGGAATTTTTTGTTAGCAATTGGTCAGTGAAGGATAGCGTTCATACCCTAAACCAGATGACCGCGGAGATTAAAAAGGCGGTCGACAGACCCAAGATGATATTCGGTGAAGGAAGTCAAGCGATACAACACCCGCACTCGGACCCTATCGTCCTAACACTCAAAGTAGGACTGATGAATGTGAGAAGAGTTTTGGTAGACACCGGCAGCACAGCCGATCTCATTACCATGGATTGTCTAAAACAGCTCAAGTACGGCCCAGAGCACTTGGAGAAGTTGGATCGACCCCTGGTCGGCTTCGGAGGAAGTAGAGTCAGCCCTGCCGGGACCATTGTGCTCCCCGTCCGATTCGGAGAAAGAGGGAATGGGAGGACCTTACCGGTCCGCTTCACAGTGGTGGACATATCCTTCCCCTACAACATCATCATGGGCCTGCCCCTAATCAACAAGATCAAAGCCGTAATATCGTCTCATCAGTTGCTCATTCAATATGAGAAAGACGACGGTCAAGTAGGAACCTTGCATGGAGATCAGAAGATAGCAAGAGAATGTCAGGTTAACAGCCTTAAGATGGGGGCGGGAAGTGATAAGAACCCCGAAAGTAAGAAAAGGAAAATCGCCTCCGAGTCGATCATGCACGTGGTGGAGGACCACCAAAGAAGGAGTATCAGCCTCAACCCATAGAAGGCTATGAGGAAGTCGCGTTATGGGAAGGGGAGAAGATTCGTTTAGGAAGAAATCTAACCGGACAGGTGAAAGATAACATCATCAATGTAATTCGGCAGTATCGTGATGTGTTTGCATACAAAGTAGAGGAAATGCCTGGTATACCCGCGGAAATAGCCTCACATCACTTAGACATCAAACCGGGTTACAAACCTGTCAAGCAAAAGTTGAGGCATCAGGGCGCCAAGAGAGCCTCCGCCGCAAAAGAGGAAGTAGATAAGCTGTTAAAGGTCGGATTTATAAGGGAATGTAAGTATTTGGACTGGTTGGCTAACGTGGTCCTGGTAAAGAAGCCTTCCGGAAAGTGGCGCATGTGTGTTGATTTCACCGACCTCAACAAGGCGTGCCCCAAAGATGATTATCCCCTGCCTAAGATCGATAAATTGGTAGACTCCACGGCAGGACATGCTTTACTCAGCTTTATGGATGCGAACGCCGGGTATCATCAGATTCCCCTGGCCGTGGAAGACAGGCCGCACACCGCCTTTATCACCCCTTCCGGGGTTTATTGCTATATGGTGATGCCTTTCGGCCTAAAGAATGCGGGGGCGACCTACCAGCGCATGATCAACAAAGTTTTCAAGGAACAAATTGGGAAGAATCTGGAAGTCTATGTAGATGACATGATAGCCAAAAGCAAGCTAGCCGAGGACCATGCCGAAGATCTTCGGGAAACCTTTGAGACCTTGCGGAAGAATAGAATGCGTTTAAACCCGGAGAAATGCGTGTTTGGAGTGACCGGGGGCAAGTGTCTGTGTTTCTTGGTGGATGAAAAAGGGATAGAAGCTAATCCCGATAAAATTCAAGCTATACTGTCAATGAGCTCGCCGCGCACCGTTAAAGAAGTGCAACGCCTAACCGGCTGTATCGCGGCTCTGAGTCGATTTATGTCCAAGTCAGCGGACAGATGCCACTCTTTCTTCAAGACGTTAAAGCAACCAAGGTTCGTGTGGGACCAAGAAGCAGAGGAAGCCTTCCTCAAGCTGAAAGAATATTTGGCAGAAATGCCTAAGTTAGTGTCGCCCTTGCCGGGCGAAAGATTGTATTTGTACGTTTCCGTATCGGAATTCTCCCTAAGTGCCGTTTTGGTGGCAGAAAGGGACAAGCAGCAGTTGCCGGTCGACTACATCAGTCATGCATACCGCGGGTCGGAAGCCCGATACTCAACCGTTGAAAAGTCAATTTTTGCATTGGTAATGTCAAGCCGGAAGTTGAAGCCCTACTTCCAATCTCATCCCATCACCGTTCGCACCTCTCAACCCATGAACAAGGTATTGGAAAGTAAGAATCAGTCGTCCCGGATAGCTGACTGGGCCAACCAATTAGCCGATTATGGTTTGGAATTCGAACCAAGAACGGCCATCAAAGCCCAAGCTCTTGCCGATTTCATCTCAGAGTTGACGGGGTCATTAGAACCGATCTCTACAATAGAGGAATGGAAGCTATTTGTCGATGGATCCTCGACACAAGATTGTGCGGGAGCCGGCCTACTCATCATCTCCCCTCATGGGGCCAGGCTAGAACATGCAGTGCGCTTCGACTTCGTGGCCACCAACAACGAAGCCGAATACGAGGCCCTCCTTTTAGGACTCGGTATCTGTTTGGCCTCTTGCGCTAAGAAAGTTATCGCGCATACCGATTCCCAATTAATAGCAGGCCAGGTGAGTGGGGAATTCGAAGCAAGAGATGAGAGCATGAAAATGTATCTCACCAAAGTTAAAGAAGTCATTGAAAAGTTCGAGTCTGTTACCCTTAGTCATATTCCTTGGTCAGAGAATGCGCAAGCCGACGCCCTCTCAAGATTGGCTAGTTCTACCATCAGTAATGAACCTCGCAACATTGTCTGGGAGGTCTTGCCCAGCCCCAGCATAAATGCTTTCGTCGGAGGAGTCAATCGGACGGATTCATGGATGGATCCTTACATCTCCCTCCTCCGAGATGGTGAAATGCCCGAAGACCTTGAAGAAGGCCCAATTCTGGTAAGAAAAGCCAAGTACTTTGAGTGGTATGAAGGGGCTTTGTACAAAAAATCTTATACCCATCCCCTGCTCAAGTGTGTGACCCCCACTGAGGGGTATTATATATTGAGGGAAATACACGAAGGAGCTTGCAGAATCCACCAGGGAATTCGGACGCTTGTAGGCAAGGTTCTGAGAAGTGGGTACTACTGGCCGAGCATGAAGGCAGACGCCGAAAAGCTTGTAAAAACTTGTGAAAAATGTCAATTCTATGGTGAAATGCCTCGCCGGCCCTCTAACTACCTCTCCCCCATACAAGCTATCTTGCCCTTTGACAGATGGGGTATCGACTTGCTAGGCCCTTTCTCCCCGGCCAGCGGGCAACGGCGGTTCGTTCTGGTAGCCATAGACTACTTCACAAAGTATGTCGAGGCCGAAGCCTTTAGCTCCATCACGGACAAACAAGTGTGCCAATTCTTCTGGAGGAATATAATCACCCGGTATGGAGTGCCTCAAGTTATCATTTCTGACAACGGCAAGCAATTCAACAGTGCAGCCACAAGGGAGTATTGCGCTAGATTTAATATCGATACTCGGTTCTCGTCTGTCTCTCGGCCTCAAACAAATGGGCAAGTAGAAGCGGAAAAAAAGATTATCCTCAAAGCGATAAAAAAGAAGTTGGAAGGAAGTCGCGGTAATTGGGTAGAGGAACTACCCGGCATATTATGGGCTAGCCGCACAACAGTCAAGGAGGCCACGGGGCATACCCCCTTCTCGCTCATATTCGTCACAGAAGCCGTACTCCCCGTCGAAGTGGGAGTACCCTCGACCTGGGTGACCTACTATGACCAATACAACAATGACGAGGATAAGCCCATTAACTTGGACTTACTACCGGAAATGCGAGGTGACGCTTTTCTCAATTCCGTGGCCCAGAAGCAAAGGATGACAAGGCAATTCAACAAACTTGTTAAACCACGTCAGTTCCAAGTGGGAGATTTGGTACTGAGGAAAGTTGAAGCTACAAGAAGGGCTACCGAAATAGGAAAGCTAGGGAAGAATTGGGATGGTCCCTTCAAAGTCACTCGAGTCATTCGGCCTGGGACTTTTGAGCTCGAAGAAAATGGCAAGTCACTACCCAGACCATGGAATTCGGACCACCTGAAGAAGTTCTATGTTTAATGTGCCGCCTCCAAAACGAACTGGGGGCATATTGTACTATTTGTTGACATTAGTTTTAGTTCGTGTTGTATTCGGCCCACAATCAAAAAAGGGCTTATGGTTTCAATGAATCTTCGTCGGCCTAACCGGCACTTTATGAATGCTTATGGTCTCTTATGGTTTCAACAACTCTGCGCCGGCCTAACCGGCATTTTATGAATGAAGTTGATTAGCCGGCCTAACCGGCATTCTATAAAAATTCCTGCTTTAACAGTCAATACTAATTTCAGCAACGACCACGGCTCATTTTATATGTGGTGCGATTCGTTTAACAATTGGCCGTTATTTGCATAAAGTAAAATGAAGCAAAAACAAACAAGCATTTAAAACAGCAGAAAATAGTCACAATAAAGGCCGAAGCCCAAAAGTCAATACAATTCGGCCCATTAGGGCAATACAAACTTCCAAGTCTTAAAGCGATACAAACTTCGAATTCTAAAAACTAATCTGCCAAAAGCTCATCCATGGTAAAGGTAGGATCCGGGATCTCGACTGGGGCTGGAGATTGATGGCCCGCGGAAAAAGCTGGAGAAGTCGGAGAAGCGGGCGCAGGGGAATGGAGCAAAGGAACGGCCTGAACAGGAGAAGCCCGTGGGGTTGGCGGCCTGGTAGGGATGGAGATGTGGTAATGCTCGAAATCTACATCAAACTTCTTCAAAAGCTCCGCAGGCAACGCCTCCTCCCAAGCAGCTTTCTCAGCTTCATCATCTTCATCAGGACCAAGAGCCTCCAGCTCTTTCATCTCCTCGGTGGCCTCCGCAACGACCCCTTCGTGTTCATCTTCCCCGGCCTTGAGGAGGGCCTCGAAGTCGACTCTGTTCTCAGACTTCTCATTGGCACGATGCAGCATCAATTCCTTCACCCGTATCCCTTGGCTGTAGGCATCCGAACACAGCTTGGACTGAAACTGTCGGCCCTCATCAGTCTCCAGCCACTCTTTAACCAACTTCTTCCTAAGAGAAAGTTGACGCTCTCTCATTAACACGGCCTCTTTAAGGAATCGGCATTTGCCGTACATTTGATCCAGAGCGTGCCGGAGGCCCGTGTTGTCATGCTTAAGGCTCACCACTTGATCGTTCTTCAAAATCAGCTTACTATTCAGCTCATGAACCCTCTTCTCGGAAGCCTTCAAGTCCGCCTCCAGTGTATCCAAACCCATCGCCGCCGTCAGCTCATATTGGGTTCGCATGTTCAACTACAAGAGGGGTTATGTTAGAAAACTATCAAAAGTAAAATGAGAAGTAGCAAAAAGAAATGTTACCTCAGCTTGCAGCGCCAATATCTCACTAACCCTGGTCTTAGCAGGGATCTCAGCCAATTGCTTAAGGTCCTTGTCGGACATCAGCTGGCCCATGGCCCTTCTCCAACGAACCCTAAAATCCTTAGGAGTCAACTCGGACAGGGGCACGTCAGAACAGTGCACTACTCCGGTATCCCTTCGAGTAATCTCATACTCCGGCTCCTCAGTTTGAGCCACTTCCTTCCCCTTCTCCTTGGTCCCACCAACCTTCTTCTGACTAGAGCTCCCAGTTGGAGGAAATGTCTTCTGACGCTTAGCTGGCTGAGCAGGAGAACCATTTGAACCTGCAGCGTCACTGGAAACTTGTTGAGTTTCCTCGGGCAGCCTTTTGTTCTTGCCATTCTGAAAAAACTTGAAGTTAGAACAAGTAAAAAACACACAGAGAACAAGCAGATATGGTACCTTTGGGGGATCAGAAAGTTTCACACCCCCAGCCAAAGCCTTCTTCCTCCGGGCATCTGCCGCCAGCTGAGTGAAAGTCATGGAATTCATCGTTTCCAAGTACTTTTTCTCCAACTCCTCAAAAGCTACCACTGCACGGTTACAAAGAAAGTTAGAAATCAGTGTTTTGAGGAAAGGAAAGCACAGAGTTGGACTCAACTCACCCCTATGATACTTCGAACTAATTCCTAGGGTCGACAAGAGTAATTCATTCTGAAGGAGTAACCTATCTACTACAAAGTTTCTCTGTACAAATTGGGGCTTAATATCTCCTAACTCTAAACCCTTAGTCGCATGTTCTATCACCAAAAATTCGTCTAGATTGCACTGAGGGACATTATTATTTAACTGAAGGTTCGGCTTCTCATCAAAACTCGTCTTAAATGGCCATGGTTCGGCCCTATACAAGAAGACGAAGTCGTTTCTGAACCTCTTCATACTATCTTTGAGTTTGTCTACAATAAGAAAACCCGACCGGTGCTGGAATGTAACCCAACCAGGCCCCTGCTTGGACGTACATCTTCTCATCCTGAAGATGTACCGGAAAGCTGTAAGCGTGGGTTCCACTCCTACCACACAGCAGAGCATAATAAATGCCACTATACAACCCCATCCATTGGGATAGAGTTCGGCCACTGTAATGTTATAGGCGTTCAAAACTTCTACCGCGAACGGATGAAGAGGGAATCGAAGGCCGGTCTCCATCGCGTCCTTATAAATAGCAATACACCCTTCGGGTGCATCCAGAACACTCTCCTTCTTCCGGGGCTTTACCAGAGAATACCCATCCGGCAACGCCCAAGACTGTTTGATCAAAGATAATTCTTATCCAAAGAATCAGCCCACTTGTGCCTAATGAAATAATTGGCCGGACCACAATCCTCAGTAGGTTTCGACCCATCATAATGGGGGTTCTGACTCAAATCTATATTCTTGCCCGAAGTGGTAGGCGCCATTTCTACTCGTGCTGAAGGATACGGCCTGTAGGATTGGGGAACGATCATTATACCTTCTAAATGATTATTATCGACATCAAATTTACCGGGGGCGAAGGCGACGGTCGGTTCCCAAGGGAAAGGGTATAAGGTCTCCGGAAAGCGAAGAGGGGACTCAAGGCAAGACTCGTTTACATCGTTCTCGGTCACATAGTTATATACGTCTATAAAGTCAAGTTCAACGTTATCATCAAAATTTAAACAAGAAAAAGTATAATCGGCCATTATTCCTATACAAAGACCGAGTAAGAAGACGTACCTGAAGTATGAAAAGAACTTGATGTGAAAGATGGAAATTTTGATAAGAAAACTCGAGTTTTTCGAAGATTTTTCTTGGGATTTTTTAGGAAAGCTCTGAAGAAAAGTTTTGAAGCAAAGGCAAATGAATTCAAGTCCCCCATTTTATAGAAGATAGAGACGTTGGGCATGAAAATCAAAAACTCTCTTTCCCTTCTAACGCATCGTTTCACTTCAAAGAAGGCAGTTACCATGACTCATCGTATTCTGAAGAAACGCCCTTCAATTAACGCCAGATAAGTATTCGGCCCTGCCTGGATGGACTCCTTAGGGGTCCGAATACATTCTTTCCATACTTAGCTAACTTGACTAAGTATGAAGATCAAGAAAAGGAGCCGGACACCTCTGGGAGAGGGTGGCTCCCCCTATTCGGCCAGTCCTGTACTCGGCCAGATAAGTATTCGGCCCTGCCTGGATGGACTCCTTAGGGGTCCAAATACATTCTTTCCATACTTAGCTAACTTGACTAAGTATGAAGATCAAGAAAAGGAGCCGGACACCTCTGGGAGAGGGTGGCTCCCCTTATTCGGCCAGTCCTGTACTCGGCCAGATAAGTATTCGGCCCTGCCTGGATGGACTCCTTAGGGGTCCGAATACATTCTTTCCATACTTAGCTAACTTGACTAAGTATGAAGATTAAGAAAAGGAGCCAGACACCTCTGGGAGAGGGTGGCTCCCCCTATTCGGCCAGTCCTGTACTCGGCCAGATAAGTATTCGGCCCTGCCTGGATGGACTCCTTAGGGGTCCGAATACATTCTTTCCATACTTAGCTAACTTGACTAAGTATGAAGATTAAGAAAAGGAGCCGGACACCTCTGGGAGAGGGTGGCTCCCCCTATTCGGTCAGTCCTGTACTCGGCTAGATAAGTATTCGGCCCTGCCTGGATGGACTCTTTAGGGGTCCGAATACATTCTTTCCATACTTAGCTAACTTGACTAAGTATGAAGATCAAGAAAAGGAGCCGGACACCTCTGGGAGAGGGTGGCTCCCCCTATTCGGCCAGTACAGTACCCGGCCATGTAAGTGTTCGACAGTAGTACTCGGCCACAAGTACTCGGCTCCATTTGGGATTTGGCCCCCTAGGGGTCCGAATACGCTATTCCTGTACTTCGCTAATTTGACGAAGTATGAAGATCAAGTATTCGGTCAGTACTGTACTCGGCTATGTATGTACTCGGTCAATCTAGTACACGGCCGTGAAGTATTTGGCCGATATTGTACTCGGCCAGGCAAGTATTCGACTCTACCTGAGATGGGCTTCCTAGGGGTCCGAATACCTACCTCCCTATTCGGCCAATCTGGAACTCGGCCGTGCCAATATTCGGCCCTACCTGGGTAAGCCCCCAATATGTCATAATACACTGATTTAAATCATGAAAAAGGGGCCGGACACCTCCAAGAGAAGACGGCGCCTTCCACTCATCTGGTCATACGCGCGGTCAAGCATCGGCCTATCCTTCAAAACATTCAAGCATGCTCAAAATTCTTATTTTTCAAGAATCAAGAACATCCTAAAAGAATGGGTAATTCTTGCATTCAATCTATACCATGCTCGGCCTACCGACACTCGGACTGTGTTTTTGGCCAGTCGCAACTCACCAGCATGCCTCTAGTCATCTAGACTCGGCCTCCGAAGCACTCCCTTAAAAGAAGTGATTGATGTGATTGATGTGATGGGGAACAGTAAAACTTTGGCTATAAATAGAGCCCTCACATGGGTCATTTTCATCAACCCCACCACAAAAAGTCCCAAAAAATCCTTTGAGTAAGGAAAAGATTAGTCTAAAACATGGGCTTGAGTATGCCCTCAGATGGGTCCGAGTACCCTCATCCCCCATTCAGCTGCCATAAGGCCAAGTCCTCCTCGTCCCACCTCCTCTAGAATGGAGGTAGCTCACCGTCTCACAGATGTGAGCTACCTTCATCTAGAGGATGCGGGGCTTGGAGGAAAACGCCACGGCCATCTTGTCAACTTCTCCCTTGGATTCCGTCGTGGTAGAGGAGTTCCTGTTCACTCCTAGAACAGGCGATTCCTCTACCACCGCCGGAATCCATAGACCGAGTTGAGTTTCTATTTACCTTCGCTGGTCCGCGGTCTGACATGTCAACTTTGTCCTTGAACTTTTCGGTGGGAGAGGAAACCCCTGTTCATCCAAGAACTATGGTATCCTCTTCCATCGAAGAGTTTATCGGCTAAGTTGAATCCATCCACCAATGACTGATGTACATCTCAACCTATCAACCTTGTCCTTGGATTCGTTGGTGGGATGGGAAACCCCTGTTCATTTTGGAACGGTGGTATCCCGTTTCCTCAACGAATTCATCGGCTAATTTGAGGATAACTCGTCAGCGTCAGTACTCGGCCTATGCGCCAGTACTCAGCCTACTATAAGAGTAAGCACTCCTGGTGAGCCCATTTGAACTTATAAGAACTTGTTTCAGCCTCTCATCCTTGGCCGGCCCATATCAGGCCGTGGATAAGTTTCATCCTGTTACCCCTTCAGGACCTGGACACTTGTGTTAGAGGAAGGGGCTTTTCATGAAATTCCGCTCTAAGTCCGTTCACTATGAAAACAAAGTATACGCCCTTAGTGCGTGGGGTTAATGTTATTGGGTCAAACACCCAATATCTATCTGGGCCCAAACTTGGAGCCCAAAACCTTTTGCATATGGGAAATTACCAAAATGCCCTTGGGGCTATTTGCTTCACATGCTCCCTCTACTATAAATACCCCACTATTCACAAGTAATGGTAAGGCTTTTCTCTCTCCTTTTACCAAAGCAATTTCTCATTATAATTCACAAATCAATCGAACTCACTTAAGCGTCGGAGAGGCTTTTCGGGAAAAGCCCCCGGATAGGCTGATTTCGTCGGTTTTGCAGATCCACGTATTCAGAACCTGAGAAAAATCGACAAAACGACACCTTCCGGTCAGGGGGACTTTGACCTGATTTCTACGCAGAAACAAAGTTAGTGGAAAACACTTGGGGAGCATAAGAAATATAAAATTGTTAAAAGAAGGTAGTAAAATATATGTGGGACCTTAAGCATTTTTAAAATATTATAATGAGAATGAGTTGGTTATTTTTGTCTAAAATTTATGATATAAATAAAAAGATTTGTTATGAGAACAACATATATAAAACACTATAAAAGGAAAAGTGGAAACCTCTTTAAAAAATGGACCCGAGGGAGTAGACCTGGGAAAATTTGATCCGACCCGAAAATGGACCCGAGACCCGACCCGTTAAAACCCGAACCCGACCGATCCGTAAGCGTCTTAACCCGAAACATGACCGACCCGATAATTACCCGACCGAAAATGACCCGACCGGCAACCGACCCGACCGACCCGTTTTGACAGGTCTAATGTCAATTTTTAGAGTAATCTCAATGATATAATTCATTTCAAATAAAATTTTTGTTTTCAACTTATCTAAACATATTGACTATATCATTTGAACCTTAAAACTCATTAATAGATCTTAAAACACACGTAATTAACATCTTTTAACCATCGTAATTATTTTTCTTTAAAAAAAAGACGTCATAATCATCTTAATTGAATACATATATCTTGTTAAATAAGTCAAATAAGTTTTTTGTTCTTCTACATTTCAATAAGCAAATCGATATAATTTATAAGAACGTTTTGCACATTTGAATGAGCTTTTTAGAAAAGAAATGTCGTTAGCTTAGATTATAAAACGTGTATCTTATAAATCGAAATAAGTACTTAGAATTATTTGTATATCTTTTCAACATGAAATTGTGAAAATATTTTTTATGAGAAAATGAGAAGATATTTAACGTCATTTTTATCTAATGTTACAACTTTAATAAACGCAATAATTTTTATTAAGCACATATATTACAAGTCTTTCAAAATAAATATTAATTTCCTTATTCAAAAAAAAAGAACCTGATATACCAACTAGTTTTAGAAAATCGCACATCTGGTTTCTCTAATGTGACACGTATCTTACAAATCCAACTATACGTAGAGATTTAATTTAAAGTTTCGACAACGAGGTCGCAATTACTGATTTCTTATAACTTGAATTCAATCACATGTAAGGCTTTAATACCGTGTTAATTGATAAGTGGATTAATATCATAGAGATGAGAAATAGTTTTTTTATTAAAAAAGTTTCATAAATAATAAAAAATGGAAATTTTTTTTTTTTTATTTCATAAGTTATAACCCGTTGGGTCAAACCGACCGATCCGGAATCGAGAGTGACCCGATCCGAAAATGACCCGATCCGAGAATGACTCGACCCGAAAATGACCCGACCGAAAGTGACCCGACCCGTAACCCGTCCGACCGACCGTTTTCCCAGGTCTACGAGGGAGTAATATGGTCTTATCCAAGTAATTCTTGGTGAGTACTTGTTGAAGCAAGTGACAAAACACTAAATTTTGATGATGAATTTAGTCACTTAGTTGAACATGCCTTAGCTTGTACTTTGGATAATTACAATGAGGATGTGTCAAATATAAGTTAATTAAGGTTTGGAACAATTCATGAGGTTTATAATGTGGGGAAAATTAAGCTTCAATGAAGGTGGGAACCATGCCTTGAACGAGTCAAGGCATGGCTTGATGGTTTTATACTAATGCAACAAGGATGGAGTAGTGTGCAGCAGATGGCTCGAAATAGAGTGCTCGTTCGAGCTAGTAATGGCTCGTCCGAGCGTGGTGATCAGAAATCAAGCAGCAGTGGTAGAAGAGGCTGCTCGAACGAGCATAGTAGGGGCTCGAACGAGCAGCATGGTGTGCAACAAGTCAGTAAGTCAGCAGGGGTAGTCCAGCAGTCCACCCTTTCGGATTCTTTACTGTTTTTGGGTCATTGAAGTTGCGTTATTGCTTGTTTAATTTCTGAATTATTATCATACTTATTAGTATGTTAATTGTGTGTGTTACTTTGTGATTTATGGTGAGTTATGATGTGGTTTTATAATGATGTACTCTTCCACTATCAAAGGATACATCATTCATAATCACCACAAACACACATATTGTGAGAAGTCTTAAGCATTGTAAGAAACTTGAGAGTGTTCATCTTTGCTTAAGTATTATGAGGATCTTAAGAAAGTGTTCTTAAGATCAAGAGAGGTTTATTATATTGTAATTGTTGAGTTCTTTATAATAAACAACACTTGAGGGGGAGGTATCAAAGATACCTCATAAACACTTGTGTCTCTTTTTGCATTCTATTTTCATTTGTGTTTCTTTGTTGAACCCTCGATTTGCAGCGTTTCTTTCAGTACTACTTTAGTTTACGTCAAACTAATAAAAGTAAAAGTATTTTTCAATAACTATATTTGATTATATACTAGTCAAGTAAAAAAAACTACTACCTCTTATTGCATCCTTTAGTCTAATTTTATTTTTTACACTTGCCGAAATAACATTTTAACGTTAATAATTCTAATTGTTCTTAAAGATTATATTAATATTTCTTGTATTGACACGAATCAAACAATACCCCACATGACTATGTTTTAACTTATAGATTAAGAACAAAATACAACTTATGATTTAAGGTCATAGGTGAATAGTGGTAAAAAAAAGTAAATGGGACTAATGATTCGAATAGGATGGACTAGGGAGTATTTTAATGCTCTCTCCCTTCTCTAATTTTTGTTCCCATTGAGAATATGTCACTTTAAGGAGAGAAATTCAATTAAGGTTTTTGAGACATATGTAGTAGATAAAATATATCCATTCTAGATCTTGTTAGATTTACCTTAGTGTATACTTTTTAATTATATTTATTTTAAATTTTTATTGGAAAAATTATTTAGAATAATTCAATACTTTGATGATTTTTTTCCGATAATCCCACATATTAATTAACCCTAAATAATCTCAACGTTAGGGGTATTTGCTTAAACTAATGATCTGCTATAATAGGTAATTTATGAAAAACGTATCTAAAAATTAATATAAAATTAGAGAAAATTTTTTAGAATTTACATAAAAATTTTGAATAATAATAAAAATAAAAATAAACCAAAAAACAACTTTTTACATTTTTTTGACATGTTATTGTAATTTATATTTTTTTGAATAAATCTTGTTATAACAAGTCATATAATTACTGGATTAACTCTAGAAAAATACCTCTTAAAGTTTGGATTATTCATACTTAATCAATTGGTAAAATATTTATTGAAAAACCATGAAAATTTTGGATTATTCTATGTAATTTTTCATTTTTTATGATGTGTAATTAGAAATAAAATATTGAGAATCAAAATTTGATTTAAAAACTGTGCAAAAATAAACGAGAATAACAAAAAAGCCCGGAGAGAATACATTTAGGTTGATGTACAATAAAATAGTATAGATAGATCACTATGTCCACACAAGACTTTCGCTGCCACCATACTATCTACCCATGGTTAAATAATTAGGGTGATTGTATGTACTGTAGGAATCAACTATTGGAGCAGCATTTTTCACAGAGGTGTTGTCAATAAATGATGGGAATGTTAAGTTAGATATATGGGACACTGCTGGACAAGAACGTTACCACAGCTTAGCTCCTATGTACTATCGTAGTGCAGCTGCAGCTGTCGTCGTTTATGACATTACTAGCAAGGTTCTCACTTCTCACTTTTCCTTCTGCTTTCATTAAGTTACACTAGGGGATGTGTTTTGTAGAGATTCCATAAAATCTAGATCCTCTTACCTTTGATTAATAAAAGAAAGATTTGTCTTGAATGTTTTCTTGCTTATTCAAATCATGAATATAAATGTATATAAAGAGTATAAGAGGAAATAGTTTGATTGTTGCCTAACTAACATATTGCCTAACATATATGCATTATTCTAATCTATAATAAATGAAATATAATTACAATCGGAATATGCTAAGAATAACTAATATTTGGAGAGTATTATTATATACTATCACACCCCCGCAGTGGAAACGAGAGGTTCTCGAACATTGGACTGGTTCGAAAATCTTGAAAAAGAATGAGAGGAAGGCCTTTTGTAAAAATGTCTTTCCATTTGGTATTTAGAAGGCACGTGAAGAATACGAGCTTACCCACGTGCTACTTTTTCACGAACAAAGTGTATGTCCATTTCAATGTATTTTATGCGTTGATGTTGAACCGAATTTTCTGATAAGCAGATAGCACTAATATTATCACAGTATACCAAAGTTGCTTTAGATAGGGGGCAATGCAGCTCAAGAAGAAGGTTGCGTAGTCAACAAGATTCAGAGACGACATTAGCTACTCCGTGATATTCAGCTTTAGCGCTGGACCGAGATAAAGTAGCTTGGCGTTTAGACGACCATGATAGTAAATTATCGCCTAGAGAAACACAAAAACCCGAAGTAGAGCGACGTGTATCAGGACAACCTGCCCAATCTGCATCTATGTATGATAATAAAGTAGTGGTAGAGGATGGATATAGTTGCAAACCATAGGAAACAGTACCACGAATATATCTAAGAATGCGACGAAGAGCATGCATGTGAGATGCCATAAGATTATGCATAAAAAGACACACCTGTTGAACTGCATAAAAATATTTGGTCTTGTATATATAAGGTATTGGAGAGTGTTAGGATTAGAGCACCAAATTCAATCCAAGAAGTCACAAGATTAAAGATAAAGAATCACAAAACCAAAAAGAACATACAAATTTTAGGAGGTGGGGAAAATCCCAATATCAATGTGATATTAGACTACAAAAAACTCTACCCTTTGTCAACAACTAAATGAGTATTATTGCACACTTGATGTTTGTACACAAGAACCCCTTAGGTTGATCAACAATGAGAGAATTGATCAAAATCCCCAAAACCTCTCACTAAAATCGTAAGTATTTTGTGGCTCTCCACTCAATCCCAATTGCACTAAACAAATGATCTTACATTACATGATGTCTATACAAGTGATTACAATAGCCTTATATAGGCTTTGGACTAAGCAAGAAAGACTTGAACCGGTTCTTGAATGAATTATAAAACAGCCACATAAAACAGAATATCCGCGTCCATCCGCTCGATCGGGTCGAGCGACTAGAGTGGGTCGAGCAAGGGGTCGAGTGGGGAGATCAGAAGCTACTGACTCCATTCTAATCTCCCACTCGACCAGGTCGAGCGAGGCCCTTTGGTCGAGTGAGCAGCAGACCCATTCTGACCATGTTTATCCAACTTAACTTATATTTCAATACTTGCATAAATCCATACAACCCATGTAACAACCAAATCATATCCAGCATTGGACTTTATTGAGTCACCACATCTAACAATTCTCCACCGTGACGAACATAAATCCAATCTTCATCACTACAACGATTAAGCAATAATACTCATTCAAATCAACCCTCATCTTCACACAAGATGAGAATCCACCTCACAAGAGGTGCATCTCCCCAAAAGAGGAGATATGTGTCATATCTTCAAACACAACAATCAAGTTTGAGCAATGCTCAAACTTTGGAGTAGGAACCGGTTTAGTTAACATATACGCCGGGTTATTCTCGATGTGAATCCAAGAGCACCTTTCCTTTCTCACTGATGTCTCTTATGTAGTGATATTTGATCTCAATGTGCTTTGTCCTCCTATAGTAACAATTTTGATGTGATGCCAAATCAATAGCACTTTGGCTATTAGTATAAATCGTAGGAACACATTCCTTCATCACAAGTTCACTCACAAACCCCTTTAGCCATTGAGCTTTTTTAAAACCCTCCGACACCGATATATACCCTGCCTCCGTAGTGGATTGAGCCACTACCTTTTGCAAGCTAGACCTCCAACTTATAGCCGCTCCTCCAAGGCAAAACACATACCCCAAAGTAGACTTTCTTTGATCAAGATCTCCACCAAAATGAGAATCTACAAAACCTTGCAAGCCTTCACTATTCCTCCCATATTAAATACTCACACTTGTAGTCCCACGCAAATACCTAAGAATCCCTTTAACAGCGAACCAATGAGCCTTCCCCGGATTTGCCATATATCTACTCAATAGAACAACGGCTTGAGCAATATCCGGTCTAGTGCACACCATAGCATACATGATGCTCCCAACTACACTTGCATATGGATCCGAAGACATAAACTCCTTGTCTTCCTTAGTCTTAGGACAATCTTCCTTAGATAACTTAGTTTGCAATGCTAAAGGTGTTGCCACGGGCTTAGCATCTTCCATGTGAAATCTTTCCAAGACCTTCTCTATGTACTTTTCTTGGGATAAGTACAACTTTCCTTTATCACGATCTCTATTGATTTCCATGCCGAGAATCTTCTTTGTCGCCCCCAAATCTTTCATCTCAAATTCACCTTTAAGCATTTCTTTCACTTTCTTTACTTCAAACATGTCTTTTGCTATCACAAGCATATCTTCAACATATAGCAAAAAATACAACAATGAACCATCTTTCACTTCTTTCATATACACACAACTATCATATTCACTTCTTGAAAACCTATTTTCAATCATACATTTGTCAAACCTTTTATACCATTGCCTAGGGGGCTATTATAAACCATACAAAGACTTCTTTAACAAACACACATGATCTTCCTTCCCCTCAACAATATACCCATCTGGTTGCCTCATATAAATTTCCTCTTCTAACTCCCCATGTAAAAACGTAGTTTTCACATCCAATTGTTCTAACTCATAATCATGTAAAGCCACAAGAGCTAAAAGAGTACGTATAGAAGTGTGTCTTACCACCGGTGAAAATATTTCATTGTAGTCCACACCCGGTACTTGACTAAAGCCACAAGCCACAAGTCTTGCCTTGCACCTTGCTTCTTCAACGCCCTGAACGCCCTCTTTGTACTTGTATATCCACTTACAATCAACGATCTTCTTTCCCTTTGGCCTTTCTACAAGCACCCGGGTTTGATTCTTTAACAAAGATTGTATTTCCTCTTCCATCGCCCCAAGCCATCTTCCGGAATCTTTACACTCCATGGCTTCCTCATATGAAGAGGGCTCCAAATCAATCACATCATTAGCCACCATAAGAGCATAAGCGGCCATATCTTCAAAATCAAGATTCTTTGGAACCTCCATCAGGTGTTTCACTTTCTTCCTTGCCCAATCAAATTCACTCTCTTCATATCCCAACCTAGAGGGTGCTTTGATTTCCCTCCTAGGTCGTCTTTGTGCAATGCGTGTTGTTTTCACAATCGGCGATGATTCCTTCCTAGGGGTAGTGGAAGGAATATCTCCACGCGCTTGGGGTGTTCTCACTATCTCAACATCATCATTCTCATCAAGAATTTCATTACTAACTTCCCCTTGAGTATCATTCACGCTATCCTCCTTCACCTTTGCTTTGATGGCTTTCTTTGAGCTCTCAACATGAAGGAACACCAACTCATTAAAAGTAACATCTCGGCTAGTGATAATTCTTGATGTGCTACGATCCCATAGTCTAAACCCCTTGATCCCATCTGTATACCCCAAGAAAATGCATTTCTTGGCACGAGGCTCCAACTTCTCATCATTCACATATGCATATGCGGGGCAACCGAAAATCCTAATCCCGGAATAGTCCACCGGTGATCTCGACCAAACTTCCTCCGCCCCAAGAGCGGTGTTTGGTGATTTATTAGCCAATAATGTCGCCATCTTGACCGCTTCGGTCCAAAACCCCTTACTCAAACTAGCAAGGAAAAGCATACACTGAGCCTTCTCTAATAGGGTCTTATTCATTCTCTCCGCCACTCCATTTTGTTGCGGTCTCCCGGCACAAGTCCTATGACGAACAATCCCGAGCTTCTTACAAAATCTTGTAAACTCTTCTTGTAACGGTTCGGCTTAAGTGACTCGGATAATCATATGAAAATATGACTCCAATTCACACATTGGACACTAGAGAAACATTTTCTCTAGGATCGTCAACGTTCCATCGATAAAGGACAATAAAAGCGGAAACTAAACATAAGATGGTAACAGATCTACGGTAGTTCCAACATACATCTCGAGAGCCTATTGGCCTCTAAGACGAGTTAAGCAAAATAACGAAATGACAAACGAAAACAAACTAAAGTTATGTTACAAAGTTGTAAATTGTTTCTACTTATAGTTTTATTACATAAGAAACGCAATCTTGTTGATAACGGTCCTATATTGAATCCTCACTCTAGTCCCCACCTGCAATCAACCTGCTAGTCGTCGAATGACAACAAATAGCAAGTTCCAAAGAACAAATCCAATACACGTCAAAGACTGCATACAATTAACTAACAAGTGGAATACAAGCAATAATCCAATTCTTTTGGAGGAATAATCCAATTCTTTTGGAGGAATACACTTGGGAGAGCTAATCCTAAGGCAACCACCGACCTAAGACGTTGCCCGTCCTGTTCGGGTCGTTAGAGGTTAAAGTATGCATACCCCCATGGTGACCGTAATGATCCAAAACTGCCATAGGAACAATATTTATATAATTCAATCAAAAAATGTTAATCCCTTTGGGTAACCAACAAATAAATCTTCAATTTCCAAGTTTAACTTCTTTCAAATTATTTGGGGTGTCTAATCCTTATGTAAGTCACAATGCCATAATCAAGAATGAAACAACATTACTTGCACAATCACATAAATAGTATGGTCTAAGCATGTACCTTTAAGCGCAGCAAACAAACAATGTTCAAGCACGACAGAAATTTCACCCTCTTATGAATCGAGGTCCTAAATAACACACACACAAAACGATCACGTATTAGAACGTGTTTACACATTTAATCCACGTCATAGTACTAAGATACTACGAAGACTTGAAAATTTTAATTGATTTCATTCAACTTCCGATAGTTCAAAATTTTAATACTTAACCAGAAAATTAAACAGCCATTTCGAACAGTTTAGAAAATTGTAATAAAAAATCCGACCTTACCACTGCGTCCAGAATGCATCAATTACCTTGGGTATCGAATTTCATAATTTCTAACATCCATTTACTATTTTTTTTATAATTATTCTAAGTGTTTTAACGAGTTTTAAACACATCGGGTAAATAAAACAACACGAAACACACCCAACACTTCGGATCAGGGCGGCACTATCGAGGCATCAGCTGCTGTCCGTAACCACCTATTATTTTATTATCATTTTTTTTATATACATATGTTATAAAATTATTAAACCCTTTTAAATCTCATGACCAAGATAAATCTAACAAAAACCGAATTACATCTACTAAAATAAAACAAAGAAGACAAATGTTCCGATCCCAAAACCACTTGATATTTCCACACACATATAATAATACACAAAAATTCAATCATCAACTGAAACCATCATCAAGGCATAAAGCCATCAAACTAAAACATATTCATCCACAAGAACACTTAAATATTCATAAATTATAATAATTAAATTAATTACTTGGATCCTCTTAACAAATTATAATTTTGTAGAGAATCATAAACCAAAACACCCTTTTGAATCAACACTTACATATACACAATCCTTCAAACAAATCAAATTTTGCTAAAGAATTTATTAACTCATGGACACCTACAACTTAATCCATACATTTAAATTTCTTCTAACAAATTGGAATCTTGCTAGAGAAATATAAGTCATAAAAAAAATTATTTAAACATCAAAATAAACCTAATTCCTATAACAAATTTACACTTTGTTAAAGAAAGTAAATCAAGCAAAATTTTATATAAAATACTCAATCCTCCTTAATAGTTATAGGATATCATAATATATAAAACATAATCCACCAGATAAAATCTTTATAAAAAAACTATAATTAACACTTCAACTAAACTTACCCTTTGATCAAAAGATTGGATGGAACAAGAATTTTTATTTTTATCTTTTTGTTTTTGTTTATGATGAACCGAAAAAAAAAACAAGAAAGAAAAGGAGAAGAAAAATGCTATCTTTCTTACTCAAATCAAAGGATAGAATTAGAGGAAATGAGAGATGAGAAGGCTTTAAGAAGGATTTCCTCTTAATTGTGCCATAACATACAATTAAGGGAGGAGTTACAAACCTCCTTAGCTCCCACACCATAACCGACCACCCCTTCCCTTTCCCTCCTAATTATATTTTTTTATCTTATTTATATTAATTATGTAATTATTCCTTTTATTTTATTTTATTTTTTTTTATTTGGTTTTAATTTTTAATATTTATTCCTTTTTATTTTATTATTATATATATTGTTTAAGGGTAAAATAAACACTATGTGATACTTGTCTACTTAATTAATCTAATTAACTTATATTGATTATTTTATTATATAGATAATTTTAAAACACAATAAAAATACAGGGTGTTACACTTCTTTCACAAATTCTAGCCCATTATCCGTCCTTAACCTCTTCACTTATTTTCCGGTTTGCTTTTCTATCATAGTCTTCCAATCTTTGAATTCCCCAAAGACCTCATCTTTACTCTTCAAGAAGTATACCTACAATTTTCTAGAGTAATCATCTATGATGGTAAGCATATATCTAGACCCTCCTATGGATGGCACCCTCGATGGACCCCACAAATCCGAGTGGACACAGTCAAGTGTTGACTTTGTCCTATGGGTGGCCGTCTTGAAATTCACTCTTCGTTGCTTCCCAAGCACACAATGCTCACAAAACTCCATGGCACCGATTGCTTGTTTTCCAAGAAGCCCTTTCTTGGACAACTCCAACAAACCCTTCTCACTCATGTGTCGTAACCGCAAATGCCACAATTTCGTATGATCCGCTTCCAAGATTGAGGAACTAACACTTGCAGACCCCTCAATTGTTGACCCAATAAGCTCATAAAGAGACCCAACCTTCTTGCCCTTCATAACCACTTGTGCACCCAAGATAATCCTCAGCACACCCTTCTCAAGAATGCACCTACACCCATTACTATCTAAGGCACCCAAGGATATCAAGTTTTTCTTCATCTCGAGAACATGTCTCACGTTGCTCAACGTACGCACAACGCCATCAAACATCTTGCCCTAATGGAACCAATGCCCACCACCTTACATGAGGCATTGTTCCACATAAGCATCACACCCCCATGAACTCCCTCATAGGTAGTAAATCAATGCCTATTAGGGGTGATATGGTATGAACACCCCGAATCAAGGATCCATTGATCCCTAGACCTATTCTCCAACTCCACCGCAAGAAGTATAGGACTATCATCACTATAGTCCTCATGGTTACTCATATGAACCACGGTCGCTGAATCATGTGAAGTGGATCCATTGCCATTCCACTTCCCCTTGCCCTTGCTCATCTTCGGGAAAAACCGCTTAATATGGCTCTTCTTCTTGCAATTATAACACATCACACTTTTATGTCTAGACTTCGACCTAGACTTGCTATGTTTGGGTTTATATTCCCCAAAGTTGCCCTTGAATCTTCCTCTAACCACAAGACCTTCTCCTTGTGACCCATCATCACCCTTTGTCAATTGCTTGTCTATCAAATCTCTTTGCAACAAGGCCCCTTTGACTTCCTCAAGAGTAATGACGTCCTTACCATACACCACCGTCTCCATAAAGTGCTTATATTCTTTAGGCAAAGAACATACTAACTTGATCGCAAGATCCTCATCATCCAAAGACACATCAAGGTTACTCAAATCCATGACTATAGAGTCAAATTCATCAAGGTGTGATTTGAGTGAACTACCTTCCTCAAGCCTAAGGTTATGTAACTTGCTCTTCAACAACAAACGGTTAGTCACCGACTTCGTCATATACAACGATTCAAGCCTCAACCAAAGTCCTACCGTTGTTTCCTCCTTCGCCACTTCCCTAAGAACTTCATTTAAAAGACTCAATTGTATCAATGTAAGTGCCTTAATGTCCAATTCTTCAAACTCCTCAATGGACATTGTTGAAGGCCTCTTTGCTTTCCCCAACATTGCCTTCTCTAAACCATTTTGTACCAAGATTGCTCTCATCTTAAGTTTCCACAACCCAAAGTTAACATTCCTATCAAATTTCTCTATCTCAAACCTAGTCACACCATGGCTATAATTTACAACTTCAAGAACTTCCAAGAACCTTGAATTCTATGCACTCTAACCTCCCCAAAACGCAACACAAGCTCTGATACCAACAGGGCCGGTCGTGAGGTTTTATGGGCTCTAGGTCAAATGAAAAAAATGGGCCCCTTCTTGTAAAATTTTCAAAATGTAAAATGAATTGTAAGAGCTTTTTGCAAAGCAACATCATTTATGATATTACCAATAATTCAATATTAATGTTTTCTAAAAAATCTTTCTTCCAAATTTTTCTTCAAAAAAATGAAAATTACACACAAATTCAGCCTCGTATTTCTACCCTCTAATAATTTCAAATTATTATTTGTTTCCGAAATTAAATGTGTATATTGTTAAAAAAACTAAAATTACATTCAAAAACTAACTTAAAATAAAATTACTTTAATCAAGAACAAGAAATTATGTCGGTGAGGACTGAGGAGTAGCATATTGCATTGATATCAAAAATGATGAACTAAATCTGGGAGCATTCATCATACAATAAATCAAGAAATTATGTCATTCAAATAATAAGATACAAGAATGGCTTCCAATTTCGTGAAATCCAGTCATTAAGACAAACATGCAAAAAAAAATTGAAGACGAGAATCAAAAATCAAGCATCCAAATCAATCAATCAATAATAAACAAGAAATTTAAGAATTAAGATGATAAACTCAAATCGAAATTCAAGACGAAATTCAAAACAAGGAAGGGAAAGGAAATTCATATTCAACTTAAATTGAAAATACTTCCAGGGTTGGAGAAGACAAATCGACGCAAAATACCGCCATACACACCAGAAGAAGGAGCTAAACTATATGGAAGATTGAAAGAGGAGTTGATTTTTGGGAATTGATAATTATTTTTGGAAAGCCGAACAAGGAGACAGGGAATTAATGGTGGTATTTGGGAAATGATGAAGACAGGTTTAGTAAATGCCAAAAATTCAATTAGTGTAAATGGAGCGATTTTCCATTTCGTTATTAGATTAGAATTAGGGCCCTTTTATTATATTTTTATCCTTAACAATGGGCCCTCTTTTAAAGTAAATTTCTGGATTTTTACCTTAGGCCTTGGGCGGTGGCCCCTTGGGACTACCCTCAGGGCCGGGCCGGGATACCAATTTGTTAGGATTAGAGCATCAAATTCAATCTAAGAAGCCACAAGATTAAAGATAAAGAAACACAAAACCAAAGAGAAGAACACACAAATTTTGGGAGGTGGAGAAAATCCCAATATCAATGTGATATTGGATTATAAAACTCCACCCATTGTAAACAATTGAATGAGTATTATTGCACACTTGATGTTTGTACACAAGAACCCCTTAGGTTGATCAACAATGAGAGAATTGATCAGAATCCCTAAAACCTCTCACTAAAATCCTAAGTATTTTGTGGCTCTCCACTCAATCCCAATTGCACTAAACAAATAATCTTACATTACATGATGTTTATACAAGTGATTACAATAGCCTTATATAGGCTTTGGACTACGCAAGAAAGACTTGAACCGGTTCTTGAATGAATTATAAAACAGCTGCATAAAATAGAATATCCGCGTCCATCCGCTCGACCGGGTCGAGCGACTAGGGTGGGTCGAGCAAGGGGTCGAGCGGGGAGATCAGAAGCTACTGACTCCATTCTGATCTCCCACTCGACCAGGTCGAGCGAGGCCCTTTGGTCGAGTCGTTTGGTCAAGCGAGCAGCAAACCCATTCTGACTATGTTTATCCAACTTCACTTATATTTCAACACTTGCATAAATCCATACAACGCATGTAACAACCAAATCATATCAAGCATTGGACTTTATTGAGTCACCACATCTAATAGAGAGCACTAGCTAAACTATGATATAGGGTAGGGTCCTTAAAGGGAGTACAGGACAAGGCACTGAGCTTGGGTTTAGTGTCAACTAGAGTGGGGCAAGACTTACACAAACTCATGCCTGCACGACTAAGAATCTCTTTGGCATATTTTTGTTGAGATAAGTGTAAACCTGATGTATTTCGAGTAATAGCAATGCCAAGAAAATAACTTAGTGTACCCAAATCTTTCATAGGAAATTCAGTACTTAAAATAGAAATAATAGACTTGAAAAGAGATGTAGAGGAGGCAGTAAGAATTATATCATCTACATATAAAAGAAGATATGCAGTAGCAGAACCTTGTTTGCAGATGAATAAGGAGTTGTCACAAGTACTATGACTGAACCCAATTTTGGCAACTTAACCGACAAATCGTTGATACCAAGCGCGAGGGGCTTGTTTAAGGCCGTAAAGGGACTTCTTTAGTCTGCAAACATGATTAGGGATTTGGAATCTCTGAATCCCAAAGGTTGATACATGTAAATTGTTTCTTCAAGATGAACATGGAGAAATGCATTTTGGACATCTAGTTGGTGAATAGGCCAATTTTTGGATAGAGCTAAACTTAGAACTGTTCCAATTGTAGCTGGCTTAACAATAAGACTATATGTTTCTCCACAATCAATACCCTCCTGTTGACCTGCACCATTACCAACAAGACGAGATTTGTATCGCTCAAAATTACCATCAGCATTTTCTTTATGTCTAAAAATCCACATTGAATGAAGGACATTAACATTAGGAAGTTTTGGAACCAAATCCCACGTCTTATTCGCAATCAAAGCATTAAATTCATCAGTTATAGCCAATTTCCAAATAGGGTCCTGTAGTGTTATGGGATTTTTTGGTAACGGAGATTTAGAAATGTGGTCATGTAAACCTTCATGATATTTGGGATTGGGTATAAAAATTCCATGTTGACTACAAGTTGTGGGCCAAGAAGATGATGGAGCTAGGTGGTTATGTTGGTGTGGAGGGCTGTTTCGATTTAAATGAGGAATATTTGGGTCAATGGGCTGGAGCCTAGTAGGAGATAAAGGGGTATGGAAAATGGGTAAAGCGCATATATAGGCCGTGGGAGAGAGGGGGGACCGGTTGGGGATTTGGGTTGGGCTGCTGGTTTTCACGTGGAAAGGAGTCAGAAGAGGGCCTATGATGTTGGCATGTGAGGAGATTCGAAATAAAGCTGTTTGGTGGAGTGTTATCAGAATTTGGGCCTGAGACATGATCTTGGGCTGACACAAGAGCATGAGAAATTTGATTTGGGTCATGAGGACCATTTTGATGAGCAAGGTAGTCCATTAAGTAAGGAGAGATGCCATTATCTAAGAATTCATAAGATGATGAAGTGGGAGTGTATAATTTAGAGAACGTAAAAGATGTTTCGTCAAAAATAACGTGACGACTTAAAATGAATTTCTTAGTTGATAAATCATAGCATTTGTATCCCCGGTGATTTGTAGGATAACCCAAGAAAACGCAAGGAGTAGAGCGCTTTTGGAGCTTATTGATAGTGGTGGATGGAAAAAGGGGAAAATAAAAACACCCGAACACTTCAATGTGTGGATAAGTGGGTAATTTATTGTATACAACCTCAAATGGGGATTTGTTTTTTAGATTTTTGTTAGGGAGAATGTTGATAAGATATGTTCCCATACTAAGAGCATGCTGCCAAAAGGAAGGTGGAACGGAGGCATGTGCAAGAATGTTGCGCATGATATTGTTAGTGGAGCGATTTTTTCATTCGGCTTTACCATTTTGAGATGAAGTATATGGACATGAAAAGCGTAAATTTATGCCATTATTTGCACAAAGAGTGGAAAAAGAATCACTAGCATTTTCTTTACCATTGTCACATTGCAAATTTTTCATTTCACAATTAAATTGAGTGTTAATATGTGATTTTAATTTTGCAAATATGGGAAACACATGAGATTTAAGAGGTATGCGGAAAGTCCATAAAAAATTAGAGAAATTATCAAGAAATAAGACATAATATTTATGATTGAAATTACTTAAAATAGGAGAAGTCCATACATCACTATGAATAATATCAAACGGCATACATGTAGAATTTAAAGATGAAATAAAAGGTAACTTGATATGTTTACCAAAAGGACAAGAACTATAAATTTTGAAATTTTGTAATTTATTATAAGAAATAAAATTATGCATTTGTAGATAGTGTAAAATAGATGCCCTTGGGTTCCCCAATCGATCATGCCAAAGAGAGGAGGTGATAGGAGCAAAGGAGGATGAAGATGGTTGTTTTGATAATGTAGTTAATGGATAAAGGTCGCCCCGGCTCTCACATCTCATGAGGTCTTCCCCGTCCGTTAATCCTTCACAGAAAAACCAAAAGGGTCAAAACTTATGAATACATTATTATCAGTGGTAAATTTTCTAACAGAGATGAGATTTTTAACTAATTTAGGTTCATGAAGGACATTTTTAAGAATAAGGGGAGGTTGGGGAAAGGATAAGTTTGCATTTCCAAGACCACTTATAGGTATAGATTGACCATTACCAACAATAATACTATTATTTATGCTTGATGGAAAATAAGATGAGAGATTACCATTGGTTGATGTCATATGAGAAGTGGCCCCGGTGTCCATGTACCAAGATGAGTCCGGTGGATTGAGAGCAAGAGTGTGAAAAGCTGAGTTGATGTCAGTGGGCTGCTGTCAATGTGCAAATTGGGCCGAGTGTTGTGGGCCAAGACCAAGAATCCCATTGCCTTTGTATTTGTCATTAGATTGTTTTAAGTAATTGCTGGACCAAGGTTGGTATGAATAATTTGGAGGGGGAATTGGCCTCTGATTTTGATTGGGCCAAGGCATATTGGGCCACTAATTTTGCCAAGGAGAATGTGGCCACTGGTAGTATGGATCCGCAGTATCCACGGATCTAAAACTACAAAGAAAAAAAAAAGTCAAACCCGTTTTGGACCCGGATCCAGTATGGATCCGCAGTATCCACGGATCTAAAATTACAAAGAAAAAAATAAGTCAAACACGTTTTGGACCCGGATCCAGTATGGATCCGCAGTATCCACGGATCCGGATATGGGTCTCCAAAAATTAGACCCGCGGATCCGTGTCCGGATCTGGGTCCTGATTTTGGAAACGGATCTGGATTCGGGTCCACCTAGACCCGATCCAGATCCGACCCGTTGCCATCCCTATTGCCTAACATATATGCATTATTCTAATCTATAATAAATGGAATGTAATTACAATTGGAATATGCTAAGAATAACTAATATTTGGAGAATATTATTATATTCTGTCAATTAATAATAATAGAATTCTTTTGATTAATAGTAAATAACGACAAATATCATTTATAATTTATATATAATAGTGCACATGATTTAATGATTCGGGTTCAAACTAAAAAAATATATTCTTTAGTAATTAGCTTTAGTGAAATGAAACTTTTTTTTTTTACATATGATAAAAAAATTTGAAACATATCACGTAATAAAATGATGGTTTTGTAATTGATGAAAGATGTAATTACATGACAAACATACGTGATTATATTCATACCACTCATACTTACTATTTTTGGACCAAATATTATGTACCCCTATTCTAATTTAATTATGGGAAATTATTATTGGTGCCACAGAGGTATGCGTTATTCTCAATGGGGTATAAACTTATTTTTTTTTCCAATGGCACCCCTGACGTTTAGGGTTAATAATAAACGTGACACTTTTGTACTTTTTCCGTCACGTTAAGTTTGAAATGTAACCTAACCATGGTTACTTTGTTGATGTTTATATACCCAGGTTGCTCGATTATCTTATTTTCTCTTCCCTATCATCTTCCTTCTCCTTCCATGGCCACTTCATCCAAGAATCATTTGGTTCTATAGATATACATATCAACTAGAGAAGTACCCACACTCACATCCACCATAAAACCTAATTTAATACAATAACAATGCAACTTTTTTCCAAAATTCTGATTGTTTGAAACACCAGACACTTTCAATGCACATAAGAGGCTTGATCCATTATCACCCCCCCCCCCCTTTTTTGATACATATGAATGAATAATTTCAAAGCTTCCACGCTCTTGTTATTGCGAGCATATCCAAAGAGCAAGTCATTGTACTTAACAACATTTGGTTCAGGTTCACCAAACACTTTGTGTGCATTGTATTCAACTCGATTATTTGAATCACCCACTTGACTTTTGGAATCAATAGCAAAATTATGCAAGTAATTGAACTTATTGGTTTCAAACAGAATTTGTGATGTCTGAAAAAGTTTGAAAATTGCCCATATTTGGCCTCTGCATGTCTACTGAAATGAACCCTTAAAATAAACAATAAATGGTAACTTGGTATAGATAGCTAGTTTAATCCTTTCCTATGAAGGTCATTGAAAATGAGAAAAAATCTACAACAACATAGGTAGTACTCCTCTGCCTCTCTGCCCTTGAGTTTGCCATGAAATTGAGTTGGTTGGATTATTTTCTTATCATTGTGCCTTTGCGCGATTTAATTGGAGAAATATGAGAAAATAGGGACTAAAGATCTATATATGGGTCATATTTGAAATTGCGGAAGAAAGGGCATTAATGGATTTTTTTGGGTTTTGAAGAAAGGGCAGCCATGGAAGGCATCTATGGAAGGAGTGAAGAAGAAGAAGAAACTAACCCTAGTTAGGTTAATTTCGAAAACTAACGGATTTTTAACGGAAAAAACTTAAAAAGGTCACGGTTAGTTCTTATTACCCCTAAACGTCAGGGGTACCTAATAGCCGGTTTTTAACGCGTCGTTTAACGCTAAGAACCTAAGCTAATCAAACACATTTATAAACACCCTAGTTACAACTATAACGTGTATAGAGGTAAGTTTGGGGATCGAACCACAAGGAACAAGGGCAAGAAAGATTAAGTGCTAGGTGTATATGGGAAGAGTGTGTGTATGAAGGTGGGTGTTTGAAGCTAAACTAAGGAAAGCGATAAAGAAGACTAAGATAACAATAAGGGACAAACGGGGTTGGTGAGGATTCACCCTAAATCGGTACTATGTTCTCAAACAAAGCTAAGTCAAGGGAGATTGAGCGTAGCTCAATCGAGACACTCTAGCTGACATGGGGAAGTTGATGACATATAGTCAATATGAACGACCCATAATCGCCCTATGTCTCACAAGGGAGTGGCAGGACAAGATATGTATCGAATATCAATCAATCAAACCACAACAACCTCAACCCTAATCTAGCATATGAACAACATTTACCAAACCTAGGGTTTCACCAAACCAAAGCCCCTAAGAAATCTACTCTAGCATGTTTGAGATGAAAGCAACAAAGAACAAGAAAGAAAACATGTATGTAAACATTAGGGCAAGAAATAAACTAGCAATAATGAAAGACAAAGCAATAACTCTAACTACTCACTACTCTAGAAAGCAACAAACAAGTAAGAACAATAAATGAAAGCAAAGGAACAAGATTCAAAGTAATAAATGAAGCATAAAAGGAGGAAAGCATTAAATGACATGAATGAACCATAAACAAGTAAATGAAAGCAATAAAGAAAGATAGAAAGATAACCTTACATAAATAAAGGTGCTTGAATGTAAAGGAAATGAAATTACAAGACTTGAATGTAAAAGAAAGCAATAGAAATCTAATCTAGGGTTTGGAATTGAAATTAAAGCATTAAAGTGATGTTCAATAGAGTAGAGGGTTTCTCTCTATCAAAGCATAGGGTTTATGACCCTAAGAGTGCCCTTATATAGGCTACAAAAGTTGGGGTTAAAAGCCCTAAAAGATCCTACAAAAATAAGCTCGAAGAAATAAAATGTTGCGCTGAACAGACGAAGATTCGCCCGAAGCTGTCAGTAGATTCGACCGAATTTGACACATTCGACCGAATGTGTTCAGATTCGGGTTTTCCATTGAGTTTGGCATTCTTTTGGTCTCCAGGTCAATTCGACCGAATCTGGGCAAGCTTCGCCCGAAGCCAACTCAATTCGCCCGAATGGGCTGCAATTCGGTCTTTCCAGTGAATGCATGAATGAACTTGAGCTGTGGCATTGGAGGTTCGACCGAACCTGACCTAGATTCGACCGAATCTAGGTCTTCTTGGCCTATTGCACTTTCAAACCATCCTCAAACGATCTCCGATCTTTGCGATATTTTCGGGGGTGACCCGAAACACTTGTGGGAGCCTCGAAATGCGTGCCACTTCTTCGGCCTTGACGTCTAAGCCTCAAACTAACCCGAATCACCTCGAAACGAGCTCCGATCATCGTGATATCTTTGGGGATGACCCGAAACACTTGTGAGCGCCTCGAAACACGTGCGTTTTCTCCGACTTTGATGTCTAAGCCTCGAACTCAACCCGAATCACCTCGAAATCTCCCGAAAACACCAAGAATGATCTCTAAACACCATGGAGACAATATCAAGGTAAAATCGAGTGTATAGAGCATAAAACTAGTGTAAAACACCGAGATACGACACCAAAGTGGGGCTATAAATGTGCTCTAAATCGAGCACATCAGTACCATTGGAAAAAAAAAGTTTATACACTTGAGTATAACGCATACCTCAGGGGCACCAATGATAATTTCCCTTTAATTATTTATATTGAATGTCACACAAAAATCAACTTATTTTCTACTTCTATTGTCATTTAACAAAGCTACATACAATTGCTAATTTGTTATTTATGTCTCTTGATAATTTATTATACCATTTCAAGAATTTTATAAATAAACTATTAAAATTATCATATCATATCATCTCATCATACGTATACATTATAAAGATGAAGTAAAAATACAAGTCATATCATTTACTTTACATAATAATGATGAATTAAAAATACATGTATGTTTATAATTAATATATGCATGTCATAATTCTGCATTTCTATTCACTTTCAAAATTATATATGTCAAAGTACAATATGTGTATTTATGATATCCATTAATTAATTTATTCCTATTTTCTACTAATTGTGATTAGCTTAAATTAGGTGAGATTAACCAATTTATTCATTATTTTACTAATGATAAAGGTAAAGGTAAAGGACATTCTCGGTATCCCGCACACGGCAGGGTCCGAGGGAGTAAAGAGACATGTGCACGGTCAATAAACCCCCCAATTGATATCTGCGCCTAGTAGGAGTCGAACCCCAAACCTTTTACTCTACATGCAGATGCTCTATACATTAAGCCAGTAAATAATTTATATGAATTAGGGAACCTAATTTATTTCATTTGAGTTGATACCGTATAAATTACTTAAATTTTTTTGTTTAGTTATATAACATGTTTGAAAAATATCATGAACTTAGTAATAATTTTTAACTTATTTACCTTGTAAAGCATGGCAAATTTTGATATATGCCAACTTAATTTACTAATTGAACTTATAAAAATCAAAAACTACCACATCTATGCAATATTGTACAGGCACATATACTAGTTTTACATATTTTCAATGACAATGTAAAATAAACAAGTCTAAAATTTTGAAAATACCTAATAAATCCTCATTTGTTGTCCTAGCTATTTAGTCTCATTAGATTTTAGCACAGATATTGAAAATTTGAATATGATAGGTTAAAGTATTACTCCCTCCTATTCATAAGGAATGAGACATTTTTTTATTGGGCCAATTCACTGAAAATGTTTCATTTCTATTTTTGTCATTTTTGTACCCTTTTATTTACCCTTACTACAACACAACAACACATAAATGTCAATACCCTTTATGGACAAAAGAGAGTTTTCCACTCACTTTTAAGTGGTCTCCCACCCTTCTTCATTTTGGTACAAAACCCAAATATCTCATTCTTTATGAATAGCAAGGAGTAATATTTAATAAATGATAGAGAATAGAGAGTAGAAAAGGGTGATGTCATATCAAAAAATAAAAATGAGGTAAATCCATTCGAACATATAGAAAATGGGGCACAAATTGAGTTGGAATAAGAATAAATTTCATTTATAAATTTACATACAATTTGATAACAAAATTAAATTCCCCCATTTTCAAACAAATTTCATTTCATCAAATAATACCACCCTGTTGACTTGAAAAGAAATCTATTTGTATGATATTATCTCATTACAAGAAAGTTTAAATTGGTGCAGGAGTCATTTGAGAAGGCAAGAAGATGGACACAAGAATTACTAAGGCAAGGTAAGTAGTCAGTACACTACCGGCCTTGTAATGGAATTGATTTATAGCGTAAAATTTCATCAAAAGTTTCATATAATTTTCAATTCCCAGGGTCGTATCTGGCCTAGGGCGGGTGGGGCAAAGGCCCAGAGCTCCATATTCTAAAAATTATGTAGATTTAAGTCTTTATATTAAAACATTAATCAAATTTAAAAAAATAAATATGAGAATGCCATAGTAGGAATGGAATATTAATGGCAAAGATAATAAATGTGTAACATTACTCTTTACAATTTCAAGAAAAAAAGGAGAAAATTTCATATTTATTTGGATAACAAGAACATTTGAAAGATATTTCAAACTAATTAGAAGATTGGGATGAATTAAAGCATTCTTGATCTTTAAGTTTTTTCTCTCATTTTCTCCTACCTAAAGCTTTATATTCAAATGGTAAATTTTTATTCTTCTACACAAGGGCCCCTATTTATAATCTCTATATAAGGGCACCTATTTTTAATCTCGCCCTAGGCCACCTAATGTTTAGGAACGGGCCTGCCAATTCCCATGTTAATGAAAATTTTCACAAAAAAGTTTTTTGTTTATAAATTTCCATTACTGCCTAATACCATGTCTCGCAATGATAATGCATTTGAATGAAATTTATTAAAAAATGAGAAGATTAAAGTTGGACAAGCAGTACCATTAAGGTAACTAAGAGATTTTTTAACCACAAAATCAATAGTTTTTCATTACCATTATCACTGTTTATTACCACCTACTAAACGGGCGTACATATCCGCATATGAAACTTTGCAAAAGATTAACCTTATAATTATCATCATTTTCATTTACTCATTGATTAGATTTTCATTTAATTAGTATACTCTAATTGTATGGCTTTCCTCACAAACAGCAAATCCTTGTATATTCACTGCATTGGTTGGAAACAAGGCTGACCTTCATGAGAAAAGGGAGGTCGATAACGAGGTATACTTCACTTTTATATTTTTACTTTTTTTATGCCCTTATTTCAAGATATAAAATTAAAAATTTACGGTTTTTTTATTTTAATTTTAACCGAATAAAGTAAAGTATTGAGGATACTCCTGGCACTTGTTCTTCATGACATGTCATAAGTAGATATTGAGAGCACTGAATTTGTATCTGCTCTAATTTGTTATATTAGTTTTACTTTGTTGCACAAGAAGCCACAAGTATATTATTATCTCTCCTGTACATATTTATATATATATATATATATATATATATATATATATATATATATATATATATATATATATATATATATATATATATATATATATATATATATAGAGAGAGAGAGAGAGAGAGGCATACCTCTCTCATGTACTGTACAAAATATACTGCAATAAAATTTTCTCAGGCCTTTTCTCTGAAAGCTTTCATGGTATCAGAGTCATTCCAGTACAAACAAGAATTCGCCATTCCAGGTTCTTGAAGTCTTCTTCCATTCTTTTCGAACATCAGTTCTTCTTTATTTCTCTGAAACATCTTCATCTTCTTGATTCATTTTTGCTGAATTTTGTTCTGAAAACCCTATTATCTACGGTAATGGCCAATTCTTCATCCTCTCAAAGTTCTCACACTTCCAATTTGCCATTAAATCAAAATCCGACCAGCATCTATTATATTCATCCGGCCGACGCAAATTCAGCGCAATTAGTTTCGTTCAAATTTAATGGTGAAGGTTTTACTAGTTGGAAAAGATTTATGCTATTGACTCTCTGTGCAAAGAATAAAGCCGGATTTGTTGACGGCAGCTTTGTGAAACCTGGTGATGAATACAGTGCTGAGTTTAAAGCTTGGGAGCGTTGTAATGATTTAGTGTGTTCTTGGCTCTTGTTTAACCTAGATGAGAGCATTGCTAGTAGCGTGATATTTTTACGATCCGCGAAAGACATTTGGTCCGATCTTGAGGAGAGATTTGGTTATACTTCATTGGCGCAGATATATTCTCTTGAACAGAAATTGGCCGATATTAGTCAAGGTAATCAAACTGTATCCGAATTTTTCACTTCCATTAAAACGCTTTGGGACGCCATTGATGAAGCACATCCTTTGCCTTATTGTACCTGTAATCATTGCACTTGCAATTACACCAAGAAATTATTTGAAAGACATCAAGAACGCATGGTTATTCAATTTATGATGAAATTGAATGACAAATTCTGCACTGTACGAGGTAATATGCTTATGATGCCGTCGTTACCCAAAGCTACTGAAGCTTATCGAATGTTTGCACAAGAAGAGAAGCACAGAGAGATTTCTCAATTTTCTTCTAATGCTGAATCTCTTACTTTTCTTGCTGAGAAGAGGAAATTTCCTCCTACTGGTGGTCATAGACCTTCTTTTAAGCCCAATTTTTCTGGTATTGCTTCCAAAGGCAATCGTGGTCGATCTTCTGAGTCTTACAAGCTTCCTTCTCATTCTCATGGAAGGTCTCCTAATCCCAGGCACGACTTATGGCTTGAAAAACCGGGCTCAAAATACTATTGCATTCATTGTAGGATTCCTGGCCACAGTATTGATCGTTGCTATGAAGTTCATGGTTATCCACCCGATTTTAAGGGCCCTCGAAATCGTCGTGTGGCTGCCATGACACATGGACATGTTGATACACCACCTACTTCAGAGGGTCCTTCTATGCCTTCTCTCACACCTGAACAATATCAACAGTTCATGTACTATTTACATAATCAGAAAGCTCCTGATTATGCTTCTGACATTACTTTACATGAGTCTCATCAAGGCTCAGCTATGATGGCAGGTACCTCTTCTTTTTCATCATGCCGTAGTTATAAATGGCTCTTAGATAGTGGTGCAACCGACCACATTTGCTCTGACATTTCCTATTTTGTTACTTATGCACAAATTGATGGTTCTTACAATTTTATTACCATACCTGATGGTAGTAAGCTCTTCGTCCGTCATATAGGCGATGTGCGTCTTACCGATCATATTTTGTTGCGTAATATGTTGCATGTACCTGAGTTTAAATTCAATTTCATTTCTGTGCATAAATTGTGCCGTGACATGTTGTGTGAGTTGCATTTTACATCTGACCAATGTTTTCTACAAAAAAAAAAAAGAGGTCACTTGATGCCTCTTGGTAATATGGTGGTTGGCTTATATAGTTTTCAAGTTCATTCTTCAACAACTCATGGTGCACACCCTCCTGACAAGACTGTTTGCTTAACAACTTCTGAAGACGCCAAACTTTGGCATTTGCGCTTGGGACATTTGTCTTTTCCTCAACTCAAGCTTATAAAACCGCACTGTAATATCAAGGCTTGTCTAGATGAATGTATTTGTCAAGTTTGTATTAGGGCAAAGCAAGTTCGACTACCCTTTCTTACTAGTTCAATAAAGACTAATGCTCCATTTCATTTGATCACATAGATGTTTGGGGTCCTCATTCTGTAAAAACACCTTCATCATGTAATCAATTCTTGATTATAGTGGATGATTACTCTCGATTTACTTGGGTTCATTTGATGCGCAGTAAAACAGAATCTGTTGCAATTATGACTGATTTTTTTACTATGGTTCAGACTCAATTCCATACCACTGTTAAGATTGTGCGGTCTGATAATGCCCCTGGCCTTTGTGAGGGCGCCATGAAGCGTTTATTTGCCCAACTTGGTATTGTTCATCAAATCAGTTGTCCTGATACACCACAGTAGAATGGTGTTGTTGAGCGCAAGCACCGCCATATTCTTGAAACTGCTAGGGCACTTTATATTCAATCTCGAGTTCCTGATTGTTTTTGGGTTGAATGTATTTTGTGTGCTGTTTACTTAATCAATCGTATGCCTCTCAAGGTTCTTAATAATGATTTGCCCTTTCAGAGTTTATATGGCTTTGTTCCTGATTTGTCTCACCTACGTGTCTTTGGGTGTCTTTGTTTTGCTTACACCTCCCAGGTTCATCGTAGTAAAATGGATGATAGGAGTGCTCCTTGTGCTTTTATGGGCTATGCTGTCAATCAAAAGGGCTATAAAGTGCTAGACTTATCTACTCACACTATCAAAGTTACACGCAATGTCCTCTTTTTTGAGAGGCATTTCCCTTTTCACATACATCACCATCATTATAACCCAGGCCCCACTTTACCTTATCACATTTACCTTCCCTCTTCCACTCCTCTCAACAACCCTGATGACCCTCCTGACATTATCTTCCCCACCCATGTACCTACTCCTCCCTCACCCCACGTGCCTACCCCACCTATGCCTACACCTCCTTCTAATCCTTGTCTTTTTCCTAATCCCTCTCTTCCTTCTAATACTTCTTTATCCATTGCTCCTAATAACCCACCCACTACAAAATCCGGAAGACACATCAAATTTCCTTCTCGGTTCCACGATTATCAATGTTTCACTGCCCATTTTTCTCCTTCTTCACATTGGTGTAATCTTGTTGCTTTTGATAATTTTTCCTCTGCCCATCAATGCTTTATTGCTGCTACTTGCCAAATTCAAGAACCGATTTCTTATGCTCAAGCTATGACTGATTCATTATGGGTCGACGCCATGAATAAAGAGATTGACACGTTGAATAAGAATGAAACATGGGATCTTGTTCCTTTACCCAAAGGTAAAAAACCCATAGGATGCAAATGGGTTTATAAAGTCAAGTTAAAGGCTAATGGGGAGCTTGAGCGTTGCAAAGCTCGTTTAGTGGCCAAAGGGTTTACTCAAAAATACGGCATCGACTATCAAGAAACCTTCAGCCCTATTGTGAAAATGAATATTGTTCGATGTCTTATCGTCATTGCTACTAGTAAGGGTTGGTCTCTCTTCCAACTTGACGTTAATAATGCGTTTCTTCATGGGGATTTAAAGGAAGAGGTCTATATGCGGGTTCCAGATGGTTTTTCTACTGCCCCCGGTATGGTATGTCGTTTAAAAAAATCCATCTATGGCCTTAAACAAGCCTCCCGTCAATGGTTCGAAAAATTGGTGGATACTCTCTACAGTTTGGGTTTTACTCAATCTAAAAATGATTACAGTCTTTTCTTACGTCGCCATGGTGACTTGTTATGCATAGCCGCTGTTTATGTGGACGACATCATTGTTACGGGTACTGATATTCATGGCATTACTTCATTAAAACAGCATCTTCATCATAAGTTCAGTATTAAGGATCTTGGTCTTCTACACTATTTTCTTGGCATCGAAGTTGGTTATTGCACTGATGGTATTATCTTGAGTCAAAAGAAGTTCACCAAAGAACTTCTTCATGATTGTGGCCTTCCACTTAAAACTAGTGCCTCTACTCCCCTGCCTCTACAACTCAAATTGCAACATGATTTAGGTACTCCCTTGTCTAATGCCGAACACTATCGTTCTTTGGTGGGCAAGCTTAACTTTCTTACGCACACTCGCCTCGACCTTTGTTTTGCTGTTCAAGCTCTTAGTCAGTTTATGCAAAAGCCTCATACTAGTCATCTTGATGCTTTGACTCACACTCTCAGCTATATCGCCCACACAGCAGGTCAAGGTATTCTCTTAAAGGCTGATAATCAGTTAGTTTTGCGTGCCTTCTCTGACTCCGATTGGGCTAGTTGCCCTGATACTAGACGATCTGTTACTGGCTATGTTCTTCAATTAGGACATTCTCCTATTGCTTGGAAATCTAAGAAACAAAGTGTTGTCTCTAAGTCTTCCGCTGAAGCCGAGTATAGAGCCATGTCTTCCGCTGCTTCTGAAGTTACTTGGACGGTGCGTTTATTGGAAGAATTAGGAGTTGTTGATTTAAAGCCCGTCACTTTATTCTGTGACAACCAGTCCGCGTTACACATTGCTCGTAACCCCGTTTTTCACGAACGCACCAAACACATCGAGATTGATTGCCACTTCATTCGAGATAAAGTTTTAGAGGGCTTAATTACACTTGCTTATTTGCCTACTTATGAACAGCTAGCTGATATTTTTACCAAGACTATTCCTTCTCCACAGCTGCACTCTCTCTTACACAAGCTGGGCATGGATTCATCTCTTCATCCATCACCTTGAGGGGGGTATTGAGGATACTCGTGGCACTTGTTCTTCATGACACGTCATAAGTAGATATTGAGAGCACTCAATTTGTATCTGCTCTAATTTGTTATATTAGTTTTACTTTCTTGCACAAGAAGCCACAAGTGTAGAGCTGTTCAAAAGTGACCCAACCCGAAAATCCGAACCGAAATCGAAAGTAATCCGACCTGAAAATATCTTTCATTTTCAGGTTTATCGAACCGACAATACCCGAACCGATGTTGTATCCGAACCGGTTGACAACCGAAAATGGGAAAGCTGAACCCGAACTGTAACCGACACTTAACCGTTAACCTAGATGACCCGAAGCTAAAAATGACCGACCCGAGTCATATCCGACCTGAATCATGCTCGAAACCAAACTTGGTCCGGCTAAAATCGACTTAACCCAAACGAATTTTAGATCGAATTGCTTTAAATCTAAACCAATTTTTAAGATAGAAGTATGATATACTTATATTCAATCATTTTATTAGTTAATCTAATAAATACATGATTTCATATATTTAGAGCTAATAATCAATGTTCAGTGTTTATTTAACTACTTTTAATCGTAGTAGATGAAAATTAATAACGATCACTGATTGATTTGCATTTTAACTATTTTGTTTTCGATTGATAGAAATTAGTAACATGTAGCCGAATTCTGTTTTCTAAAAAACCGAACCCGATCTGTACCCGACAAAACCGAACCAATTATTCACCGATGACAACCCGACACCGATTAACACTCGACCCGAACTTCAACCGACACCGAACCGATGCTAACCCGATAGCTCGAATAACCGATCTTTAACTGAACCGTGACTAACCGACCCGACCCGACCCGACCCGAGTGTGACCCGTCATAACAAATAGCCGAAATATAACCGATCTGAAATACAATCGAACCGAATAACACCCGTCCGAAACCGACCCGATCACCCGAATGAACACCTCTACACAAGTGTATTATTATCTCTCCTGTACATATATATATATAGAGGCATACCTCTCTCATGTACTGTACAAAATATACTGAAAAAAAATATTTTTTCAGACCTTTTCTTTGAAAGCTTTCATAAAGTAAAATTACTCATTAAATAATACTTCCTCCTATTCACACAAAATGGGACATTTGGGTTGGGTACGGTTTTTAAAAGTGGAATGGTGGGATATTTTAATTGATTAAATTAATTGTAAAGGTGATAGTTGGATATTGGGAGTAGTAAAGTTGGGGTAGTTGGGTATTTTAATTGATTAAATTAATTGTAAAGGTGGTAATTGGGTATTGGGAGTAATAAAAGAGGGGGTATTTAGATAAAAAAATCATTGCTAAAAATAGAAATGAGACATTTTGTGTGAATTGACCCAAAATAGAAATGTCCCATTTTGTGTGAATGGAAGACAGTAATGTACTTCATATTTATCTAAAGTTGCATAAAAAATGTTTACTATTTAGTGTCAATCTGAAACAATATCTTTACCCGTGCTATGCACGTGATTATAAAACTATTTTATAAAAAAATACATAATATTCATTCAAACATTGTTTAAATTGATACAAATATTATTTTGAACAATTATATCTATACAATTTTAACATAACAAAAAAATATTAACTAATTATAATACAAAACATCTTCAATTTATGTTAAGATTATCAAATAACCTAATATTGATATTTTAATCAAAAATTTTTACTAACACTTAAAATAAAAATTACTCATATGCTTACTAAACTTGATTATCATCATAATAACATATATTTGATTATTATGGCATTCATAACTACACTATCAATATAAAAATAAATTAAACATCATCTTAACTTCATCAATATTTTTTTTCTCTTTGTTTTCATTTCATCTCCAATCAACTTTTCAAAATTTGATCTTATCAATTGATAAGCCTTGTTCCATCTCACATCTACACCCATAAAAATTTTGAGATAAAATTGCATATTCACATAGCAATGAAACAAAAACTCATATCTTTCTCCTGTTATATCTCAATTTTCATATCAATTTAAATAATCAATAAATTCAACTCTCAATCTATGCTTTCTTAAGTATGTGGGATGCAAACTTTGAAATTCAATCATATAAATAAGATAAGCTATGTATGTGGCACTAAAAAAACCTTAAAATATTGTCTTTTCATCTTCAATATAATCAAATTTAGATTACAAAGAGTTTTATTTAAATTGATGAATTAAATTGGAGAACACTAAGAGTTTCAATATAATTAAGTTTAATTGATATTTAAGAGTTAATTTCAATGCAAAAAAAAAAAAGAATTGTATTAATTTGGGTGGTGTATATGAATGACACGTGACACAAATCTTCCTGGATTATAATATGTATATGACAATTGCGTAATAAGGGTAAGGTTTGTATTCAATCTCAAAGATAAATGAGAGATATTTGTTGATATTGAAACAACAAAATGAAGGAAATAAAATTTCTCCATTTTTTTTCCAATTTCTTTCGGTTTCCTCCATTCCAAACAAAGTGTAAAACAGAAGTTCTTATCGTGTTAATATATCGGGCCAGGTTAATTTCCGGTTTTGTGTGGAAGCAAATATCATGACATTCTAATTTGACATTTATACGCAAATTATTATAAATCAAGTCGAGTCATACTCGATTTGGGTTAGTTAGGCCAAATGTATGACACCTCTTCTTGTTCCAAGTGATAGTAGAAGAGCTATTGGAATTAATAAGATCTCACAGTGTAGTACAAAGCAGACTGCTACCATAACTAACTCAACGTCAAGTAGTTTTAGTAAAATAAAGGGAATAACATGCTTTCTGCTTAATCAGTAAGAGAGTAAATTTTATGTCATTATATAATCCATCCATAACATTCATTTTACATAAATTATCATTTTGATCCGTCTCAATCATTTTATATTAAATTTATTTATTTTTAGACAATAGCTTATTACTTTCTTTTATTTCATCAATACATTTTAACTCTATTGTTATTTTATCCACGCAACTTATCTATTGTTATTTTATCCACGCAACTTATTAATTTTAAATATTTATTACCAATATCACTTTTTTTTTAAATCACATCTTTTCTCTTTGCTCTTACTAGAACACATGAAGTAATTTCTAATCACAAGTTCTTGTGAGATACGATCTCTTTGAGAGAATCTCTAATTAGGCCGACTCATTATATATTTTTCAAAATATCGTAAGTAGACCTTAAGAATTATGTAAGTAAATATTGAAGATATTAAAAGTAGACATTAAGGATATAATAAGTAGGCATTAAAATAATGTAAGTAGGCATTAAGAATATGATCAGTATCAATAATCTTTAACGGCCGACTTGAAATACGTCCGTCAAATAGACGGTCTTTCAAGAGAGAAGCTGTTTCTAAAATAGTAAACACTGCACTAAGATGATGATAAATGAGAGTGAAGCTTTTGCAGGTAGCAGAGCAATATGCCAGAGAAAATGGGTTGCATTTCTTTGAAACTTCGGCAAAAACTGCACAGAATGTGAATGAGCTCTTCCTTCAAATAGGTTATTAATTCCCTTGACTTCTTTTTCACCTTAAATTCACTTATACCTATTCGTCACATAATCTTACTATGGCCCAGTGTTGGAAAATGGGATACCTGTGGGCTCTGGCCCACAAACCCACGAGTTAAGAGCATTAACTTTGCTCATACACTAGGTGAGGTTCATTGTTTCCCAAAATCATATGATAGTAGGAAGATTAGCCCACCCACTATATATGCAAGTCAACAACCCACTATTTTATCGATGTGGATCTGTCTCACATGTGAGTAATTTCTACCAGTGGCGGATCCAGGGTTCGGACTCTCAGGGGGCACCAATTAATTGACGAAATTTTGGCAGATTATCGTTTGTAAAATTAACAACTAACTTTTTTTATTTTTGCAAAATGACAAGTAGAAGTACTTAAGTTTATCAAAATTATGATTATTTTTGAAAGAGTTTTTCGTAATTAAATATTGTTTTCGAATAAAAGATTGTAAATAATTAAGATCTATCTTAATCTTATGCATTACCTGAACAAATTCATTCCTCGTTATTCAAAAATAGTGTAACTAGATAAAAAGTTAAATATACTTTAAAAATGATATGTATACTGTAAATAAATAGTGGATTGATCTATTATAGTGCACGTTCTTTATTAAGGTCGTCTCACCATGAGACGGCCTCAATTAGGTCAGTCTAAAATATTTAGAAAAAAATTGCTTCATGTGCAAGTGAATTTAGTTTTTGTTGTTTTTTTTTTTGTTTTTACTTTTTTCAATAATAGGGTGCTTATATGAAACAAAATAAATTAATAAAATTTTTTAATTAGATGATATGGTGTGTAATTTTGACAAACTTGTACAATATACCATAAAAGGAAATAAAACAAAATAAATCAATTGTACTAATAAAAAAATGTGACAAAATAAATAATTAAATAAGACAAATTACTAAAACGAGAAAGTATTTATCACCAAAAGACTCTAATGTTAATTTTACATTTTTACTTTTACCCATAGAAAAGTCTACTTTAAATTATTTTTTTAAAAAAACGCCTAGGGGCACATGACCCCGTATGCCCCTTAGTACATCCGCCACTGATTCCTACACCTCCATATATTAATATTTAAAAATGAGCAACTCTAGGTAAATAACCATTATTTGTCAACTTGTCAAATCACACTCATGTGGATTGTGGAGAGATTTAATAGGATGACATTTTTAAAATTGTAAATTACCTTTTTGTATTTTGTTTATTTTATTAATATATTTTTTGTCTTTTATGATGATTTACAAATCATAGTGATTGACTAGGATTTATTAATTTAAAAATTGGGTTTTGCAGCAAAGACACTGGCAAGAACATGCCCATCTCGTACAACTGGAATGAAATTGCAAAACAGACAATCAGGTCGGACAGGAGTGTTTTGTTGCCTCAATTGATACATTCTGCACTTGCTGTATGTACTCATACTATGTGAAGTTGTCTAATTTAATGTTTTGGTGTTTAGAACACAACTATATTCTGTCAATTTGAGTTAGACTTATCGTAAATATCAGTATATAGTCGGAAAAATATGAGGTGGGAGAAATGACTTATAAAATATGTACACCGTCTTAATTTATCGATTTGAGACAAATCATCTTAATATATTCATGCTTTTATAAACTTGCTTGGGATGCGGTTTTAGTTGCTATTGTGGTACTTGTGATGTGTACCGATAAATTTAGCATATTAGCCTACTTACTATATTCTTATTGTCTATTTACAATATCTTTAATAACTACTTATAAAATACTTAATACCATGAAACTTAGTCTATATCTTTCTTTTTAGGCCAGCCTAATTAGAAGTGGTCTTTCTAAAAAAACCGTTTCTTATAGGAAATTTGTAATTTTAAATTCCTATGTTAATTGCCAATCAAACAGAATCAATTTGATTGTTCACGATCAAATTCAAATTCCTATATTACTTGATGTCAATCAATTAGAAAAAACAGACGATTAATCACCCAATAACAATAATGGAAAGGAAAATGGTGAAATCAATCACGTACTTCTACAAATCAACAAAAGATAAGCAATTCATATTATTAGAAAATTTGTTCAAAATAATCTCAACTATCACCCGTTGGTCAAAAATAATTTCAACTATCAATTATTTTTTAATAATCCCAACTATTCGATCTCATACTTTGTTGAAAACATGCCCACCCCCTTATTACCGGCCAGAACATGTAACTTTTCCACTTTTTTTCATTTATGTTTTCACTTAATGTTCAAAATTAACCCCTTCCCCTACATCTATTAATCAAAAAAGAAAGAAAAAAGTGGAAAAATTAATTGTTGCAAACGGTTAAAAGTGAGACTGGTACATTTTCAACAAATTATAACAATAGTTGGGATTATTAATAAATAATTGATAGTTGGGATTATTTTTGGCCAACGGCTGATAGTTGGGATTATTTTGAGAAAATTTTCCTTATTATTATTATGTTCACTAATTTTGAGAAAATATGTGGGCAACAGAATCTGAAGCTTCTGTCTTGGGTTCAGGCAAATGTTAAATGCTTGTCCATTTCATAAATGACAAACACAAATTTTTGTGAGACACAGTCTTTTTGAGAAACTAGCCACTACGTTTGAAAGAAGTAAAAACTGAAAATTGTTAACACAATGAGTGTCAATTTAGGTCACTTTCAAGTTGGGTTTGTGTCGAATTCGAGTCAATTTAATATGTCAAAATGTTAAAATTTTTTAATCATTACTTTTATTCTAATATATATATATATATATATATATATATATATATATATATATATATATATATATATATATATATATATATATATATATATATATATATATATATATATATATATATATATATATAATTATTTTCTTAAAAAACATTTTCATAAAAGCATGCTCCTATGAAATGTTGACTTATATAGCGATTTTAAGACTATAACAAAGTAATATTGATTCGAATGCAAAAACTGACCACAAATATAGTACTTGAATTCCAACTAAAAATAATAGTTGAAACTAAATAAGTTAACAAAAGTAAAATAAAAGTTGTTCAAAATCATTGGATTAGGGTTACGCTTAGATATGATCCAATTTTTCCAATATTTTCTGGTTGGATCATTTCTAAATTTAGACTATAACTCACTAATTTTCAATTAAATGTTAAATTTAATTTGTATAATTCCTAATATGCAAAGAGACAAACTTTATTCTTCTCTTGGCATTTTAATCTTTGGAGTTAATTCTTTTTCCAATTTTTTTATTCTAATTTTTTGGGAGGATCCACAATCCTTTGCACCTCACATGCTATGTTCATAATCCCAAAAAAAAAATCGTAGAAATACAAAATAAGGAGCTTGTTTCTTAGCGTTAGAATCAGAATCCGAAGGAGACACAAACATGTTTTTCAAAAAACACCACGAAAAAACTTGCTAGATTTGAATAATTTAATCTATATACTTTTCTATTAATAAATGACTATCAAATTTAAAGAGAACTTTTTTTAGGTCATATTACGGAGCTAGGATCTTGTCCCTTACTTCAAATGTAATAGATGGTTCATTACTAAAATCTAATTATTAGAATTATTTGATAGAGGATAATAGAGAAAATTTTGAAATTTTATTTTTATTCTAAAATAGCTATCAAAATCTTAAAATAAGTAATTGAGAAAAGAAATAGAGAGGATTTTAATACCATATTATGACAAGATAGGCCAGTCAAGCAGATCAGGTTGGGTTGGGTTCGGATCATATATAAACAGGTCGGAAAATCCTTAACCCAAACCCAATGCATTTAGTTAATTGGGTCGAAAATCACAATCTTGACCCGACCTGCAACAGATCAGGTTGACCTGATTTTGACTCACTTAACTCGTTTATAATCATTTTGTTTTCGTTTTAAGGTTTTTAACATTGATTAAATCTAATTTTTTGGGCTTTAATTTTAACTTTATGTTTTTTTGTTGTTTATTTTGTATACTATGAAAAATAAGAAAATAATAAATGAATTAAGGTTAACTTATGCTTATTGATTTAACTCTAATTTAACACATTTAATTAAATGGGTTAAACAGGTTTTTTAGGTTAAAAATTTTAACCTGAACCTTACCCATTTAATAAACAAATCACGTTGAGTCGACCCATTTAATTAATTGGGTCAAAAGTCTTAACTCAAACTCATTTATTTCGAATTAGGTTCATGTCAAATTAAAAGGTCGGGTTAACTTTTGCAACCCTTAAGACAAGATAATAATAGAGAGGTTAAAGAAAGATGAAAGGAAGTAAAGTTAGGCAAATCGTGGCATCGATTATCGTGTATTTCTTACGCTTGTTGTTGTTGTTGCCATTCAAACGCCACAAATTTTAACAATACATCAACATGTGGATAGTGGTTATCATATCGCATATGAATACAACTTTTGTTTCCTTCTAAATAAAGTTCTCAACAGTCAACACTACTATTATCCATCAAATTAAGAGAAACTAAAAAACATGAAATTATGACAAAAAAAATTAGCTCAATAAGAAAAGCTAACATATTAGATCGAGGAATCTAATTAAGGGACAAATTAGTATTATAAAATTTAAAAAAAAAAAAAACATCTTAAGTATCCCAATTTCCATATAAGGCGGTGTTTGGGTGAAGGGTTTTCAATTTTCTGAAAGATGCGGACAACCCGTTTCCCCATGTAGGGAGTAAAAAGAGATGCGCACAATACTCGAGAAAACCCAACTGATACCTGGGCCCAACAAGGGTCAAACCCCAAACTTTCTGCTCGCAGATGCTATATCTATTGATCCACAAGCGCTAATGATGGTTAGTGTATACTAAAATCATATGGATGATTTGTTATCCAACAAACCAATTCCACACTGAGAAGTACTATAATTTTTCTGACGGTATTTTGGAAATAAAATGTGTCAAAAAGAAATGCCATACTTATCCAATTTATCATTTTCATAAATTTTTGAAAAAAAGAGGAATGTAATTAAGGGACAAATTAGTATTACCAAGAAGGTGAAGTATGAGATGAGGCAGAAGAAGAAAATTGAGCAATAAACCTATTACTATTAGACTCACTATCCCTTACACAAACTGATACATCTTTAGCTGCTACCTCTTTCATTGGACTTATTGGCAATGAGCATGGACTCCATTCCCTTTCCTTTTCATTCCCTTTCTCTTCTTCATTCCCATCCAATTGAGACGGCGAACTGTCCGGCGTCTCAAATGGGGTTGGGGTTCCCACATTACTCTTTCTACCAACTTCATTGTCATACATTGGGTTTGAAATGTACATCAAATTCCTCCCTTCAACTTCAATTTCAATATCGATTTCGGGTTTCGGATTTGGTTGTTGCATTTGCAATTTAGATGATGATAATGATGAAGAAGTAAGGCCAAGTAGTTGTGGGGATTGAATTCTAAGAAACTGATGCAGTTTCCCATGTTTAGGTGTTTCTTCAATTTCTCTCTTACTATGGAGTTTAGGAAACAGCAAGTTTCTAGGAGCTTCTAGAACTCCTTGAGCATAGAAGATACTAAGAGAAGATGGAATTAATTGGTTCTGATTTTGGAGTTTTTGTGGGTTTTTATCATCAAGCTTTCGACGGCGGAGGAGTATAGAACAGTAAATTTCAGCTAAAAGCACAAAAACTAAAAACATAACAATGCCAAGTATGATTAAAATTGCCATTGTTGCACCCATTGTTACGTTTGATGAACCTTTCATTTCTCTCTAATTTTGGTTTCTCTCTCTACAGAACCGTTGTGGAAACACCAAATTAATGGGAAGGATTATTATTATTATTATTATTATTATTATTATTATTATGAAGACTGAAGAGTAAAATAAAATGGTGGGGTTTCATGGGTACTTACGTTTTTTGGCGGGAAAGAGTACCAAGCTTGTGGCAGATAAAAGGACTGCTTTGGAAGACGAGTTATGTGGAAGAACTCGTTGGCTAATGCTATTAACCACAAAGTGTTAGGGCTCAACACTATTTGGATGTTAGTGAAATAGATAAGATTATATGGGGACATATATTGTTCGGGTCATCGGATTGATTTCGTGTCAGGTGTTTTGGGGCAGTTTAAAATCGAGTTTTGTGTTCACATTGGTTTTTACATAATTGTAGATCTATTTTTAAGTCTTGTCAAATCGAGTTTAGACTCAGTTATAAAGTCGAGTGTTTGTCGGGTCATCGCATCTGTTTTGAACACCTCTACTCACATGTAACCATATGATGCGAGTATATAGGCCAATCTATGTGTTCACTACATTATATGGGGACGACCTAAATGCATACAAAATCAAATGGCTTTCAACTCCTATTTGAACTAAATAAAAATCCACTAAAATTAAACTTGTTCTGACTTGATAGTTGATTGAAAATAAACAAACAAGTTTTTAATTAACAGATTAAATTGGTTGTTTAAGACTTGTTAATCACCTAAGCTAATTGAATAAGACTTGCCTGGTTAAACTCGCTCGTAATTGATTTCAACTTAAAAAGGTAAAGGTAAAATACAATCAAAATTGAACTAAATGTGATCCACAACAATATGAACATGACTTAAATTGAACTAAATGTATTACATAAACTAAGCAAGTACGTAACAATGGAACCTAATTGAACATGACTTAAATTGAACTAAATGTGATCCACAACAATATGAACCAAATCGAAGTATTAAACAAAGTAAGGTTAATCAATCAAAATCCAAGAATAAATCGACTATTTCAAGCATAAATCAACAACCTAATTGAACATGACTTAAATTGAACTAAATGTGATCCACAACAATATGAACCAAATCGAAGTATTAAACAATTTTTTGATCTACAGAAACAAAACCTCACACCCGTTAGGACCATTCTACAAAAAAACTTGCAGAATTGAATTGAATATGTATTTGGTGTGCAATACTATTTTTATCGTATTCATATGATCATATCTAGAATTTTCATGGTGCGTTGTCCAATTTATTGTAACATTTTCAAATTTAAAATGTATCCACAGCAAGTCGTTTGATTTCATGCACAAACTTGCACACATTTTCATCATACCAACCCAATTTTTGTTGGATATTTAGAGCATATAGGACATTATTCAAGGCTTAGAACATGTATTACATAAACTAAGCAAGTACGTAACAATGGAACCAAAATGAGGCATCACGAGCAAGTGCTCGTTCGAACATGTGGGTTGCTCATTCGAGCATTGGGCTGCTCGTTCGAGCACTTTGTGGCTCGTTCGAGCATGGGCTCGTGGGTCTGGCAGAATGTTTCTGGACCTTCTGTATGATGTTTTTGGTGTTTGCTCGTTCGAGCACTTAGAGATTTTCGAGTCAGAAAGTTTCTGAAGTTGTTTTATGAAACAAAGTGATTGTTCATAAAACTAAGCTATGTTTCATGAACTGATATGTTGTTATGAATGAATGTGTTGCATCATCAATTGATGTATGGTTTGGATGAACCCATGTGACATTTCAACTCTATAAATAAGATTCGGTACATGGATATCAAATCACTTATTTTCTTAGAATTAAAATTAGCATATTGAAAAGTTATTCGATCGCTAATGTATGCGATGACTTGTACGAGACCAGATATTGCGTTTGCGGTTGCAAAGTAGAGTAGATTTACTAGTAATCCGGGCACGCATCATTGGAATGTGGTTAAGAGAGTATTAAGATACTTGAAGGGTACCATGGATCGCGGTATCACTTATAGTAGAGAACCTTCGGTTTTGGAAGGTTATTCTGATGCAAGTTAAATCACGAATGAAGAAGTTAATCTTCGACAAGTGCCTGGGTGTTTGTTTATGGGGGAGGAGCCATATCATGGTCTTCCAAGAAACAGACGTGCATCGCTGATTCCACTATGGCTTCTGAGTTTATAGCTAGCATCTGTAGGGAAGGAAGTGGAATGGTTAAGGGATCTCATATTTGAGATATCATACTACCAATGTTTATATCACCGGTGGCAATTCATACGGATTGCAGGATGGCATTGGCGAAAGCTTATAGTCAAATGTATAACTGTAAATCCTGTCATATTGCTCTTAGGCACAGCCTAGTGCAAGGGTTTATCGTTAATGGGGTCATAACTCTTGATTATGTGAACAGTAAGTTCTATTTGGCTATTTTTCCTCTAAAGCCATGAGTAAGGATTCAGTTGAACAAGCGTCAATTGCAATCAGATTACACTACTAAAATTCAATAAGAAAGCCCAATTCACGCATGATTAACGTTGCGTCTGAATTCAATGTGGTGTAATTCTTTTTGGATTTTGTAAGCAACAAGTTTTAGTGACCCATCGTTACTTTGGACCGTGATTAAGCGAGGTAGTCGTCCCTTTAAAGTTCTCAAGGCCAAGTGTAGAAGAGCGCTTGGTGATATCCATTCACGGGGATATTTTATACGTAATGAGAACCTACCTATATAAGTTTGAAGTGTGGCCGCTTCAAGTAGTCAAGATGAGCGTATCGACTATGATAAACTTATGAATAAGATATGGACACGACCGTTATAATGTGTCCAGAAATGACAATGTGTTATTTGTTCTGTGCGTACTTCATCTTCCAATGGTCAGATGTGTTTATGTGATTCAATCCGCAGGGACATCATTATTTCACGATCATTTGTAAAATGTGTTGTACTAGGTGTTAATTCAATCCGCAGGGACATTAACATTAATGCATGGAACGTGATTTTGAAATCAATTTTAGAGAAAGAGAAAGAAATGTCCTAAAGGCTCTAAATGGGGGAGGATTGTTGGATATTTAGAGCATATAGGACATTATCCAAGGCTTAGAACATGTATTACATAAACTAAGCAAGTACGTAACAACGGAACCAAAATGAGGCATCACGAGCAAGTGCTCGTTCGAACATGTGGGTTGCTCGTTCGAGCACTTTATGGCTCGTTCGAGCATGGGCTCGTGGGTCTGGCAGAATGTTTCTGAACCTTCTGTATGATGTTTTTGGTGTTTGCTCGTTCGAGCACTTAAAGATTTTCGAGTCAGAAAGTTTCTGAAGTTGTTTTATGAAACTAAGTGATTGTTCATGAAACTAAGCTATGTTTCATGAACTGATATGTTGTTATGAATGAATGTGTTGCATCATCAATTGATGTATGGTTTGGATGAACCCATGTGACATTTCAACTCTATAAATAAGAGTCGGTACATGGATATCAAATCACTTATTTTCTTAGAATTAAAATTCTGTCATCTTTCTCTTATTCTCTTGAAACGTAAAGGAGAGTGATCAACTCTTTTATAGTTTTTCTGATTTCGATCTCTACAAAAACATATTGTTGTTTAGTTCAATCGATGTGTACTAGTCGGTTGATGTGGTTGATTGTATCTCGTTGTGAATTTCCGGCATCATAACCCAAGTACCTTTGTGGGGGAAATATCACAAAAGAAAAGCTTGTAGACACCTTCAACCTTTTATCAAGATTTCTGGTGACATTGTGTCGCAAACTAATCTTCATCACGGTTTTGTTCGTTTCATGGTTTATTCTAAGCAAGGAGTCCATTGCCATACACAAAGGTTCGCATTATTATTTATAACAATTTTTACCTACAAGTTTCCTCCTTTTCTCCCATTTACTTTGTACTATGTTATGAATGGTGTGACTTGAGTGCACCAAAATAATTCAAGTGTGACTCTTAGGATGGTATCCTATGAAGTTAGTTAATGGGTATAAGATAAATGTGTGGTAAATATAGTGTTTAAGCATGGATTAATTTCATGAAGTTATGAAGAAATTAAGTGGTGACTTAAACTTGGATGTTAATTGAGCATGATCAATAATGATACTTAATGAGAATTTGAAGAGGCCTAGCAAGTTGTTCGAAGAAGCAACCAGGAACTTCAGAAGACACAGTGCTCGAGCGAGCAATTATCAAGCTTGAACGAGCAAAATGGCTGCAGCATGTCAGTGGGTTATGAATACGTTTTGTGGAATGTTAAAGCACTTGAGGAGCGGTTACTTGCCATTTACTATTAGCATTTAGTCTTATTACTCATTAATATTGTATGGCCACTAATTATTTTCATTCCTTATAAATAGTGAGCATCCTTGCTCATCTAAAAATTATCCACAAAATACCCCAAGCCAAACACTTAGCCTCATCTCTTCTCTAATTGTAATTTTTCAAATTGTTATAATATAAGAGTTACTACACCGGAGGACGTAGCCAAAATTTGGTAAACCTCGTAAATATTTTGTGTCGTTTATTATTGCAATTTTATCTCTTACAAACATCGAGTTTATAGTTTGCGTAATTTGTTTCACAAGACTTCACATATTTCGACTTGATGGTGTAAGTGGTTGAAACTCGTCGTTCGATCCCTAATACGTCATCGTTTTCATACTAAACCTTAAATGATAAACAAAATCAAATTGTAGCAATTCTAAGATGTAATGAATTTTTTGTGCTTTATTAATTGACGATAACTTAAGGAGATAATTGTATTACTTTGTAACAAATGTTACTATAATGAAAAAAATGTTTGTGTTAAATTATAAAATAAAAGGTATAAAATAGGAACACAAACAGGTGAAAATAAATAAGTTACTTGAAAAACAATGCGTTAGTGTTAATAGATGATAAAATTATTGTAATCCAATACAGAATTGATGTATACACTCTAAATCATTAGGAAAAAAAATTATGAAAAGATATTAATATGCCAATTCCACAACTACTCCTAAAGTAGATGGATCATAATTCTTGGATCATGTTAGATTTTCTCTTACCGCATGTCAATATGCAAATGGTAAACATTCAATTTATAAGAAAAATGTTCAATATAATAGACTCGTGTGAGCAAGACAATATGTGGAGCTAATGAATATCGTACACATACCGCAATCACCGAGAGAGTAGTACTCTGTTGGGTTGATTTTCTTCGTCTGATTTGAACAGAAAGTTTGAGACGATTATCATTGGAGGTTTCAGTCTTTGTTTGCTCTTAGGGCAGCAAAGCGTGCAGCTAAATCATCATAGTTGGGAAGCTTGGGGTGCACATGCTTTGCAGGACTGTCTGGCTGGAAGGAAGCAGCACGAACAAACACCTTCTGTTGCTCGGGTTGGACCACTTGTCGAGGAGGAAATGACATCGATCTAGAAGTCTCCTTCCTTGGGGTTGAATTCTCCTCATCTAAGATATTGTTGGCTGCTGCATCTTCATGAATGGGAGACTTCAATGCATCTTTCGTTCTGCTCTTGGTATGTCTCCTTGGCTTTTCTAAATCACTGGATGAGGGTTTCTTGCAGTAGTGGAGTAATAGCTTGTCAATCATCATCTCCTCGTCAACCTTGTCGTAATGGTCATCATCAATCACTACCTGGAGGCCTTTTTTTGATTCATTTCTTCTCCTACTAGTAGAAACTCGTCTAATAACCCTTTCTTCCTTTCCCACCTCACCATTTACTTTAGCATCTTGAGTGGATGCAGATCGGGAGTGTCTCCTTCGGTGTGATCTTCGTCTAGGAGTGGATTCAATGCCACCTTCATCTTTATAGTAAATTTCCGTGAAACGTTCGTTGCTACTCATATTTTCATGGGCATCTGGAAAATCGGGTTTAGTTGGGGGTTTTCCTGATCCATTACTGTTGCCCGGTGGATAGAAGGTTAAGGTGTCATTCTCTTCTGCATCAACTCTATGTTTACTCTTTTGTGGTTTCACATATGGAGGAGGAATACCACCTCTAAATTTGGACTTTGATCCATCTGTTGTATCTTCTTGCACCTTTCTCATGATTTTGACATGGATGTTTTCAGCAGGTTCATTCTTGACAGATGTGGGGGAACTTGCTCCATTACTGACTGGCTGTTGTTTATCAGATGTTACCGGTGACAAGGTTTTGAAAACATCTCTTTCTGCTGTGTTCATTTGCCTGTGTCTATCCGGTTCATGTTGTCGGCCATCAGTAGGTTCAAATCTTTTCCCATGAGATAAATTGCCAGCATGAATGGTTTCTTTAGCACCATTATACTTGGAAATAGAGCTATCAGATTTTTGCTCTCTCCTATGAAAATTATTGTCACGGTCCTCTCTCTTCTGGAGAGTCTCTTCTCTATATGAAGGTGGCTTGTATCTGTTGTGAGAGAGTTCTGGTGCTATAGAAACATCATACTTCACTTCATCCTTTTGCTCAAGAACATCCCTCCTGGTTACTGTCTGCTGTCTGTCATCAACTTGTCTTTCTCTACCTTGATAAGAGGCTTCACTCTTTTTCTTCAGCAAAACATCGTCTTTGACAGTCGCCCTGACATTTTCTTCAGCGACAGGTGTCGAGCTTTTACTCTGAACAGCATAATGAGTCTCAGGTGTTTTCTTGTGTTTCTACAAGGAAAACCGCCTCAGAAAATTAGAGGAATAAAGAAACAAGTTTGTTTTCAGCTTACAGTTTATGCGAAAATTAGAATTACCTGCTCAGCATTAGCCATCCTCTCTTCAAACCCCCTTATGTCCCATCTTAGTGAAAACTCAGAAGCAATTTCTTGCAACAGTTGAACATTTTTCTCCTTCGAAGGGGGTTTTGAGGACAAATTTTCAACAAGCTGCGGGATGAAACATTGGATCAGTTGTAAATCTTGAAAAAGAAACTGCATATATCCTGATATGTTCTGATTCATGAATACCTTTTGATTTACATAGTACTCCACAGAACTTCCATATCTTCCCTGGAACAAGTCTCTGAGTTCACGCAGCTCAGGTAGATCTGAGAACCTGGCTGCAGCAAACATTAAGGATGCTACAGCTTCCCTACAGTCCTCAGGGCAATCTCTGTTATCAACAGTGATGTAGGAACAATAAGTTTAGCCGAACTGGATGCTCTTGTTACAAATTACATGAAATAATAAATTCCAAATTTCATATAAAGATTATAATACATGTGATCCCACTTATTAGTTCTTGTAAAACCTATTCAATCCCACAAGAATCAACAAACTAATACTCTTTACCATATGTTTGCATATTGTCAACAAATATGAAATATGATTCCTTTTTCTACTCTAACACAGCTTGAAGGTACGTCTGTAAATAAATATCAGAAAACGCATTTCTTTTCAAAAAGTTGAGGTCACACTCCTGTCCGGCGTGGAAAAATATGCTTACACTGCCACAAATTTCATTGTCCATCTGCTCTAAAGCATAAACCATCAACCAAAGACAGAATAACAGATTCCACAAAAACTTCCACCAAAGTCCATTCTGTAAAACTATAGACATCTAGACTTTTAGATTGTGAAAAGAAATTAGAAGTGATTTACTAAAAATAGTTGTGTTGGAATTCGGATAAACACAAGGGAGCCAATTTGCTTTGCTCGGATAATGCTTGGATTTGGGTAACGTGAATAAAAGAGTTGTAGCTATCTAACTTGAAAAGTACAATATTACATCAGCGGATGCTTTTATCAAGCAAAATGTTCAGCAAGCATTTTCTTAACAAACAACAAAGTAATATATTCAACAAAAATTCCTGCTCGATTACTATTCCCATCCAGGTATTTCTCTACTTTCACAAGTAATCAAAGATGAGCAGAATTGGCATACTATAGCACAAAAGTATCATCAGCTTATTAACCAAGTGTACACAAAGGCACAGCCTGCTTCTACACTTGCAAATTGCAATTCATGAGCATACAATAATCTTGCCATTTCACGAGCAATACTTTGAAAGGATTGTGTTTCTCAAAGAAGGAAAAATCAAAAATTGACAATCTTTGCCCTCCTTTACCATATTTCATCTCAAATGCTATCTAAACATACAAAAATGATCTTTCTCACCAAATGATTCAAAAGGAACATCAAAAACTCATCCTCTCCTCTTTGCTTCCCTCCCTTTCCTTCCTAAATTATCACCCAAACAACGTACAACATTAGATTCTTATTTGAAATTTGAGCCTTATGAAAAGACAGCCCAAAGACAAAGTGATTAAGTTCAAAAAAGAGATAGCCAATACGTTACAAAGTCAATTAATATGGCTACAAAACAAAATAGCCTATCCACTCTAATTACAAAGATAGGAAATTTGCTCCCTAGATTCATTGATGTCATCTATGGACTATGAATGAAGAATAAAGCAATATTTATGTTTGGCTATCCCAAGTGCTAGAACCCTGGATATATATGTACTAGTATTGAATATGAATACACCTCTGCGATAACATATGTTCTTGTATGCAATAGTGAAGATTATTAATCAGTGTTCAAACATAATCCAAACCTATTTCGATATGAACATACAAATATAACAATCAAAAACAAGACTTTGCAACAATTACTTATTTGGAAAACTATTAACATCATGTCATAGCTCAGAATGGGAAATTACTTGTATCTCAACTCTCGAGGGCCACGTAAGAAGCATAAACAAGCAACATATACCTGAGTTTTTGCAAAACTGGAAGGTGCTTCAATATAATTTCACAAACATGATCAATAAAATCATAGCACGAAGCAAGAATCATTTCCGAAACCAACCCATCTGCCTGGTCATCAAAAAAACAAGATGATGGTCATTCTAATAAGAATTCCAAAAACAAGATGAGAGCATAGAATAAAAACAAGGCCACATCGCATCGCATCAGCCGCGTTGTAAAGGTTTTCAAAACAAATGATCTGATATTTCCCGCGTTGTAAAAGTGTAAAAATACCGTGTTTTGGGCCACATTAAGGGATTTCTTATGCTTTTGACTGAAATTTAGATGATATGATGACCGCATCAATCCCGTTACCGCATCAGATCCGTTACCGCGATCGCAACCGTTACCGCATTTTACACTATGGATGTGAGAGACAGCCAATGAACCAAAGTACTTCAAAGCACATTTGTTCTTTGCACAAATTTCCACTTACAGATAAAAGGAAAATCCTAATCACAAAACATAGGGCACAACCTTGGCCATACTGTTGTAAACTCATACGAGAGGTATCATATTTTTCTACTTTTCACACTTACTGCAAAGACAAGGCCACATCACGCAATCACCGTATTGCAACCATATTGTAAAGGTTTTTGAGTTTAGCTAGACACAAATAGGTCACATTGACCGTAAAATCATCCGTATTAAATGCGATATCTGTTTTGCGACCGTTACCGTGACCATAACCGAAATCGTATTTTGCACTATAGTTCACATAACCCTCTCTCTAGCTTTACTAAACGTGTAAACATGGTTTTTGGGGCTAACACAATCATTGGTCCACAAAATAACAATAAAAACTTTGACATTTACATCCATTCATACTAGATTTATTCAAGACTGAAATTTGGGCTTGAGTATTGTATCATTGACCATATCCTATAACCCCTGCAGGGGTGGACCCAGAAATTTAGGAATGGGGTAGCACAATTTTTTTTTAAGTATGTATTTTAAAGCACAATTAAACAAATTTTTTTCTGCATTGCATTGATGAAGTATGATAGAGAAGAATGCATCAAAAAGGCAAAATAAATAAAACAAAACTTTACTTAGTCGTTTTTCATGTCTCATGTTTGATTTTTTTTTTTTTTGTTAATATTCAACTCTTTTATTTGCTTCGTTTTAAAGACTAAAGCTACAACAATAAAAAAAATTAAAACTACTAACAAGTAAATGTATCATCAATTAGTATCAAACTATCATCAATTTGTAACCCAATGGATACAAATACAATACAATGAATTACTAAAATTGTAAATTAATGGATACAAATACAACACAAAGAATTATGGATACAGTTATACAAATACAATAAAAAGAAATAAGAATTAAAACTATCATCAATAAGTATCAAATATAGACTTTCGAAAATTAGCAAGATTTGACAACAATTTACCCAAAACCTAATTATAAGTTTAAAACTTACTTTAAACACTAAATAGGGGATGTCGACAATGTAGGATTGTGGACACTAGACAGTCTGTGCAACTTAGTCTGTCTATTCGTCGACCGTCATGGTGGTGTTTGATGGTCGTCGACTTTGAAGGTGTCAATTGGGAATTCACAAACAGGAGAAAGTGAATTGGGTAACAATATGGTTTGGGAATTGGGACAATGGAGGACTCAAAGTCGAAGCGTCGACTAATTGGCAGTGGGATTTGAAAATTTTTAAATTAGGAAATTGAAAAGGCATAAAAATTAATGTGTTTAATTACAATTAAGTAAATATACTTTTGTTTAATTAGTATTTCAAGGAAATCTGTTGTGTTGTAGTGGTTATTGTTATACTTTAATAACTAAGGAGTTGCAGGTTCGAGCAAGGTGCAAAGCATTCTTGAATTTTTTTTTTAATGGGGTGCCTGGGCAACCCCATGCCACTTAATAGGTCCGCCCCTGAACCCTTGTTTACAAAACACATCTCATCGCACGATATCAACTAATTAAGAATCAAATGAGCCATATCACTGAAGAATCAAAGCCTATTATCAGTATCAAACACTTTGAACTGTGTTCGGGGCCACATCAATGGATATCATTACGCTCGTGCTTGAATCATCGTTTTGTTAATGGGATCACAAGTGCTTTCGTGTTTTCACTATGGCTGGCATGGCCCACTCTTGCATTCTACTTTTACGGTCTATTTTTTTTCCGCTCGACCTATGCAGATACTTTGATTATATACAGCTAGTATTGCTAATAAAATAATCGAGACCATAGTTCAATGGTAAAGGAAGATTGAATCGATATTTAAGTTCTTTAACATCTTTTTTGTAGTTGCCAATATAATTAAGCAAAAAAACACAAGCTTGTTCGATATATCTAGTGAAATGGTTAATTTTGTATATAGTAATTTTGCGTCATATATTACTAGCATTTTAACTTTTATTTTTCCACTTCGGCCTTGTCTATTCTATATGCACAATCGCATTCATTATTCAGCCAACTATTTTAAAAATTTCTCAGCAGCAAAACACTTATAAAAATGGAACATGAACATAACATATGCACATTTATAGTTAGTTCTAGTAAACCAAAATCACTAAAACCGTAGTAAATTGATTTCAGTCATTAGGCACAATCACACCTAGAATCTAGACAAATCCAAAACCAAAAATCTCTCTAAATTCATGTAAATTGTATCCGGCTATAAAACGCGACAAACTAAACAATTAAATAACAATATTCCGATGCACCGACATTTTCTCAGCATCAAAATAAAACAACAGATTACCGTCATCGTTTCCATTTTGATTTCAATAAATTTCTTTTCAAAGCATTAATATATTCGATACGCGGAATATTAAAACATCGAGTAAAAAATGCAAATTCCAAGCTCAAAAAAGGATTAAAAAAAAAAAAACTAACTCTCCCATAAGCATTCTTCTCTAAGCCATTAGCAAGCAGATCAGCAATGTCCTTCCTAAGAAACTTTTGTGTCGCACTTCTCTTTCGTCGGACAACTTCGATTCGAGTTCGTGTCTGCTTAATCAAAGATTTACTGCAATTGCCATAAAAATATATCACAACAAAACATCAAAACATGTATTTAGAATTCAGAAATTCGATTTTGAATTATTGAGAAAGAGATCGTAAAAATTAGTTATAAAGAAACCATTTAGTATAGAATCCACTTCTTCCAATCAATCCGTCTAACATCTCCGCGTTTTCGATCAATAACTGGAAGTAGAGAGGAAGAGATGAGAGGAAAGAGAAATGGTTTAAGATCGAGGTTAGAGAGAGAAAGGGCTAAGGATGGAGTGTTAGAGGGAGAAAGGAGAGTAACGTTCGATTTTCCAGAAGCTAAAAATGGAGTTGGAATATGGAATAATGTTCATGGGACCATGAGTGCGACCCACTCTCCTTCCTCCACTAGCCTTTACTTGCTAATGTTTAGTTGTTTTGGTGGATGATATTCATTAGATTAATAATTAATTATACGCTTTTTTAATAAACTCGGTTTTCTTAACCAAAAAAACTCGGTTTACGGTTTTTTAATGGGCTCGGTTTACGGTTTACGATGAAGATGAATATGAATAATATGATAATATGATAAGGTTTACTAATTGACCTTCTTCAATTAAAACCAAAAAAAAGGTTTACTAATTGATCTTGTGTGATTGTGTCCACAACTAATCATATATAATACATGCCGCCTACTCTTTTGACTGACCGTTCTCAAAAAGACGATTTCAAAACAAAAAGTCCACATTTTTATTTCACTTTAATTGTATCAATTGAGTTATTTAACTTATATATTTAATACTAGTATAGAAACCCGTGCAATACACGGATAATTTAAATTGTTATTTATAATAAAATTTTATATACTAAAATAAATAACAGGCATATCTTTTAAAGTTCAGTCAAAGGTTAATTTTAACAGTTATAAGATATCTTAAAAATATTTCAACTTATATTTAAGTTTAATTTAATTATAATTATAATTTTTTAGAAAATGTTTATCAACTGAATAACTTTATGTTACGCAATCAAATAAAGACCTGTAAAATCATGACATTTGGCAAAGCTCTAAAGAGCCGCCATTTGTCATTATACAGTTCTTTTAATAGTATTTATGATGTCTATCTGAGAGATCGTTTCTCACAACAATTTGTGAATATAATAAGATCCGAACTCAAAATTCCAAATTGGATTAAAAATTATCAAATTAAAAAATTATGTTCTTTCTTAAGGACTATGGGATTGACATTAATCAAACTGAAGTTACATCAGAGACTATGTTTTAGGGGTGAAACTTATTCAAATTAAAACCGCAAACCGAATAACAAATATGGTTAGGTTATTTTTAGAATTTGGTTTGGATTACTTTGAAAATTCAAAAACTAAATATAATTAGGTTTGGATTAGGTTTGAAAATTTTAAATACTAAAAATCAAATTAATAGACTGCATACTAAAATATTTAAGAATCTACTATAACCCACTACCACTAGCCCAGGCCCAAAACTTTTAGTCTAAACCTAAAAAAATTGAAAAATTTAACCCCCTATCCATTCCATTCCCGTCGTCCCACCCCCCCTCCCTTTTTTTAGTTATTTACTTGTAATTTCTATTTTATCTCTCATTCTCCCTAAAAAAAACTGAAAACCCTAATCCCCAGCCGTCCTCTCCCCTTTTTCATTCTCTCTTAGTCTTCTTCACAGGGGTGAATCAAGAAAAGCAAACAAGGGATGTCAATAATTTTTAAATATATTATATTTAAAATTATATGGTACGAACAAGGCGAAAATTTTAAATGATGTACTAGGTGGAGTATAGTGTGTTGATATAATAGGGGTATTTAGAATTAAACTAAATAACATAAAGAATAAAAGTGATGAGTCATGTTTAAAACAAACTAAAATAAAAATTACATAGAATAAATAGTTTTGAAATGAACGAAGTAAAAATACAAAAAAAATCATTTTAAGGCTTAAGCTATCACTCTGTATGAAATATATGTAATGTAAAGATAAAGGGTTAAAGGGTTAAAGTAGTGAAATCACTAGTGGAAAAAAAGCTATTGGCTGCTGCTAATTGGCTGCGGTTTTTGTGTATACGCAGCCAATATATGAAATTTAAAAAAAAATTGATCAATGGATGCGATTTGCATATATGTCCGCAGCCAATAAGTAAAATTTAAATAATGGCTGCAGTTTTATTAGGGTCTGCAGCAAATAAGTGAAAGAAAAGCCCATATACGCGCGCCTAGCTAGCTTCTCCCTTCTTCATTCATCATTTAAAAAAAAAAAAACTAAATGTCACTCATTGCCCATCCGCCTCCTTCTTCACTCTCCCTTTAATTTGTCTCTCTTAATTCTTCATTAAAAACAAACCCCCCAAAAAAAAAAATCAGACTTTCTTCATTCTTGTTGTAATTTTCGTTCATTTTGTTCATCATTCATCCAGAACTGGTTGTAATTTTCGTTCTTCATTCCAATTCATCCAACCAAAGACTTTTGTTTGTTTTGTTCGTTTTTTTCGTTTTTTGCGTTCATTTTGTTCGTTTTTTGCGTTTTGTTCGTTCTTCATTCCAATTCATCCAACCAGATCTGGTTGTAATTTTCGTTCTTCATTCCAATTCTTTCTCCATAAAAATACCTTAAGTGATGTAATTTTGGTGAAGATTTTGAAGATGTCTCCATAAAAATACCTTAAGCCCACCAGATCTGCGGTTTTCGTGAAGATTTTGAAGATTAAGTGATGTAATTTCGTGAAGATTTTTAAGATTAAGTGATGTAATTTCGTTTTTTTTTTAATTTTGTTTTAGCTTTTTTGTTCTAATTAAGTGTTGTAAATTTTTATTGTTTTTTTAAGTTTTTTTTTCGATCTTTGTAATTCGTTCTTTATTTTAGTTTTTGATGTTCTTTATTTTAGATCTGAGGTTTTTGTAATGGATTATTTTGTTAGATCTTGATTTTGTTTGTCCCATTTGGTTGTTCTTCATTTTTTGATGTTCTATGTTCCTAAGTTCTATGTTCTTCATTTTGTTAGATCTTGATTTGGTTGTTTGAAATTTCAGATCTTGAAATTTCAGATCTTGAATTTTCGTTTTTGTTTGATGTTCTTGCATGATGTTCTTAATTTCAGATCTAGATTATTTCGATGTTCTTAATTTTCTCTTGTTCTTGCTTCCCAAGTATAAAATGAAATAAAAAAAAATTTTAAATGGGGTATTGGCTACGGACATTATGTCCGCAGCCAATAACTTTATCTTATTTTCTGCTACTCCAAGGGCTGCGAGACAAAACCGCAGCCTATACCCCTAAAAAGACCGCAGCCAATAAGCTTTTTTCCACTAGTGAATATGCACATTGTACTCTTGTACCCAACCATTTAGTCTCATTTATTTTTGACACTTTGATTATGTAATTAGGTTATAGTAGTTCGTATTTCTGGTTATAATACTATTTAGTTGGTATTATGACCCTTTTTTATTTGGGTTTATAGAATTATTTATTCGATATTATACCTTTTATGTAGTTGGAATTATAACAATGTATAGTTGAGGTTATAATATTGCTTACTTAGGATTGTAACAAATTTATCTCAAATAGTGAGTTACCGCAAGTGCATAGTGTTGTAGCACATACGGTCAAACACAAGGAGTGGAATGTGACACTTAGGGCCTCTTAGGTATTTGAATAACATAAGATAGGAGTAGTTTATGGTTTAACTAACAAAAGCAATAAAGAAAGAAAACACTAGGGTAGGGGCTAACTTACTTGTAATGGACTTCATATGACATGTTAAGGGTTTACTTCGGGTTAATTGTAAAGGTGTGGATCCAAATATAAAGAGTGATTCGATCTTGTATTGGGCTTTGGATCGCCTCCAAGAATCTCATTCTCATCACTTTCGTGAGCGAGAATAAAACCCCACGGGTAACAAATATCCAACAACCTGTCAACTCCAATTACAAGTAAGTTAGCCCCTACCCTAGTGTTTTCTTTCTTTATTGCTTTTGTTAGTTAAACCATCAACTCTCGTTGATCCCTTGCACTCAACTCTAATTATAAGCGAATGGTGAAACTCCCAATCTTTAGGGTGAGTGCAAGGTTCAACTCTCGTTGATCCCTTGCACTCAACTCCAATTATTGATAAGAGGCTAAATCTCCCAGAAACCCAACTGTCTTGATGTTTGGAGGGCGGTCCAAGTGACCTCAACACAATAAATAGAGTAAGCTACTTCTGGGATTCACAATCAAATCAACGTCAACCATTAACTACCAAATCATTCCATATGCAAAGGTTGGGTCAACCCCCAACCCAAAAACACTACTTACTACTCATACTATCAATATATCTAGCAATGACAACAAATGCTAACATGATGATCAAGCTACTGGAATTAAGCAAAAGCATAGTATAACTCAACAATGGTGAACATAATAGACCATTATGAAATTGTAAACTAACAAAGGAATAATGTGATTAAAGCAATAAGGAATATACCTACGAAGTTTGGGAGTGATTGGTAATCAAAGATATAAAAACCAGAAATCGCAATAGCTTCAACTCTAAACAATGGAGGTTGAGATGAACATAAACCCAAAAATAGTGAGAGAATAAAGAGAATACTTGAAGGAATCAAAATTAGAAGAAAACTTTGATTACAAATTAATTAAAATGCTAAAAGATAAAATCTAGGGTTCTTTAGACTAATGAAAAACAAAATAGTAAGTTAGAAATAAAAATAAAACTACAAGAGGTCAAGTTAAAACTATTCTAGGGTTCCCCCTTTTGCTATTACATCAAGCCTTTTATGTTGAATAACACTCTTCATGACCTAAGACCTCTGCGAAAAATAGACATTATACCCTTAAAAGTGTCGCGTCCAAATCAAATTGGGTCATAGGGAAATGTGAACTTGAATCGGAGAAGCCAAAGGTTCAACTCGAGAAGTGATGGATTGATCTATCTAAAGAGATCGATCGATCGATCCCAGCTGCTGGTCATCACAGATCATTGAGTTCTCTCGAAAAGGGATCGATCGATCGATCCAAAGAGATGGACCGATCGATCTCAATTATTGTCACCATAAACCTCCTGGAGTTGAAATGAATAGGATTTATCGATCGATCTAAAGAGATGGATCAATCCTTCTCATGCTGCCAAATGAGATCGATTGATCGATCTAAAGTGATCGACCGATGAATCTCATCAAAATCTCCCAAAATGCTCATGTTAAGGCCCTCTTGCCTCCTTGCCTTCAAGTGATCAATCTTGCAAAAATGAGCAAAATAAAATATACCGTACTCAAGGGCGATCAAATCTCATAAAACTAATAAGAAAGAACAACAACTACATAAGAATGTAAACTAAATAAGCATAAAACAAGGGTAAAATACAGAGTTATTAGTATTATAATGAAATTAGAGTTGTAGATATATTTCCTTAAAATTGGTATTACACTATTTTACATTTGGTATCATGTTAGGCTAGAGTGGTATTTTAATTGCTTTCAGTTGGTATTATATTGTCTTTAAGTTGGTATTGTAATTGATTAGATTTGCAAATATATATATTTCCTTATAATTGGTTTTACACTGGTTTACATTTGGTATTATAATAGACTTGATTTTGTATTAGAATTGCGTTTAGTTGGAATTAGATTGTTTTTTAAATTGGTATTATAATGTATTTGAGTTCCATTAACCTAGGATCTAGAGATGGTCGAGGTTATTTTCAAAAGAGATTTGGAGATTATAACCCATGCCTACTGTCAAAGAGTAGTAGCATACGATTTAAGGGTTGGAAGGGGTGATGAAGTTATTACCTATGACGAAGTTGTGTCGCAGACACAACAAATATGGAACACAAGTATAATCATAACCTAGCACGCCGCCAACAATGGTCCAAGCTAAAGCATCAGCCCTAACCAACATTAGGGATGTCAAACAGATCAGGTTGTGTCATTTTTAGGTTCAGGTCATATATAAATGGGTCAATAGACCCTTAACCTGAACCTAACCTGTTTAACTAAATGAGTCAGAAATTGAAACCCCGACCTGATATGTAGCAGGTCGAGTCAATCTGTTAAATAACCATATATATTTCAGGTCAATTTGACCCATATATTCCAATTTTTTAACTCATTTATTCAATTCATTATATTATTTATAATTAAAAATTTAAAAATTAAATACATAAAATAATACATTGCCATTCACATTTTATAATACTAGTTGTGGGGCCGCGTGCTACGCACGCGGTCCCCCAAGTTACACTGTCGAATTTTAAAATGCTTTTTATATAATTCTATTAACAATAATTCAAATGAAAATATTATAATGCCAACATATTGAAAACTTTATATGTTCAGAAGAGAATAAAGAGTGGATGAAAGGTAAAGAAGAAGCTAATTGGTTTAGCAGAACAAAAACCAATCTACTGGCCATATCTTCTACTTTAGTTAAATAGTTAATGCTGGGAGCAAAGAGTAGGGAAGTGACAAATATTATCAATCCTGAAAGGTCTTAATAATGAATGAACAAATTCAATTAAGTATAAGATGAATAGAATTTGTGAGTTCATGAATGTGATATTATTATATTGTAGTTCCTTCAATACAACCAAGTATAAGAAAACCAACAATGAAAACCAACAATGATGCATAATGACAAGATCTTTAATGCAAGCAGGAACCAGAAGATTACAAAACTTTTTTGACTAAACATATCATCATTAAATTCTTTACAGAATCATTTAGTTGTTTATACAAAAACATTCTAAATTCATGAAGTTTGATCCCCAACTTTACAAAAAAAAAAAAAAAAAAAAAATAGACATCAGAAATGAATTCATTCAAGATGAAGTTGATCAACTGCTAGCCCCCAAGATATTCTCCTAGTATTTCAACTTTGAATAACTTCCAAATTTTTGAAATGTATGCATAAATAACATATAGATTTCTTTACTACTTCAGTCACACTTGCTTAAGGTCGAATGTAGGGTGGATGAAACTCGAGACTGAATGGCAAATTGTTGGAGTTGCTTTTTGGCATCTGTAGAAAAAATTATAGAAAAAAAAAGACATGCTTACTAATTAGTTGTCAATTGTTAACTCCAACAAAAATATGAAAAGGCCTCGTAAGGCCGGAAAAGAGGATTTCAGGACATTATGAATTTAAGAGAGTAACACCTATTTCGAAAGCTAGGATAGAGAGTCCTAATCAACTGCAGGCGAAAAGTACATGAATTTTAAGTAAACAAGAATATAAAGAAAACCCAATTCAGAAAGGTGTAATTTGTCAGCCTTAGTATACAACAAAAACTCAAAAAGACAAAAAAAAAAGTACTCCAAATTCATCATCATTGACGATTGACAGACCATAATCACTGTGTTTTGCAAGTGTATCAGTATGCAAACTGTTAGTTTTCCCAATTGAAGCAAGATATGGACCCTTTAGCTGATTATTAGACATGCTTAAGGTTGAAAGATTGGATAAAGAGTTTAAACAAGTAGAAATACTTTCATTAAAGATGATACCAATCAAGTTTACGTGTTTGAAGCTTAACCATTGTAGCAATTCCAAGTGGAACAGAGCCATACATAATTTTTTTTTTGCTATTTCTGTATTTTTATGTCTTTGTAATTAGGTCAACATCCTTAAATTCACTATCAATCTTTTCTTTCTTTTTTGGATATTCTATTTCCCTCACTTTGAAGGGTTCAAAGTTAGACCACAAACTAATTGAACACAATGACATCTTAACAATTTACAATGGCTACTTTCCAATTGATAATGGCTATAATAATCTAGAGATAAAGCAATTAAGTTTAAACCACAAACTAAAAATCAAACACAAACAAGACTTCTCCAAATAATAGCTAAATAATAAGTTCTACTTCTCACAAAGTAATGAAATTGTTTAGCACAATGCACAAAAGAAACCAAATCAAGTGAGAATTAGTTGATGATATCTGCAGTTCTGTAATTAATTCATGATTTGCTGTTGAACTGTGCTAAACTATGTTGATGTGTGACGTTGTGTTGTTGATCGGTTGCTGCTCTTATGCACTGATTTGTGTTGTTGCTGCTTAGTGATGTTGTGCTGCTGATAAGGTTGTTGTAGTACTGATTTGCTGCTGATTTGGTGCTGCTTTGTTGTTGTTCTTTTTTTTTTTGAAAGAGCTTTGTTGTTGTTCTTAGTACAGCAGCCAAGCTCTTAGTAATGTATTATGTGCAGCAAATAAGGCATCATGCAAATGTATTATATGCAACAAAGCTCTTAGTAATGTATATGTGCAGCAAAGCTCTTAGTAATGTATTATGGGTTTTTACTAATGGTAGTAAAATAGGAGTGCTACATATGTCTAGAGACAGAAGTTTTTTGAATAATATTTAACACTACATGAAAGAAAAGGAGCAAACTCAATCACATAAATACCGGTCTTTTTCCTCTTCTAAAATAGCAAGATTTGAATCAAGTTGAATTTGCATGTATTACAATTAACTTAATCTAAGACACTTAAAAAACAGTGCAACAATTAAAACCGAAAACAGATTCGCAAGATATGTATTCTAAACTCAGTAACAATTTTATCTCAGCAGTAAGGAACAGATGAGCTGCTTTACCAGAGTGATACAAGATTTAAATCAACCCAAAAAATGGCTTGAGAAAATAGAGAAGAATTGGAGCAGATAAGACTGAAATCCTTGAACAACAATCAGTTACGCCTTCTCCATCAAGAAACAGCAATCCCTGGAAATTTGACCTGCATCATTACCAAACCCACTTCAATTACACACAATTGAAAGGAGTACTGAAACATGTACAAGCGTCAAAAAAAATAGGGCAAAACAAATGAACAATCAAAACACTCCAAATTTCAAAAACACACTAAAACCAGTCAAAATGGATTAACAACTAAAACACCCCCAAATTTCAAGATCAAAGAAAACAAAAAATAACAAAAATCAGCCTCATTTCAAATACACACAATTAAAAGGAGTATAAAACATGTACAAGCATAAAACAACATCAAAAGTAGGTAAAATCAGTGAATAAAACTCTGATTTAGGTAGATAGGATAATTGGTATGAATCGAAGAGTGCCATATATCGTACCCCGCATATAACAATAAACAATGACGATTCTATGGAGCACAATATCCATAGAACAACCCCAATATACTCCTTTTCCTTTTCATACATCTACTAATGCAGAAACTAACTATAATCCAATCAACAACAACAATGAAAAACAACAATAATCTAATTCAACTGAATCAGTTTCAAATTATGAGCAAACCAGAGAATAAAGAATCAAAGAGAACCGTGAGCGACTGAGCTTTTACAAAAACTCAGCATTGTTGATCTCTCACTTCAACTTAAATCCATTGCTTCAACTAAACGAACCCCCAGAAGTAATTCTCACAGAAAACGTCCGTAAAGTCTCCGTCTTCGGGTTCTATTGACCCTCCTTTGTCGTTCTTCAAGGTTTGCAAGTTTGCTTTTTTCTTTCTAATTAACAGATACAGAGTAAATTAGTTTCGTTTGTGGGCTCATTTTCCCAATTGGTGGAAGGTTGTATTTGAAGAAGAGAAAACCAGGAAACAAAATCAGACTGTAAAGAAAAGATATGATCATCAATTGGTAAAGGAAGGTGGCAAAATTATAATAAATCAATTCGTGTGGCGGATTAATGTACCAGTTGATCAGGCTTACCTGTGGATCGCAAAACTTTGCAGCAAAAACTCAAATCAAAAACTACAATTGCTTTCTCATTATTTGTTGATTCATCCTGCATCATAAACCCAAATTACCCAACATCACACAATCAGTCAAATAACCCCAGTTACCCTAAAATTTCATTCGAAAAAAAAACCCCCTGAATTTTCATCAAATTTCATCCCAAAAACAAATGATTAACAAAGCTAAAAACTTACAATTGACTGCAAACTAATGCCACGTTTAGCATCATCAAATGCTAGTGTCCGTAACTCTTCGTAACTAATATTTCCAGTAATAACACGTGGCAAGCTGCAAACAAAGTATAGTAATCAGTGCATTCCACAAAGTACTGTTGCACAAAAGCATAGCAGCACAACTGATAATTGTACAATGTGATTCTGTAAGCAACATCAGCTATTCTGATTGCACAACAGATCGCTACTGGTAAATGCAAACTTCTCTCTTTTTTTAGGAAAACTGATAAAACATAGCCCCTTTGATGATCAATGATGATGCTCATTTATCTAATTAAACAAAAATTTAACAATTGATTAGTACTTCATTTAGTACTTCATTTCGGATTCCAAGCAATTGATTATACAACTTTAACAACAATTTAACAAAGAAGTATTGAAACCTAATTCGTCCAATACAATTCAATAGTAATTTACTCAATTCAACACTAATCATAATCCAAAAAACAAAGAACAGAATCGAATTCAACAATCCATAAATTGCTCCTCCAATCTAGTACAATAACAGAATGAAAGATTTGCCTCTGTTTTACAATAACATTTGAATAAATATAATAGTGTCACACCAAGTAGAATCTAATATAATACTATCAAAAATTCTATGGAAAATCATTATTGTCAGCATTGTTCAATTAGACAGCTTAAGTTTATAGATTAGTTGTAGAATTCTTGAATTAACACAGAATGTTAAATTCGTTGTAATGTTATATTGACATTTCAAGAGAGGAGTACATAAGTCGAAACAATTTAAATTCAATACATATTAATTTATAATACTCCATAACAATAACCAAATCGAAGAAGCAGTGATATTATTATTGTAAATCAAAAACAGAGTATACACATTATTATCAAAAAAGATTCAACCTTACTATTTTTATTTTTTGAAAAAGAACTCATCATGCTTTTCCCTTCTTTCCTCTTTACCTTAAATCAATAATTAGTTTGTACATTTCAAAATTGCAGCAGCTAAAACTATAGTAGAATTCACATATAATCAATAGTCCAAATGCCCTTGTATTTTAATCTCAAATCTGAATTTTGAAGACCCAATTGATCCCAATGTCCAATATGATCCTAAATTCAGCGAATTGCCAATATACACAAATGCCAATCAAATATCAAGGAAAAAACTCAAACAGTGCTATAATTTGATATTGTAAAACTCAAAAAATTAAAAATTAAATTTTAAAATAAGAAATTTGATAAGAATTCAGATCTTAAAATATTTATTATCAGAAAAAACTATTTAAAACACACTATCAATATTCACATAAACGACAGTCAATTAAGGACAACGTTCTACTCTAAAAAACTAATCAATTAAATACTAACACCCGAAAGTTAATTAAATTAAAAAATATGATGCAATTCATTTGAAATCAAATGTGAAATACCTAATCACCAGATATCAAATCTACAATCCCAGTTCACACAATTTAAGCTGGAATTAATCTTAAATATAATGTGAATCAGCAAGGAAAACTTGAAACAGCCAGAAACGAAATCAGGACAATATTAGGTGCAGTCCATACTCCATATGTATAAATTACATTAATTTGATTCCTTAGAATACTAATCCTACGTATTCATAGCCATTTCAAGCCTCCATCTTTAGATACCAATACAAATTTGTATTTAAATCAGCATACTGGATTGGTACAATTTGTATTTTACATCCACAAATTATCAATACAAGTTCATATTTTGATCAAAAACATCAATAATGCAAAATCAAGCAATACAATACATCATGTTTACGGCAAAATCAACTTCAATTGATCCAAATCAAATTAAATTATAATTCCCTTAAAATGAAATAAAAAGAAGCTCACCCGTGATAAGAAGTAACCCAGAAGAGAGCTGCTTTAGGAAAACAACGCCCTGTACACATCAAAGCAAATTACTAATCGAAACAGTAATGCATACTTCTACCAAATGGATTTTAATCACTCCAATCACCGTTCAAGATCCAAAATGAAAACCAAACAAAACACATGAACTAAATTTTCCCAATTAAAAAAAACACACATAAATTGAAAACATTATAAAACAACCGAAAATCCAACTGATATTCAACTCAGAACTGTAAATCAACTTTGCTAAGATATTAAACTGAGGAACGGAAAATCAAAAAACTGAAAATCCAAAAAATAAGATCTACAATTCAGCAGAGAAAACCTATTTTGTTCATTCAAAAATGGTCATCCTCAGCGCCAACTTCATCAATTCTAGCGAAACAAGTTGTGTACAACGGACCCCTTTCACAACCAGTTCATGAATGGCAAAGGGTCATTTGCAACAACCTTATGTACATATTTTCCATAGTTAATACCTTATAGGCCAGTTTGGTAAATAATATTAAATGGTAGGAATGGTAATGAAATGTTAGTGTAATTTTGGTAAGAATATATCCTGACAAATTAAATAAACATACTTATTCTCCTTCAACAATCTCATTTTCTTCACAATATTCATTTCAATGCATTAGCACTTGAACATGTAATATTAGATGATAATGGAAAATTGTGAAAAAAAAAATACTTTTTTATGATTAAGCTTTTATTATCATAGAATGACATGATACATGTCGATGGAAATTTACACTATAAATCATTCTTATTACCACCAATTAGTATCATTAACAAAACGGGTCGTACATGTATAAAATACAACAAGAAACACCAAACAAGAAACAACAAAACTTTAAAAATTTTCATGAAGCTGAAAATACCTTAGCATTCGCCAAATTCCTTCTTGAAGATACCAAAAGAATTAGGTCCACAAACATCATAAGTCATCAAAACATCAAAATTAACCCAAACATTATCACCTGGATTTAATTGGGTTCTCTTAGAAGCCCTAGCCAATATCTTCTCTGTCATTGTCATTGCATTTTTCACCTAATTCAAATGAATCCCCATTAAAACCCCACATCCAAAACATCAAAAATCAATCCAAAACTTCTCTAAATACTGTTCAAATATGAAAATATATAAGATAAAGTAAAAACAAACCGAGCCAGTAGTAGAAGGTTTGCGCTGAGTTTGGTGAGGAGCAATGACAGAAACAATGTTCTTCAAAGACATTTGCTTGTATTTTGAAGCTGCAATAACACAATACACAAATTCAAATCACAAACCCTAAATAATTCATCAATAAACAAATACAACACACCAAAATGCCAAATCCAACAAAAAAAAAGCATCAAAAGCGAAACTAAAACGACGTTTCTTCAAAACCAAATCAAAACCAGAATAGTAATATTCAGATCACAAACCCTAATCGTAAATCTCAAGTTCACCATCATTCGATGTACTAAACTAACTCTAAATTTTCAATCAAAAAAAGTTTAATCAATGACAGTCAAAATGTAACTCCAAATCAGATTGAGCGGAAGACATTTGCACTATTTTTCCTACACACCAAAATGCCAAATCCAACGACAACAAAATCAACAAAAAGAGAAAGTGAAACGATAAATTATCGATAAAGTAAAAAATGAGTAAAATCCACCAGAACAGAAATTAAGATGAAATAAAATGAGTAAAATCAAGCAAGCAACAATCCAAATCAAACCCCAAAATTTATTTATGTATAACAAGCTCGAAACTTTTCATTAGAAATGACTTACCCTTGACCTTTAATGCTTCGTTAGACTACTTGAGAGCACGCTCTCAAATGACTCTAGCATCCATAGACATGTTTATCTTTATTTGAAGTGTATATGAATAGCTTTGGAAGATTTATACTTGAACATCATCACCTTCTTCGAGTCCTTAAAAGTATAGCAAATGCTAAATGTTACGTAGTGATTTAAGACTTTATTATAAAATGTACCTCACTTATGAGATTTTAAGATAAAGCATGTAGAACATCTGGCGCTAATGCTTAACCTGTAAATGTAGTGGGTAGTATAATGCCAATCTTTTTCCATGCATTCACAATTTCAGATTAGAATGTTGTTCTTAATAGCATAACTCACAAGTACATGGCTGATAGAATATCAAAGGATTAGCTACTCAAGTACCAACTAAGTCACTAAACAATTTAAATTAGCCCTTGCTCATCATCATCCCAAGATTTTCAATCAAAACTCACCTTTTTAATGGTCTTTTCTACACTTAAGCTCGCATCATTCTCATCATCCTAGTTTTAAATACGAATCTTAAAGCGTCAAAGGTGTATCATCAAAACATGAAGTGCAATAAAGAAACTACATGTAAGTTTTCCAAAATTCTTTATCCTAATTTTATATAAGCACTAAAAGTAGAGCTTTCAAAAAATTCTTTCAAACTTTCCATATCTCTCTCAATCCCAATGTTAAGAAGATCAAGCATCACATGAGCAACAACCTAACAAAAAAATACAAAGTAATACAAAAGGTGGATAATCAAACACAAAGATTATGTAATTTGAAAACTCTAACCAAACATGAAATAAACAACCAACACCCTTCAATAAAGTAATATTATCATGAAATCAAGATATGTACATTTTAAAACCACAAGAGAAGATTAAACACACGGTGTGTCTTGACTTCAATTTCTCTAACTGATAATAATTTGTAAAAAACTGGGTTTATTCATTCAATAGTTAAAATTAGCTACAAACGATGTCGAAGCAAGTATAGAATTTCACAAATAAAAAAATTACCATATATCCAGGAAGATCCCAATGAACAAGCCAATCTGGAAAGTTCAATGACTTAATCAACTCCACAAAGAGTCCAATACAGACTTCACTGTATCCTCTGTAATTCATCAAAGTTCCATCACCATTATCATACTTCACTCAATTACTCCATTAAATTCAACATAAAAACACATTACTCCATTAAAATGAGCTTGTTAAGATAGTACTATCAACTTTATAATTATGAACCCTAAATTACCCTAGATTTTCATTCGGAAATATAATTAAAAAAACCATGATTCATCAATATTCTCACTCATCAATCTCGTTATATAAGAGAGAAAATACCAGATGAACTAAGAAGCTGTGTAAGCAGCGTCAATAAGCCTTTGAATGTCGGATTCAGAAGTGACCCTTCACTTGACTTCGAATTTGGTACGCTTCCATGGCAGAAGCTTTAAGCATCTGGGAATGTCCTTGAAAGCAAGGAAGCCACAAGGAGGAAGAAGGTTGAAGATAAAGAAGGAGGAGAGAAATTGCTTTAATGAAGATTGAGAAAGAGGAAAGAGGAAAACAAAGAGACAGGAAACTGAAAAGGAAAGCGTGAAAATGGGAGGAAAAGGAATCAACAGTGAAAACACTGTTCATAGCAATTCTATGAATAGTATTGTGGCTTTGCAAACGTTTTATATTTAATAGATACATGCTTCATAGTTTAATTAATAAATTTCATATTCTAAGTCATCTAACCTATTTTTTCAATTCATTTCATCCTTCTTATTGATTGTGTAAACTACTCTTAACCTCCTCCACAAGGTCTTGTTCTAAGTAACTTGAACATGATCTGGTTCAGTTTTCATTACCTAAAAATAAATAGAAAAAACGTTTAAATGTCTATACTACACAGATCTAAATCCAAAATTAAATTCAGTTGAATATAAAACAAAAAAAGGAAAAATAAGAACAATTAACTCCAGATAATAACACCAAAAAAAAACAAAGAAGAAAAAATAAGAACAGGAAAATAAGAACAATGAACTAGAAAAAAGAACACAAATAAATAAAAACAGAAAACAAAAAAATAAGAACAGAAAAATAACAATAATTAACTCAAAAATAAGAATAGATAATAGTAACTGCCACGCCTTTACGTATAAGGCCGGTAGATTAGGAGAGTCCAACAGTGAAGAAAAGTTCACCTGTTGCTGAGAAAGGCAAGGAGAAGATTGATGAGTCTATGCCGGTTAGGGGTGTTCAAAAGTATCCGACCCGCCCGACCCGACCCGTCGACCCGCCCACCCGCCTCATAAATGGTGGGTCAAAAATTTTGAAAAGTTAAAAATTTCGGGTCGGGTCATGGGCCAATTAAATTTGATCTGCGTACCCGCTAATTACCCGGTAACAATTTTAACATTTCATCCAATTTTTTTTCACAAATGGAGTAGGATTTCAATGTGAAGTTTTTTATGGGTTTGTAATTTTTAATTCTTGTAATTTGTATACTATTTTTGATTAATTTTTTTAATTGTCATAATTTCATTTGATTTGTCTTTGATGGGGATTTTTATTACGAAAGTATATAATTACAATACAAATTACAATCGGGAATTTGTATAAACCCCTTTGTTGATGACAAAATGAAATTAAAACAACAATTACAATGCTAAAAGTAACCTTGAAGATTTGTTTGTAACGACGACCGTTACCCGGAAACTTGATACAAGTTGTAGGCGTGTGCTCACTTTCCTTTTGTGATATTTCCCCCACAAAGGTACTTGGGTTGATGATTGAAAATTCACAATGAGATACAAACAACTTCAATATACCCTTAGTACTTAGGATATATTACTTTGGATATATCTTGCATGCCATTGAGGATGTGACCCCGACAAATGAAGTCGTCATTGTACCACTTGGACCGCTTCCTATTTTGTTCAAGCACCTCGGTTTCCGGATCATCCGGCTTGGGTGCATCCGGCTTAGGTGAACTAATCACATAAGCCACGTTCAAGGTAGTGAGCATAAACATCATCTTCTTTTGCCAACGTCTAAAGTCGACGCCGACAAAATTCTCTAACTTAGCAAAGTTAGAAGTAAAGTCGTTCATTGTTGCCATCGATGAAGATTATCACAAAAGATTATTACGGAAGTAAATAATTACAATACAAATTACAAACAGGAATTTGTATAAATCCCTTTGTTGATGACAAAGTAAAAATTACAAAGACTATTACAAAACTAAGTATATCGAAGATTGTTTTGTAATGACAACCGTTACCCGGAAACTTGACACAAGTTGAAGGCGTGTGCTCACTATCCTTTTGTGATATTTCCCCCACAAAGGTACTTGGGTTAGAGATTGGAAATTCACAACGAGATACAATCAACTCCAATACACCCTTAGTACTTAGGGTATATAATGTAATAACAAAGTGTTTGGGAATTATAAGCAATGGAAAGCAAGAACAAGAGTTAATTACTCTCTTGACTAGCACAAGACAAATGAGAGAAAGACTTAAGAAATTCAGAGACAAGGTGTACTCAACACAATGCCCAAGCTCTCTATTTATACTACAAGAGCACACAAGATGAGCCTTGGACATTTACCACCATTGATGATCACATTGATGATAAAATCATCAATAATCATTAAGCTAGGCATTCATGAGTATAATTATGCATTATACCCATAATAATCTCAGGAATAATGAGATTAAAGAAGGAATCCTAAGCATTAAACTCAAGAAAAACGGGAAGAAAAGCAACGGTCATCTTCCAGCCCAGACCGCCGAGTCGGCGGTCACTCCAACCCCAGGATCGCTGACTCGGCGATACCTACTGACCAAACTACTGTCTTTCCAGTAGCTAAAGCCGACTCGGCTTTAGCTCAAAAGGGGGGTTCGTCGAGTCGGCTTTTAGTCCCTGACTTGGTACCCCTCTTTCTTGTTTAGTCTTATCTTTTAATGCCTTACGGACCTAGTATATTAATACGTATTTGTCCCACTACTTTAGTAGCTTTAGTGATTTATTACGGACTTATATATTGTCCCACTACTTTAGTAGTACTTGGTGATTATATTCAGGATTATTAGACACTAAATGTTCAACACCTCAGCTGCATCCTCATTATCATACTCACAAATCTGTGGTGTAAGGATGTCAAGTGTTGTGTGAATAGGAGTAGTTGAAGTAGGGTGTAACACCCGAATTTCCTAGGGGTTGCCATTACATGGGGACCACACGTATCCACTTGCAATAAAGTATCCAAGGGTACTTTAGATGCCTTTCTAGGAGTTAATTTTTTACCCCTCCTGTTGCAATCAGCAGGTGCAATTAGTTTACCCCTTTCCCTAAGCTCCCACTGTAATTGTTCAGTGTCTTCCATTCTAACAACATACACTTCAATAGCCCCATGCTTATACCCAATTTGTGCCATTTCAAGAACTGTGGCATCATCAGCTATCCTTACCAAGCCATCATCAAAAGAAAACTTATCAGGCAACATATAATAGAGGTTATGATCATACTGAATTTTAACCTTATTGGATACTATATCCTCTAAATCAAACCATGATATCTTATCAGGATCAATGTCCACAGTCCTCATTTCCCCTCCCCAATAGCCTAACTCACCCCTTACCCTGTTAAATGTACCCCCATAAACGAATTTTGCAGCAAAGTGTTCAGAATCAAACAAACAACCCTAAAAATAAAAAATAAAAAAAAAGGAATCAAATTTACCATTTTTATTCAATTAACACATTAAACAAAACGAAATTACAGTTGATAATGGAGAAACCTACCATGGATGACGAAAAGGAGCGACTCTTCTTCTTCATTGTCTCTTCGAAATCAGCCAAGCTTGAAGATGGAGTTTTTTAAAGAGAAATGGGTCGGAATTTGGAACTGGGTTAAGTAAATTGAATTAATGAGGAGGGAGGTGGTAACTAATGGGTAATAAGAGGTGATTTACAGGTTATAACCGGTTACCATATTAAAGGGTATGTCCTGAGCAACAAAGTGGCAAAGTTAGCGATATTAGAAAATACGCGAAAGTTGGGATTGTTTTGAGCGGATCACGCAAAGTTGGGATTATTAATCTCCATTTATCCTATTTTTTATAGTTGTAATATTAACTATTATTCAAGTATATATTCCTATATAAAAATATCTACATCTTAAAAGATGTAAGTAGCAACTTAATTTTTTAAATACAAAATTATGATTTTTGACTATAGTACAGTTTGCGGTCCGGTATGTCTGAAAAATAAAAAAACCGAGACCAGACTGTAAACCGTTATCTAATTTGAAAAAAATCAGACCAGGCCATTAAATCGTAGAACAGACCAAATATTAAAATTCTAGTTTAGTCGGGTTTGATTTACGGTTTAGAGCCCTACTAGTAGCTTATTATCTATTATGTATTTCATATTCACGACTACCATATTCATAATTTTAGCTTCAAATAAAGGTGAGATTTAAGTTTGGAGAAGAGGAAATTCTACTAATTTCATAATTTACTCTCATATTCATCAGTTTCTCCAATTGTTGGAGCAACTAATTCTATAAAGTTATTATAATACTATTGTTATGCGTGAGGTAAGCAACTGAATCATACTTTGAGTATTCTGTTTTATGTTCCATTTTTTCTGTACTTATGCTTGAAAATTGGTGTGTTAATTATGTCCTAATGCTGTTCTATTTAGGGTTTATGATGGCATTTTGTGAAGTCTTCATTTGTTACTTGGTTGATTATTTGAATTCATTTGGTTACTTCTTGATTGTTGATGCTTCTGGTAATGGAAATGTCATTTTTTTTTGTTGTATAAACTTAACAGAATTTAACAAGAACTTAAGGGAAAATGCTACGGCCATTAGTTTGTGCATAAACTGGATGTTACCATGTGTAATTTTCTTAAAAAAAGTGCTACCATTGGCGTTTCATCAAAACTCAATGCTATCATGTGAAATTTTCATTCATTTTATTTTTTCTATTTGTGTTAATTTTGTTCTTGTAAATTTATTCCAATGATGTATTACTAAATTATAATTTGAGTATACTGGAAGTTATAATTTAAGTAGATAAAATAAATAACAAAATATTAAAAAAATATATTTCACCTTGCAAGTGTTCTCATCGCCATTAGCGTATAAATATCTAATCTGAAATTAAAATTAACTGAAATAAACTAAGTAGTAATATTGTTAGAGAAATTTTTTTTTTATTATAGTGATATGTGTCCAAATCTTCTATTGCTTCTATAATATCCCGTTAATTTTCGATTAAATTTTTTTCGGTTATTATATGAGTATGTCATATAATAATATTTTATGAAGCATTTGATATTTAAAAATATTACCGGGTTGCTCCTTAGTTTCTATTAGGATAAAATTTATATAATAATAATAATAATAATAATAATAATAATAATAATAATAATAATAATAATAATAATAGTAATAAGAATAATAATAATAATAATTTACCTTGCCAAAATAATAATAATAATAATAATAATAATAATAATAATAATAATAATAATAATAATAATAATAATAATAGTATCTTGTCGATCTTTTTTATGGCACGGTGATTTTACCAAAAGTTCTGGAGGTAACGTCAGTTGGTCTAAGGTCTGCTAACCGAAGAGTATTGACTTAAGGATCCGAAACCTTGATGTATGGAATCTAGTGTCTGTGGGCAAACTTGCTTGATATATGTTCAATGCAGGAGTCCCTTTGAATCAAATGGATGCACGAAGTTTACACGAAAGGTAATAATTGGATGCTCTTCAACCCTTCCATAACGGTTAATTGGGTGGTTAGGCTCCGAAGAGGCTCTGCTGTGTAAAGCTTCAATTAAGTGAGTGGATGTGCAGGCAGAACCAGGGATAAATTAGTTTAAATGGGTGTACGTTTGCCTAATGTGCAATAATGCACCCGAGTCTATTGATCAATGATCATATCTTTTTTCAATGTTTTTTCAGCATGCATTGTTTGCAGTTTATGGAGCAATGGCTAGTTATTCGAATCCCTCATGTTCGACACAAACTTGCTTTCAAGAAATGAAATAGTCATAGATTCCGTAACCGTGATCCTCATCAGTATTTGCAGCGTTACCTATATGGTCTAACGAACCCGGAATAAAACTATTTGAACGATGAGTATCAACACTGTTGTTGTTGCTGTTACTAAAATGATCCTCTAGGAAGTGAGGTGTCAAACTTTAAATTGTGAGTTATTACTTTAAATTTATAATTAATTACTTTACAACTTTAAATGTATATTCTGTTGGCCCATTTGGTTTCGATTATGACTTAAACTTTTATAAACAAACAAGATCGTGGATGGAACCTTAAGAAGTTGTGAAAGAACATTGCTACTCTACGTCCTATACTAGAAGGTATGGAATAGTTCCAAGATTGGTCAAAATCGAAGAATGTTCAAACGGAGACAATGCAGTGTTCCCAGCACAACTGGTCAGAAAATTGGTCAACGGATATTAAGAAAATAATTTTTATTTTTATTTTTCTTTTTATTTCGTTGTACGGATGAAAAAGTAAGTTAGCACAAGGATCTAATTTGGTAATTAAATTAACTAACTCTTAAAATATTTAATCCTAAAATAACTCCCTAAAATAGGATCTCATCTGTTTTTAGCTAAAAGACAAAAATACTTGGAGTAACCCCCAAGTATCTTCGCCCACTACTACAAGGTTCATGCCCACTAATCCCACATCATTAGATCATGGGTTTATGGCAAAACCTAATTTTTATGGGTATATAAATGTTTTTTATAACCGGCATTCTTGGAGATCTAGGAGAAAATCTTGAGAAAAATCATTTGAGTGCCCACATAATATTTCGTGAGATCAAGATCAAGAAAAGGGAAATATTAAGTGTTCTTAATTGCTAATTAATTCCATAAATATTTCCTTGTGCTATTCCTTTTTTTATCCAATTTTAGAGAATTTCTTTGTACGGTTTTTATGAGTGTGTAAATTAGACTTTAGAAAGTCTAAAGGGGAAAAGTGAGAAATTTATGTAAAAGAGAGAAAAGAGATACGAGAAGGAGGAACACGAGAAGGAGAAGAGAAGGTTAGGCCTAGAGAAGAGAAGGAGAAGAAAAGTTTTATGTAATAAAGAATTGTAATTACATAAAATATTAAAAAGAGAAGTTGAAATCCCTAGTGGGTCGTGGCTTTCTTTCTTTTAAGGCCAAGAAAGTTTTCCACGTCAAATCTTTGTGTTCTTTTTAGTTTCTTTATATTGCTTTGGGTATTTTCATTATCAAAATTCCGCAAGAAAAACAGGGCGAAAATAACCCTAAGAGTAACACAACAATTCACCCCCCTCTTGTTGCGTTCTATATCTTTAAGTGTTTATATTCAATCATTCCAATAAAAATTGTCTCACCATAAGTATATCATTTGAATTTTTTTTTTTAAATTTTCGATACACAATTATTTTATTTTGATTGTCTATATTTTCCATTTTTTAGCATGGGCTAACGGCCTGTTCTCTTCGTCTGTTCTGATTGGATAAGATATGAATTTATAAAGGTCTGATCTGGTCTGGTCTGATTCAGTCTGATCTGATCTGAATTTTTCTGATCTGGCCTGGTCTGGTCTGGTCTGATCTGGTCTGATCTGATCTGATCTAATTTGATTTCATAAAGTTAATATTATTATTATTATTTATTTTTTTTGCAAAGTAAGTATTATTATTATTATTATTATTATTATTATTATTATTATTATTATTATTATTATTATTATTATTATTATTATTATTATTATTACTCCCTCTGTTCCTTTTTGCTTTTCCACCTTACTAATACGGGTAGTTTCATAACTTTTTCCACTTTAGAATACTTTTCATTTTTGGAAAGTTTTTATCCCACTTTTATCCCTTAAAACCCCACTTCCATACTTCACACTACTATTTAATTAATTTCTCTCTCATACTTCCAATACAATCATTACATTACACTATTATTTAATTATTTTTTCTCTCATACTTCCAATACAATCATTACTTTTCACCACTATATAATTAAAATAATACCTACTATCACCAAAGATTCCATTTTTCTTAATCTTGGTGAAAAACCCAAATAGGAACATCATAAAGAAACGGAGGAAGTATTATATTATTCTTATTATTTTTTTTATTGTTTTTATTTTTATATTATTATCATTATTGTTATTATTATTACTTTTATATTATTATTATAATTATAATTATAATTATTATTATTATTATTTATATTATTATTATTACTATTATTATTACTATGATTATTATTATTATTATTATTATTATTATTACTAGTATCTAATTAAGAATTTAATTAATAAATACTAATATTATTTAATTAATTAATTAAAAAATAAATTAATAATAATGTCATTAACATTATTATAATTATTAAATAGTCATTTATATTATTATTATTATCTAATTAATTAATTAATTAAAAAAATATTGTTAATTAATAAATAAATTAATATAATAATATTATTACATTATTTATATTATTTAAATTATTATTTATGTATTTATTTATTAATTATTTTATTAATTAATTAATTAATTAATTAATATTAGTAATAATAATAAGTAATAAATAATAATGATAATAATAATAATAATAATAATAATAATAATAATAATATAATATAATATAATATAATAATAATAATATTAGTATTAATAATAATATTAATAAAATAAAATAATAATAATAATAATAATAATAATAATAATAATAATAATAATAATAATTATTATTATTATTATTATTATTATTATTATTATTATTATTATTATTATTATTATTATATCAATAATAATAAAAATAATAATAATTGTTGGACCCTTTTGGTAGATAAGTAGGTAGCGTCTTGTTTGTTAAACCGCCGCTTGTGGCGAGTTTTCTTTTTGAGATACCCCAGGTTCATTCGTGCACATGAAGAGTGAGGTAGAGAAACCCTTCCTAGAAGGTGGGCTCTTCTTTCACACTGATGCAATTGTAGGGTGACCCTCGGTTATCTGGGTATTGTTACCTCGTTGTAAATGTTTTGTTTAGTGTTAATAGAAAATCGCTTGACAAAAAAAAAAATAATAATAATAATAATAATAATTATTATTATTATTTTTATTATTATTATCATTATTATTTTGGCATAGTAAGTATTATAAGATGCCAGAAAAGATAGCCGAAGCTTACTTCAAGGTTCAACAGACTGAGAGGACTAACCAACCTAAGCTTCTAAGGGACAGACCCCTCGTCATTCTCTAGGGTAGGAAAGACATCTCCAAAAAGAGAAAATATCTCCTAAGCTATACAGTGATGCTATAACCCACACATGAGTTACAATGACAATCCTATTGAGACTATGATTTCGCAAAAATTAGAATTATACATTCAATCAATGTTCAATACTTGTTCAGACCAAGAGATAACCGCGTTTCACCCTAACCTATACACTTAGGGTTTACCAGTTCAATTTCTTGAATGGCGATTTTTCAGGGTTTATAAACCCAATTTAAGGAGATAACCTCATATAGAGAAATTAGGGTGAAACGTAGGTGTTAGCAAGCCCACTATCGGTCCTCTCGGAGGTCGACCTCTCCTCTTGCCTGCCATGGCGGAGCAACGGAGGTCGCTCAACAGAGATAAGCGTCTAGAGAGGGAAAGTAGAGAGAAGGCTGCTCAATCTTTATGCCTTTCAATATGACTGATTTTCTTTTTAATTATTATTATTATTATTATTATAATAATAACAACAACAATAATAATAATAATAATAATAATAATAATAATAATAATAATAATAATAATAATAATAATAATAATAATAATAATAATAATAATAATAATAATTTTCATTTGGTTTGTGTCAAGGGCGATCAGGAGGTCATGTTGCTGGTTTGTCCTGTCTTTGGAGCTACTGGTATAGCTGCTGTTCTGACTGCTACTGGTTGCTCTTGGGCTGGATTGGAACCACAAACAGCAAGTTGGGCTGAAGCATGCCTGAAGTCTGCTACTGTTTTTGTTTCTTAATTTTTGGATAGTCCCCAAATGACTGTAATGGTAAGGTTTTGAAGTTGGGCTGACATGATAAGGAAATCTGTTTTGAGGCTTCTTGGTGCACTGATCAACTACTTCTTGTGTTGAATTGCTGCTGCTGGGACACTATTTGGTGGCCTTTTGATTGTTGAAGTCTTGTTCTTGTATTGATGGATGCCTGCTTGGAAATCTGGTTAAAGTCTTATTCTTTGTATTGAGGGCTGGGCAGTCAAAGATCCATGCTGAAAGTTTAATCTTTGTTTTGCACAGCTATATTTTGTAAAGAGTGTCAATTGTAAATGTTTTTAGTGAACTAGCTTCATTGTTTAGGCTAGAGATACTCTCTCTTTTTTGGAGGCGTCATTCCCGACCTAGCGGATGACAAGGGGCCTGTCCCTTGGAGCTTCGTTTGGTTTGACATCTCAGTCTGTGGATCCTTTTGTAAGCTTTGGCTATTTTTTAGGCACTTTATAATATTTACTTTGCCAAAAAAAAATAATTAAATAATTAAATAATAATAATAATAATAATAATAATAATAATAATAATAATAATAATAATAATAATAATAATAATAATAATGGTATGGTCTGATCTAATCTGATCTGGTCTGGTCTGGTCTAATCTGATCTGATCTGATCTGGTCTGGTCTGATCTGATCTGATCTGGTCTGATCTGGTCTGATCTGAAACTTTCTAATCTGATCTGAATAGTTCTGATTTAATCTGATCTGGTCTGATCTGATCTAATCCCAATAAAAATAAGTAATAAGTCAAAAAAATAACTTGAAAAGATCACCTTCTAAATGAACTACGGAAAACTTGGCCCATCATATAATAGACCCAATGAAACCCGAAAAATTGAAATAATTGAGACTTTCACCAAACTTAAGTTAAAATATGAGACAAAAGTAAACTTAAGTCCTGAAATAAGCGTCTTTGGCTCCTAAGCTAGCTTCGGTAAAAATACGCTATTACTAACAGCGAGAGGTAAAATTGTGGGATTTTAATATAAACGCTGTTAATAACAGCGAGACAATAATTGACTGGTCAAAGCAAATCTCGCTGTTACTAACAGCGAGTAAATGCGTGCCTAAATTAAGTCAGTAACCTTCTTTCTCTCATTTCACCCAATTTCAAAAACAGCCTCTTATAACCCACGAAATGCTCTCTCACTTTCCACCATTAAAATAGCTTCAAACTTGCAATTTACCTCATCAAACTCCAAGTTTTTTCTATTAATTAGGTCTGTCTTCTTTCTATTATGTTCATTGACTATTTTTTGCTTTAAATTATTTTTTTTTCGGAAATTAGGGTTTGAAGTTTAAACTTTTAATTTCCTAAATGTACGTTACTACACTTGCAAGTTACTACTCCTTTGTGATCTACAGCTTATTAAGGTACTTATTATTCTAAATTTGTAAGTTATTTTGTGGCGTTTTAAATTATTTATGGTGATTATACTTAAATTGTAAAAATATCTCAAATGTAGTTCTTATTTGCAATGCTAGTAATAATGTGGTTGTTTATTTTATTATGTTGAATTTTTCTTGAAAACCCTATGTATTGCAATGGAAGTGCTTTGTTTTAAAACGTAGTTGGTTTCTCATTCTTGTAGAAATGGCTTCATTTCGTGTGAATGTAGTATGTTGTTGGAATGGTTTGATTCGATCAAGTAGTAGCAATGTTAGGTATGTTGGGGGAAGGCGTATAATGTTTGGATGCAACTCACACATGGATTTGTCTGAATTTAAACTCTTAATAAGTTCTAAGATTGGGATTGACACTACAAGAAGTACTATTAATATAAGTTTTAAATACGCTATGAATGGACAATGGTTAGCTTTTCCGATTGAGGATGATGAGACTTTAGATTGTATGTGGAACTTTTCGAGGTCAACCCCCGTTCCTTCTTTGGAGTTATACGTAGAAGAGGTACCCCTAAGGATTCATGAAGCTAACGTTGTAGAACCAAATGTAGTCGTGAATGTAAATTCTTCCGCTCCTTCTCCTACGCCTTTCCCTACCCAAGAAACCCAAAATCTCATTTTGACATCGTCCTCTTCTCCTTCTAATGAACCTAACCAAGATCAACTTCAAGCTTCAAATGATGACCCTTGGGAGGATGTTATAAGTGAGAGTAATGAAATTGTTGAAGCTCCCTCTAAGGATGATTTGGGTGTTGATGAGGAGGCTCTAGCTAATGACATGACCTTAGGCAACATTCCAACCATTGTTGCTCCTACACCTTATGCACAAGTTCCCCCTCTAGATGAACACGTTGAGGATAATTCTTGGAGGTCTTGGGCATGTGATACAACCTACACCGATGAAGGAGAGTTTCAAAAGGGTATGACGTTTGATAATAAAGATTCTTTGTTGGACGCCATTAGATTGTATCATATTCGTAGGAACGTTGAGTACCGAACTGAGACTTCTAATCAAACTGTGCTTACCTTGAAGTGTAAGAGGGGGTGTACTTGGAGGCTAAGGGCTAGGAAGAGCTCATATTCAACTAAATGGGAAATTGTGACATACAAAGGGAAACATGGTAATTGTGTATTAAGTACTGACAATGTGTCAACTGAACATATTCATTTGACATCATCCGTGATTAACAATGTTATTAGAAATTGTGTTGCTGAAGATCCATCAATTAAGGTCTCTGTTGTGCGTCAAATGGTGAAAGACCAATTTGGTATTGAAGTGACCTATAAGCGGGCGTGGTGTGCTAAACAACACTTCATTCCAGTAGTCGAGGAGTCTGACACCACTATGGATGCTCAAGGGTCATCTCCTCCTCATACCGACGATCATCTAGAGGAGGTAGATTTGACGTGCCCCGACTATGGCGCTGGATCCTCACAAGGTGCTAGCTCATCCCAATATGAGTCACCTCCCCTACCCGAGTGTCATGTGACTTATTCTTACTATCGTAGGAGGCGTCGTAGAGGATCATAGTTAGAGATTGTCCCGGAGGAGGATTAGTATTAGCATAGTGTTTATGTGATGAACATTTGAACATAATTGATATTTGACACATTTTCACTTTTGTGTGTAGCTTGTAATATATATGTAGATGTATATATGTTTATTGTAGCATTAGTTTATCGTTTATTATTATAAATGAAATGCTGGATCATTACGCCATGAAGAAAGCTTGCTTCTTAACCTTTCAACGCAATTTCATTCAAATTCAACCATTACATATCAAATTACATAGTTTGTTCAATAACTTAAACACTCGTAACTAAGTTTGCTTCTTGAACATCTCATAATTCTTTCAGTCTCTTCTTTCCTATTTGTTATATCATCTATTTGTCTCTTGAGATTGAATATCTTATCTTTAAGCTCTTGTTTTTCCTTTTCAAGTTGTATTATTACGTCTCTTTGCCATTTTGTACCCTCCAGAGCAATCCACCTAAAGTACCCGCAACCGACTCTTTCATCCAAGTCAAATGGACAAGCAACATAATAATGGCCAGGATCGATGTCTCTCCAATCTTTATTAATCTCAACTTCATAGCCACAATAACAAAGCTCTTCAATGGAATGATCTTGTGACTTCTAAATAACACAAGATAAAGTAACATAGTTAGTTATTCAAAAACAATACTCATATATATAAATTGAAAATAATAGTAACATAATTATTAAACATACCTTCAAAACCGATTAGCTTGAACAAGAATGGTGGAGTTTTAATGAAATGAAGTAGGAAAATGAGAGTTATTTATAGAACATAATAGCAACGACTAGTTTCTACTTACAACGACTACTTTAAAGAATTGAAAAAGTCAACAGGTCAAAGGTAAAAGGTCAAAGGTCAACTTGCTGTTACTAACAGCGAGTATAGGGAAACATGGATTTTGTGAAAACGCTGTTATTAACAGCGAGTTTTATTCATACTGTGATTGAGTTTCATTCTTCTTATTTTTCTTAACTCGCTGTTTATAACAGCGTCTTTGTACCAAGCCTAGCTTTGGACACAAAGACGCTTGTTTCAGGACTTAAATTTACTTTGGTCTCATATTTTAATTTAAGTTGGTGAAAGTCTCAATTATTTCACTAGTAAAAAAAGTCTCATTAGTGACCCCCTATTTGTATCTATTTTTGAAATATAAGATACAAATATTGTTTTTTTGTATCTTTTATTTTAACAAAAGATACAAATAAACCTTATTTGTATCTTGTGTTTAAACACGCGATACAAATAATAGTTATTTGTATCTGGTGTTAAAACAGGGGATACAAATAACTATTATTTGTATCTTGTGTTTAAACAAGGGATACAAAGAACTATTATTTGTATCTTGTGTTTAAACAAGGGATACAAATAACAGTTATTTGTATCGGGTGTTAAAATAAGGGATACAAATAAGTGAATAACTATTATTTGTATCTTATGTTACACAAGATGCAAATAATGAATTAGAAAAATAATGAAATAGGCGGGATTTCGAAGGGCACGGCTGTTCATTTTCATTTCCCTAATCTTAGAAATTTCCGCCATTAACAAAGCTTAGAAATTTCGAAGGGCTTTCAGTGACCCCCTGTTCATCTTCATCCCTAATCTTATTTCCGCCATTGTGTTCTAAAAAATTGTGCTTCAATCCGCCCATACATTCCGTTCATCTTGATCTGCTCCTTCAATTCTTGAGGTAAATTCGTTCAGTTTAATTTCTTTCATTCAAGTTCTTGATTTGTTGTTTCAGTTCGTTCAATTTGCTGCTTCATCTTGATCTGTTTCGCCCTAATTTTTATGATAACATTAAAAGTTAACAATTTACCACTATTCAAAACATAGAAAAGAAGAGACCCATTTTCATGACCCATTTTCTTGATTTGTTTCGTGAGTCGAACCTGCAGAGAGCTTTAATGGCATTGATATTATGCCTTCGGTAAGATGTTGATATACCAATTCTTCCTTTGACTGTTTTTGACCCATTTTTCACTGATTTTTGTGATTTTATTGAAGGGGAAACTAAATTATGTTTCACCCAGAAAATATATAAAGTTTAATAATGTTCTTGTTGTTTAGATTGTTTAGATTTTATTGAAGGGGAAACTAAATTATGATTCACACTGTCTTCTACCGACACTAATTCTTAGTTTTAGGCTTTGGCCATCCATATCTTTTTTGTCATATTGAAAAAGTTGAAGCCTTTAGAAAGTAGGGCCTTTGTAGAACCAACAATTTAAGGCTTCCCTTGTAAATAATTCATTACTCTATTGAGTATTGGTTAGGGAATATCCTAATTTTAATTGTTTTGTTTTTCTTTTTTCTTTCTCTTTTTCATAAATAATTGTTTTGTAAACAAGACTAGTAATAGTGTTCACTTTTCATACTTGCAATCATCTAGTAGACTTGTACTTCTGTGGAAGGTTTCTTTTTTGAGATGCAGTATGGATCCCAAAACCTACTGCATTTTGGTATACAGTTTATGCATACTAAGATATGTGTTATTCAGCCAATTGACAAGCACGATAGCTCAATTTGCTATATCAGAACGGACTTTGTAACTCTATTTTCCGGAATTTTACTCCCTTGCGATCAAAGCAATCTTGTTGTAGTTTCTATAGTTTGCAGTTTATTACATGATATTCCATTTTTCTTGTGTGTACATTATGCAGCTCCTAATCTATACATGTTGAACTATCTGTCAAGGCTGTTCCACTCAGTGCTAAAAAAGCTGGAGGGGGTCAACTGAAGGTATTGCACCTTTCTTGCAGCTGCCACATTTTAGTGAAGTTGTCACCAAAAAGCTTGCACGCAAGGTTTGTGGTATGCAATTTCAGTTGTTTATGTACTCCTTCGCTTTGCCTTAGTTTACATTGTAAGTTTTCTGCTCTACAATTTTGATGTTTGTTCATTTTGTTTGTTCATTTGAATTGTTCACTTGTTCATTCAATTAAAAGATACAACTGTTCTTGGGTATGTTCATTCAAATTCTAATAAAATTGCCAGCCGTCTAGTTGGGAATTGGGATAACTCAATCAAATCTTCATCTCTATGCCAATTGCCAGCCGTTTTTGACATAATCTCTCTCTAAATTTGTCTTTAAATTGTCTTTTTAATCGGTTAAGTGAAACCAATTTCTTTTAATAACAACAAAATCAGTTAAGATTGTTTAATGTTTTTTAATCTGATTGAAGATGCCCTCTGTATAACCTAAAGATTGAAACTTTTGAAGATAATTTTGAAGAAGAAGTACTCTTTGGCTTTTTGATCCAGAAAATCATATGTAAGTTCACTTTTATTTTTTGTTTTTTGGTTGCTAAAAAAATAAAAATTGTTTATCATTGTTAATACTCAAAAACAAATAAAAATTGTTTATCATTGTTTTATGCTAATGAAGTGTGTTTGGTTACTGTGTTTTTGATAGTCATATGAGTTATGTTAATATATAGAAATTTAAGAATAAGAGATTTAATTAATACTCAAAAGTTTGAAAACATCTAATTCAAATATGAGATTTAATTAATACACAATGATGAAAAAAAGCATGATATTTTTTCTGGCATTTTATAAGATTTACTTTGCCAAAAAAAAAAAAGCATGATAAGATGATTTATTTGTGGGCAATTGTAATAATTGTAATATAGCAAGAAACTTATTTATGAGCAATTGTATTAATTATATGCCTGTAATGAATTCTAGACTCCTGGTTAACTTGGATTCTCATTTCCTTGCAGTTTTCAGTAAATTTTATAGAAGTCTGAGGCATCACTAAAAGACAAGAATGGAAAAGATTTCCGCTACTTGTGCTATGAGTTGGAGCATTGAGCTCGAGAAAGGCCTTCGTTCAAGAAAGCCTGGTACAGATTTATTAGTGTTACTCTAAATTCAATATTTATTTGGAGATTGTGTATAAACTATTGAGGGATTCCAGTATGTTTATTGAATGTATGCTTTGTGTTTCTAAGACAAGTCATGGCTTGTTTAATGAGTAATTTCAGGATAGTTTGTCTTACAATTTATCGGGTGAATACAAACTTACAAACTCTATTTTGTTCACTGAAGGCAATGCTAGATATGGTTTATTGAACAGAATTCCTTGCCTGACTTGGCTTTTTATGCATGATTACCCTTCCAGGTATGGCTATCGGATCAATAAATATGATTGGTCATAGACTAAAGCAGTGGAATAGGGAGCCACTACCCACAATGGCTGCCTATAATATGTATGGCTTAGTTCTTGGGGAGGATAGGCTATTTGCAGATGCAATTCTTCTTAGGCTTGCAGACGCGTTTGCTTCAGGAGACAAAGACACCAAGATTTCTGTCACTAGAGTTTTTTTAACTCTAAGACACAGCAAAATACAAGACAGAGAAACCCGTGGAATCTTTTCAAACATGAGTGAGGAAAACAAACTGGAACTTTTGAGAAGAGTGAAAGTGGTTTTTAGTTCTGATGTTGTAGAGTTCAGAGCACTGGCTTTAATTTTTCTGGGATGTTGTGTTGAGATTGCTAAAGATGTTGCGGAAATACGATATTCAATATTATCTTCTTTATCCTCTTCTTATGTTTTGGAGGTGAGGACCATGTTTGCCCCTTTTCATGCTGTTTGGTTTCTTAGATTTTTTAGTTTTGTCTCATCATTTTATTATTATTTTTACTTTGAATTTGCATGGTAGAGTATTTACTTTTCAAACAGATTTCAAATGCTATTGTGTTTTTTTTTTTTGATCTTGATATTACCTTTCTGGTTATTTGTGTTTTCACCTGTCGAGAGTTGAGACTTGAAAATACACCTTTTGTGCATGTTATTGGAGTTAATTTTCTCTTTTATGGGCGGTGAGCAATTTTGTTGAGCACGTCTTATTGAAACGTGTCTCTAGTAACATCATTTTATATAATGTCTTGTAGTGGTTTCTTTCCGTTGCAATGAGTCCCCGCTCTACTAATCAGGAAAAAACTGATTTTATATATGTGTGTTAAGATCTTCAAATCCAAATTTTACTGATACCACAAAGGCAAATATTTTTTCTATCTAACATCAATTTCGTGTTTCTGAAGTTTGAATGTAAAAGTGGCTCAGTTCAGATATTTGACTAAGCAAACTACTAAGCATCATCGGAATGAAATGGTTTACACATTGGTTGTGGCAGCTTGTATGAGCTAATTTGCATATTAATTGTATATTGTACATGCTTTCTGGATTGTAGAGGCCTTACTCTAGTAATTCGGTGAAACCCTCTTTGAGTCATGAGACTCATGACTGTTGTTGCTAACCGTAGTTGAGCTTTTGCTTTCAAACTCAATGGAATCATGTTTGTAATTTTAATGTCAGAGAATTCAAATTATTGTGCCTAGTGACTAGTACTTCCCTATTGACGATGCCAGGGTTGGGAAAGAACTACGAAATATTTTGTTGTTATTTGAAGTGAGTTGTGTTAATGAATCAGATTCCTAAATTATTTTAATCATCATTATGTCTTCTGCATGACCTATTTGTCACCATATCCTTCTCTCTTGCAGCCATCCCATGTTTTCCAGTTAATATTGTACAATTTACACTGACCAAACACGAACTACACATGTCAATATGTAAGACATAAGTCATAACTGATATCTGATTGTCATTGATTATATACAGGTCAAAGCGTCACTCTTTGCAGCTGGGAACTTTTCGGAGACATCGGATGACTTTGGATCTGTTTTCTTGGATAGTCTTCTTAAACTAATGGTTTCACCAAAAACTTTGCAGCCTCTAAGAAAAGCTGCAGCAAGGTCTTTTTCTAAAATGGGATGCTCACTATTACTTGCAATAAGTTCATACAAGGCATGCAATTTATGTTTACTTTTGCTTTTTAATTAATGTAGTTTCTCTCTAAAGTGGTGTTTGCTTATCCAATCTGGATGAAGATGCTTTGTGGATTTCAATGTTACAACCAATATCTTTGTTTGTTTTCTTAATACTAAATGTTGTGATGAGTATCTGATAGTTCTTTCATCTCTGAATGTTTTCCCGTTTGATTTTTTATGGGTGTATATTATCATTATAATGAGGAAAGTTATTTGGGACGGAGGGAATACAAGTGCATTAAGGATTTGCTATTCAACAATTTAGTTTCTTAGACTGGAACCATATTTTTGCATTATGGTTTTGCTGCTATTACTTTTTGTAGGAAAGATGGCAATGCATTCTTGATAGATTTGGATCTTAAATATGTTTAAGAGAAGGTTGTGTACCTCCCAGAACCAGACTATTCCTATGTATAATGGTGCTTCTGACTTTCTGAATTTCTTGAGCAATTTTCCAGCTATATAGAATACTTGATTTTGTTTATTAACTGATAGAGGCTGGTGAAGACTTAAATATGCTTATTTATTGACGCAGGCTGGCGTAGAACTTGTAAGAAATACTTCGGAAGAGGATATTTTGGTCACCATGTTGGTATCTCTTACAAAACTTTCTTCAAAAGCACCCATTTTGATTTTGGAGCAGGTAATTAATTGATGTTGTGACGACATCCTGAATGTATTAGCTAATTTTGGGACTATACTTCCTTTGCTTTTATTAAATGCCTATTGATTATCCTTAAAATGTTGAAATTTTGGTGTATATATGCATCACCTGATCGAGGAGACCTTTTTCTTTAGGTTTCTTCTTTTAACATTTATAAACCTGCATGTTTCTCCCTAGTATTTATTCAAGCATGACTCATTTTCTTGATATTATCTTGATTTATCAACTCGAAAGAGCTTATCAGGCTGCTATTTTCTTGGACTCTTTCTTTATTGGTTTTTAAAAAGTTGTTTATTTGTGCTTTTTTTGTGCGGCAATTTTGTTTTTGTGGGTTTTGCCTTTTGCCAATCATATAGCATCAGCAATCATTGTCAGAGTATCTGATCCTTCATGTCAACTATTCTGTATTGAGCATTGGAATTTTGTAGATGCATTTGAAGTAATCATTATTTATATTAATGGTCTTGGTTGTTGCAAAATACAGTTAAAGATATCTCCTAAAGCTTGTTTTTACGCTAATGCTAATCTGTCCATTCCTGCCCTAGGATGTGTTTGTGAAATATAGTACTAGATTGAAGTTAGATAATAAATAATGTGTGGAACATTAATCTTAGTTTCTCTTAGCAGGTAGATTTGCTTAATTCATTTCTGGCTCAGAGAACAAGTTTGCGCTTACTAGCTACAGTACTTCAATGCATGCATAATGTTGGGGAGAAAACTGCATGCTTTCTACCTATTAGTGCTTCTCCATTAAAGAATTTATTCCAAATGCTTGATGAATTGAATATGCCTTCTGCTTTGCAAGATGATGTACTGCAGCTGCTGTGGAAGGTTATTTGTTGAGTTGCTTTGATACAGACATGTACACTGCCGATCAGTTTTCTTGACTAATTTGTTCTATTGCTTTGCTTTTAGATGCTTGATAATGGGTTACCTGATATGCTTTTCAACGACATTGATGACTTCATGAAGCTATTGAGATATGTTGAGGATGCGACTTGCTCTTCGATAGTTTCTACAAAAATCTTAGCTTTTCAAATTTTGGTAAGTGTATCTAATAAGCTCAAGGGAAAAGATGATCAAATATTGGAGGTTAATTCTGTTGCTTTTACTACTAAAGTTGTCTCAACTATCAGTGATCAGATAACTTTGTTGGTGAAACTGGTACGAGGTGGTACCTCTAGATGTGAAGTTGAGCAAGAATTGGGAAGCATGCTCAAGCTTCTATTTATACTGGTTCAGAATCATTCAGAATTGGGTTGCTTCATACTAGATAAGCTGCACTTTGTCATCAAGAACATAGAACAGTCAGAAAACGTGCCTTCAGCTTCCATAGAGATTTATGAGGTACACAAAGTTGTTGATGCAGGAGCAATAAAAAATTGTCCTATACGTGTGTTTATGACTTACATCTACAGATTTTTGGTGGCTTTCCTTGAAACTTTGGATGGTTTTGGTTCTACCACTACTGAAATAGTTGACAAATTTAAGCAGTTGGTATCCTTTGTTTATGATAGCTGTTTTTTCGATTGCTCTACCCATACATTCTTTGCCCTTCTTCTGCATTCCCTTCTCAACTGGAGCTTCTTACCATCTGAGAACCAGTCTAGCAATTCTGTGCAAGGACTGAGAGGATCTTATAACTTTCAAGAAGATGAAGCACTTATTCACACATGCGCAAAAAACATGCTCTTAGGTGGAGATAATTGGTGTGCCTATAAAGCTGGAAGATATGCTTGCTGTGAGGGAGAATGGTACATGGCTAATTTTATTTTTCAACATCTAGAAACAAAGGCTCAATCTGATGTTTGTTGTCAATGGTTGAAATTCTTCAGTTCACCCATTCTGAAAAGAAAGTCAAGGTGCTGCTTCAGCAATCGTCTCACTGTTCTATTCTGGACCATGTCTTGGTACCTTCAGCTATGAGTAGCATTCCGAGTACTATCTCTAATGAATACATTAATGAACTTGTCAGTGCTATTGGTGACGTTTCTTCATATAATAAGGTTTTGGAAGCCATTTCTTTGCAAACACAGACCCTGTGTTTCCAAAGGTGGTTCTTGGCATTGAGGCTGAAGGTTTTACTTGCATTGCTGAATGTACTTAAAGTCTTAAATGTTTGTTTAGTTTCCAAAGTTAATCTGGAAGGCAATAAAAACAGCGGCGGAAGCGAGTTTATCGATGTTCAACCTGTTTCTCAGAAGATGGAAGACATAATTCCTTTTCTGAATGGAATATCTGCAGAACTTGCGAGTGTTGCAGAAGAATATGATTTAATTTCCACAGCTTTTGTTGACTTAGATTCAAAAAGCTTGAGAGTAATATCAGATTTGGCATTTAGTTGTTCAGTGTTGGCTTTCTGCACAAAATTAAGTAGTTTGATTTGTTCAGCTGTGTCTTCCGGTCCGACAGATAAATCAGACTATCGCCTGAGTGCTATTATAAAAGATTTAACTATGCGTCTGTGGTACGTAGATTTTGAGACTTGTATGGATCTCATGTCACTTTTGAACGGACATGGGGGGCATGATAGTTCTTTGCATTTGCTGCCTGGATTTCAAATATCAAAAATTGGTCGAATCTCTGAACACATGCTTACATTGTGTAGATCTAGTATGGGGCAGTTGGTTGGATTGCTGAATGAGTGTTCTAGTATAAAAAATGAAAACACGGTATGCCAAGTATACAAGGATAGTATGCAAATTCTACTGAGTATTACTGGAGCATGGATGCATATTCCTTTCCGGGTTCCAAAGTACTTCTTCCAATTAAGGTGTGACATTTCATTCTGATTTAATATCTCATACCTTTCTGATTACATTCTCTAATGATTGGTTGATAACTCTTACTGGTTTCAGACCTGTAGGATTTTTTTCTTTGTTTCTCACTTTTGTGTTTATAGAGGTTTAATAATTACATTATGAATAGGATTTTTTATAAATGGTATGAAGCTAACGAGAATCATGGATTAGCTTAGTGGTTGAAGCCTTTCCCTTTCACCCTTATAACAATGGTTTGTTTCTCATCACCTACATAAGGAATAGATTTACTTCCCTCTTCCGCTTTGTAGATTCTCTTGCCCTACACCTGAACTAAAAAAAGATCCGAAACTATCATGCACCCAGCCTAATCTCCTATCCAGATAGTTTCCTGATAGATAATGGTCAATAGATACAATGTCATATATGGATTAAGGTTTCAGACTTTAGACTAAAGGTTTACGGCTATTTTTGTTCTTAATTTTAAATTTTGAATATGTGAATATTCGAACTCTAGGCAACTATTAAGGATATATAGTACTAGTAGTCAAAGAAAACAAATAATTTGTAGTAAATTCTTACCCTTTATTAGAGCTATATAAGTAATAAATTTGTAATAGATATTCAGCTAGGGTCATCAAATACCTCTCATAACAAGCTTAGGGGTGTGTTTGGCAAATGACATTAAGATACGCATTTTTTGCAATTGTCGTTTTCCATTTAGGGGTATTCTTTTTTGTTCTTGTCTTTTTTAACTTGCACTATTGTGGGATAGTTTTTTGTCTATGTACAAGTGTACACGTTAATTCACTCTTAATCTTTCCCATGTGCAAGTGGGCAAGGTCCTCTTTACCATTTTTTGGTCAATTTGCAACGCTAAATGACGAGAACGAGAAAGAAACGGAGGGAGCTTACAATTTGATGTTTCTATATGGAAATATTATATTCTTTTCCTGCTGGATTCGGTCGGACAATTAATTAAGTAAACAACCCACTTAATCCCGTGATTTGACTAAGTAGATTGTGCTGGAGAGGGTCAACGTCTTTGATCCTTCGCTTGTTATGCAACAAGATCTTAAGGGTTTGAGCGGCTGGAGCCTGAAAATGTCAACACAACCGTTAGAAAAGGCCCGGGAGGTGTTCTCCCGGGGACCTTCTCCGACGCCCAAGTTAGTATCAGAAAGATTAGGATTTGCCTAACCAGTCCTTCAAGATCCACTGTGGCTATCAAGTGGATTATGGCTTAGGACTTGTTTAGACGTGAGGTCTTTTGTGGGACAAAGTTTCTGGGAACACCCCTTTCAATGAAAAAGTGTTTTAGAGCTTACTTACAGAGTTTGCTTAGCATACGAGTATTTTTTCATCATCTTCTTTATTGCATGTCTCCTTGCATTTATATCAAATGATTGAGCTTGAATACATTCTCTCTCATGGTCCCTTAGAACATTCCTTGCATGCATTCTATTTCTTTCTTACATGTGTCAAGTTACAATTTAATAATCCACTTATATACACTATCCAACGCGTGTCTCATTACATATGATTACATATAAATATTGGATAAATATTTTAACACTCACGTGAGTTCCTCGTGCGGGAACCCTTACATTTGCTCGAGGTCTTCTTTATACCCTGGGAGACAAATGTTCCCATATGACGGTCCTCCCAGAGGACATGTTGCCAGATGACATCAGATTTGACCTTCTTTGACCAAGCTTTACCTTAATCAATCTTGCTTAATATTTTTACCCATACATATTCTATAGATACTATCCTATATACTTGCACCATTTTCACCGGTCACAAACAAAGTTGACCTCAAATGGTTGCTAGTGCACAAAAAACATCACAGAGATTTCATTTATTCTTGATGTTACTCTTAATGACAATCAAAGTTCAATATTGAAGAGAACTCTCCCCTACAAATTTTAAGATGTAAATTCATATCGTAGAGATCATAAAAGAAGGTTCCAAATTTTTATTTGAAGGTTTCTATTTGAAGTTGGTCGCTTTCTCTTTCATGTTCTAGTGGATAGATCATAAATTGCTGTAAAACATAGAGAAATTGAAATTTGAATGTCTTTTTGCAATTGAAACTATCTTGGGAATAACTAATTTAATTTGAATTTCAGACCTACTGTTGGGGCTCTTCTCTTTTCTAAAGGTGCTGGTAGCAGTAGCCAGAATGAAGCTTTTGTCTCGCAGGGATCACACATAGCATTGAACCTGTGTATTCAACTTCATAATGTGCATTCAGATGTCTATTCGAGATTCTCCAAGATACATATCATCCTTTCTTGTAAAACATCAAATTTGGGGAGAGCGTGTAATGGACAGGCCCATGGGGAAGGGTGGACAAGTTATCAAGCATCAGATTCAGATACGATGGTGGATTTGAATAAGAAATTACGGGGCCATGTCTTGAGGCAGGATCATCAAAGTGATGGTGCGTCAGTTGAGACGTTTGTATGTTTCAAAACAAATGGCAGAGCACAAGGGTTCTCGAGTTGTCTTCTGAATGTTTCAGCTTTCCCCATTGGTTCCTACAGAATTCAATGGCATTGTGGCGGTGTTGATCATCAAGGAGTCTATTCGAGTTTCTTACCGCTAAGTCCCTGTCCTCATTTTAGGGTCATAGAATCATCTTCTGAAAGTCTATTTGCCTGACTAAGGGAAAATGAAAGGAGTTCGAAAGACCCAAATATCTTTGTTGTTATCTCTCCCTTCTTCGGAACAAACTACCCTTCTTCTGTTCCCCCATTTACATCCGTCTTCAGTAAAGCATCTCCAAATGTCCAGCACCCATGGTCAGCTGAAAATATAGGATTACCAAGATCTGAGGGCACATGTCTGAATCGACGCAGCTGAATATCCAGCATCCTTGATAGCAAAACCATCTGCTAAGTTCAAACAGAAGTAGGTGAATTGAAATTGAAGGTGTGTATAATTTTCATGGTTAGATTCCAATCTATTTTCTTTGATTATGAGCAGCTCCCTTCGTAGTTTTTTGTTTGAAGGCTTACTATATGTAGCTGGTGTTTTGATACAATACTTGGATGAGCTGGGATCTGGGGTCTACCTTTCGATAGGTTTTCTCGAAGTAGTCTTGTTTTGTATCCTCGTCGATGACTGGTCCCAAGAAAACACTTCCTGATGCTGAGACTTGAGTTCTGGATTGTTAAGGTGATTAAGGTAATTGTAATTTGTATACCTGCATCATTTCTAGGATTATTAGCCTGCTTTCTCCATTTATAAACACAGGATTACCTCTAGTTCACCACTTTTCTCAAAATTTCTTGATCAAAGTGCAGTAATATCTCGTAAAATCAGGTACTAATACATCATTAGCCAGGCTCGAATCTGCCTCAACAGTTTGTGAGTTGGAACTACACTTGGGTAAAATTATCATCAACTTCAGTGGCTTAAGATCGAGGTGTTTACACATTAACTGTCAACAAGTGGTAAACTGGTAATGCATTTGGAGGCCGAAAAAGATCAAGTCGTCAACATGTTCTCTCCCGTTACACCATATACTTCTCTTTAGTAATTCGTCCTTATATAAGTCGAGGGTTAAGAATTGCATTCAATGTAGATGATGATTGTTTCTAGATTAGGTGAAGCATTTTTTTTTTTTATCATTGACAGTTGAAGTTGTACTTATGGCCATGGGTTATGATTTGAAGTTATCTCATAAGTCCAAAGTGCATTTTGCTAGAAGTTTGTTCAATCTCTCTTCACATGGAAGAGCGTAATTTGTGATAACATTTTTAAATGATATATAATTGATCAAAAGTTGGCATGAATTGATGTATGACATCATAAAAAAATTTCCATAAAATGTCGTCATTAGGTTATTATATACTTGTGTCCTTATTAGATATTCTCTTCTATTGGGCATAAAAGGCTGATAACAACTCTAATAACACCCACGCTAAGATCAATTTAGGCAAAACAATCAACCAAATGATCAAGATTAAACCCTAACTCACTTTAATCACCAATAATAACCAACAATGACCATCAAAAGACAAACGATAATGAATAGTAGCCAATAACAACACACAAGCATTTTTACATGGAAAACTCCTTCGGTGTGAAGGATAAAAACCACGACACTAGTCAAGAGAGTCCCCATAATAAAGTGAGAATACAAGCACCAATACAATCCAACAAAGTGAACTACCCACAATCAACCATCAACAAGAGAAATGCAAATGAGAAATGCAAATGAGAATTTCACCAAAAAATTTCCATCGGATGTGTTGATCGAAATTATGCGGGCATATTTTTGAATGAACAACCCACTCTCTCTCTCTTTTTTTGCATTTTAATTTTTGTTTGGCCTATTGTTGTCCACTTTGTAGCTGTAAGAAGAGGCTAAAATAAAAGCCTCGAAGCGTTCAAGAGAAGCTAACCAAAGTTATAATTGGAAGGTCCAAATATTCAAAGACAAAAAAATATTACAACTCCCAAAATGGGCTGGATACTCAACAATCTCCGGCCTTTACATTATGCAATAGACATTTCGATGAAAACTATTCCGTCTAACCAAACAAACTCGAATGAAAATGAGCAATTATTCCTTACCCTTGAACAGACTCAAGGTACATTCCACTGGTTGTATCATCAGAATGTCACCAAAAATAATGAACTTTTTAACACTCGAAATAGAAGTTTAATGAATTCGGTTGAAGATTCACCCGAGTTTCGAGAGCAAGTGTCAGAACTCGGAACAAACCAATGTGCCAGACATTCGGCAATATAATAATCAGCTACACTCTATGCTAAAGTTCGTAAACTTGGATAAATTGTACTATAATTTACTATACAACAAAATGCAAGGACTGTAATCCAAGCCGCAGTGTAACCGCTCCAGTCCAGTACACCATTCGGCAATATAATGCTTTTCTAACTTGTGCCACAAAAAAGGAACCATGCGTCAAAATCTTCCTCAAACACTTATATCAATAAGGCAAGTGAATTATCCCCATTAAACAGCTACGACGAGGCCTGAACATTAAATCACAAAAGTAATATCAAAAAATGATTGATAATTCAAATTAGCAGGCCGAATTCAACTTTAGCAGTTAGCACACCTTACACAAAGAAATCTTGAAACAAAATCAAAGAATAGATAGGACTTCCTTAAAAAACGGAATAGACAAGACACCACGCAAAACATCCTATAAACTACTAAAATCGAATAATCCTTGTGAGCAAACAGGATAACATCCGCAACAACAAGGCATAGGGGCATAGCTATTTGCTATATGGGAAAGTCGAATCAGATTAACTATAATGTCTACATGAAGTGCATGAAGCAAGATTATCTTTCAGTGATTCAATCATTATGAAGTATACACCAACCGTTGTATGTCATGAAGAACAATCTCCCTTCATCAATCAACCCAGATTACCATAAAAATTAACAAGATAGATTAGTGCAAAGATGAAGAAGGACGCGTACTAGCAAAGAATCATTGCTTCTACCCTCAGCCTAACTATCTGTGACTGTAATGTCCATGTTACATAGAATAAAGGCGCATTTAATGTTTACTGAAGAAAATACGAGATACAAAAAGCAGAATCCAAAAACAACTGCAAGAAAAATACTGATGCGCACTCTCTCTCACTACTACAAAAGAGCGTAAAATTACTCAAACGAAAACACCACAATGCAGATTGCTTTAAGACTGATATTGAGATAAATAAAACGTTAAGTTTCCAACAAGTATGAAAACCAAAACTTTATCTAAAATTATTACAAAGCAAGACGTTCTCTTTTCTTGCAAAATTTAAACATGGTAACAAGCTAATCTGGAGCTAGATGCTGAGCAGTTGTCTTGCCCGCTTTAGAGCCTCACTTTTCAAAACAGGGGTTAATCCTTGAGCCACTAAGACCATTCCTTGTTTTACTTCGACAACGTGGTACAAAAGTAATATTAGCTTCACAAAAAACCCAATTAGATGATTCTTTAATCCTTGAGCCACTAAAACTACTCCATGATTCTCTTAATCCGAGAAACAAAAATGTATTGTAGTCACAATCATAGAAATTCCATCTTTCGACATAAACATTATATATCCATTATACTCCGATAACAATACCAAGACTCATAAATCTGTCTCACCCAAATTAGAGCCCCAGCAACAAAAAGGCTTCTAGATTCACAAAAAAGATGAAAAGTTGATTTTGAGGCCACACATCATCATAACAAAAAATAATACTAAATCGTCCAAAAAGTTATAAATATTGATGCTTCATCCCCTAGCCTAAGCTCTAGCTTAAAAAAAGTCGTGCATTCCTCCTGACATCAAGCAATCAACTCGACAAACTCCAAAGAAAAAGGAATACTTGGAAGCGTTACCATACCCGCTTAATAAAATATCAAAAATTTTAGAATATGTGAGGGTTAATAGAAAACTTGACAAACATTAATTCACTAAAGCCAAAAATGAACCTAATTACTTGTGAACTATACCCTAACCATCTATGTAATAAAGGACGATTACAAATATTCCCTTCATTGTTACCCAACATTAACTTCCACATCCTCAACAGGTCCACCAAGATACACACCTTCCAGAAAACAAATGAGCGGCTTCAAACAACTAAGCATAACAATACATCAAAAATAGAACAATCACCAAATGATTAAAAAATACTACTAGTAAATCAATACAATACATACATAGGAGTCTCAACACAAAACCCTCATTCATTAGCTCATTAACTTCAAACACTGATCCAAACCTTAATCTCATGAAGTATGGTCTCATCAACACCTGCTGAATTTTGACCCGAGTCGAAATAAACCTGAATTCTTGAAAATCATTACCCATAGAAGGACCATATCATCACTAGGAGCTTCAATTGGACCCGGATAAGAAGTACCCGATCTAAGGAAGATCGCCTTACACTTGTGGTTGTTGGAATTTGATGGTGGGTTAGGTGGTGGAGGTTGGGTGGATGGGTTGGGTTGAGGGTTGGATGGGTATAGCATCGGTGGAGGTGGTTGGGCTAATTGTGCAAGTTGGGTCTCAAATTGTTTTTGTTGGGCTTGAAGTTGTGCCATTTGAGAAATCAAGTTTTGATTAAGTTGGGTAAGGGTACTCATTTGGGCGGTCATGAAGTCGTGGTTAGGGGCGGGGTTCGAAAGTGGTTGAGTGGTTGGGTAGGGTAGGTTGGGATTAGGGCGTGGGACTTGTGGGTAAGGCCTATTTCCATTTGGCCTAAGAAAGCTACCACCGGATTGATTGTTGTATGAAACATAGTTGTTGTAGCTTTGGTTGAAGTTTCCTTGACCGTTGTTAGGATTGAAGGGAGCTCGGGAGGACGGGTTGTTGAACAAGCTATATTGAGTGTACCCTTGACCTTGGTTCCCATAACCCATAGCCGCTACATGTTTGGGATTGAACCCTATACCCATCAAAGTTTGTCGCTTGGGTACTTCATAAGCACTTGCCCCAAAGTCTACCGATGCCACATGCTCCAGATTCAAACCTCCACAATACGATGTATCATGATTAGTGCCCCCACAAATACGACAAGAGAATTTTTTGACTTCACTAGCGGCAGAGACATTAGTGCTTCCTTGGGCTAACTTAAGCTTGGACAATTTCGTGTCCATGATTGCTTCGATTTTCGCACCAAGCACTATGCGATCGCACCAAGCACTATCAGGATATTTTCTTGGACAATCAAGGTCGGCTTCGTCGATCACACCCTTTGGTTGCTTGCTTCTTTTTGTCGCACCCCAAGCACTATTTTTAGCTACCTCTTCAATCATCTCCCTCACTCGGTTGTATGGGACCTTAGAAAGTTGTCCTCCACATGCGGAATCTAATAGGCCTTTGTCGAATCTCGAGCCCGTCGTAGAAGAAGGTGTTAACATGATTCTCCCCATACTCATGATGAGGGCAAGCTCGGAGCATACCCTTGAATCTAGTCCAGGCAGCACTTAGGCTCTCATCCTCATCTTGTGTCAATGACGCGATCTTTTTGCGTCAATCTTGCGTGCGATTAGTGGGATAGAATCTTTCGAAGAATGTCGTTCTAAGCTGAGCCCATGTGGTGATGGAGTTGGGCTTTAGACATTTATAACAATCCTTGGCGTCCCCCGCCAAACCGATGGGGAAGAGGCACATCTTGACATAATCGGGGCTATTGGGGCATTGAGGCATGAATCTACAAGTCTCCGTGAATGCCTCCAAGTATTGGAGAGGGCATTCCTTTCTTAAGCCACTAAAAGGATTTGCCTTGATCATCATAGTGTATTGTGGGTCAATGCGGAAGATTGGTAGGGCATCCGGTAGGACCACGCCCCCTTGAAATTCTCTTCACCCTGGGGCCCCAAATTGCCCAAAGAGTAGTTGATTATCGGACATTGGTGGAGGTGGGTCGGGTCTAGACGGTTGACGTTTGAATGGGAGGAGGAGAACGTCTAGTGACCCTTTGTATCTCTGGGTTATATGGAACAAGCTCTAGCTGTGATCTCCGTGTACTATAGCTCATGCAAATAACACCAGAAACCAAGCGTAAGCACTGACAAACAAGATTATTTAAACAAAAACTAAAGAAAGCAATAAAATGGACTACAACAAGCACAAAATCTATCTATAGAGCGTTGTCCCCGGCAACGGCGCCATTTTGATAGCCGATTTCTAACGCGTCGTTTAACACTGGAAACGCAAGTCAATCAAAAAATATTTATAACACCCTAAATACAACTATAACAAATATAGAGGTAACTTGGGGACCGAACCACGAAGATAAGGGTAAGCAAGGTTAGGTGCAAGGTGTAGAGAGATAGAGTGTGTGTAAAGAGGGTGTTGTACTATACTAAGAAAAGCGATAAACAAGATTAAGCTAAGTAATGGAAGACAAACGGGGATGGTAAGGATCCACCCTAGGTCGATATATTGTTCTCATACAAGGCTAGGTCAAGGGAGATTGAGCATGGCTCAATCGAGACACTCTAGATAGCGAGGGGAAATTGATGACCTATAGTCATGCGAACGAGCCATAATCGCCCTATGTCTCATTAGGGAGTGGCAGGACAAGATTCGCATCGAATATCAATCAAACAAACCTCAACAACCTCAACCCTAATCTAGCACATGAACAACATTCACCAAACCTAGGGTTTCACCAAACCAAAACCCCTAAGGAATCTACTCAAACATATTGGAACTAACTTCAACTAAGAACATGAACGAAAGCATGATTGAAAACATTAAGACAAGAAGAAAAGCAAAAAATATGAAACACAAAGCAATAAAACTAACTATCAACTATACTAGAAAGCAATAATGAAAGCAAGAACAAGATTTGAATGTAAATGAACAAGAAACAAAGCAAGAATCAAAGCATGAAAGAACTAAACATTAAATAGCATGAATGAAAGACAAACTAAGTAAATAAAGAGGTAAAGAAAGATAAACTTACATAAATTAAAGTGCTTGAATGAAAGGAATTGAAAATACAAAGCTTGAATGTAAATGAAAGCAATAAAACTATTCTAGGGAAAAAGAGAATGAAAGAAAGCATCAAATGATGTTCTTAATGGTAGAGAGGGTTTCTAACCATCAAGACATAGGGTTTATGTACAGGAAAGTACCTTTATATAGGCTAAAAAATCCCTAAATATCCCACGAGGTTTAAGGCAAGGAAGCATTCGGCCAAATGGGAATACATTCGCCCGAATGTGACCCATTCGGGGTATCTAGAGGCTTTGAAATCACTTGGCACACTTTAGACAAACATTCGCCCGAATCTCCTAGGGCCAATAGCCCGAATGCCCAAATTCGCCCGAATGGGGCTAGCTTTGGGGTTTCAAGTAGCTCGTAAGATGTGATCTTGGGCTGCAGCATTGAATTCGACCGAATGGCCTCCACATTCGACCGAATGTGGCCTTCTTTGCCCCTCTTTGGTTATAATCATCTTCAACCGTGCATCGAACGTATTCCAATTTTTGCGAGCACTTCGAGAATGACTCGGGACGCTTGGAAATGCCTCGAAACACGTGCCTCTTCTTTGACTTTGACGTCTAAGCCTCAAACTCGATCCGATCAACCTCAAAACCTCCCGAAAACACCTTGAATAACCTCTAAACACCATGAAGACAAGAGCAAGGTATAATCGAGTGTATAATGCATAAAATCAATGTAAAACAACGAGACTCTACACCAAAGTGGGGACATAAATGTGCTCTAAATCGAGCACATCAATAATTATCTAAAATCTAAATGTGAAGCGGAGGGGGAGGAAGAAGATTATCCTATACAACTATCATCTTGACTTATAATGTTAGCTATTATGGGATTATAATAAGTAGGCTATGCCGAGACGCTAGCACCCCTAGACGTATCGCGACTTGGGTTATATACACTAGAATACTGATCATAAAGTTCTGCTAAAAGGTTTTTACAATTTCCAACATAATTATGTACTTCACTAGGCGGGCGATCTAATGATTAGTAGTAAAATCCAATTAATTTGGTTAGGTTTTCCGTCTTAAAACATGGATCTAAACTTGTCGCAATTCCATAAATAAAAGGAGAATCAGTAAAATACGTCTTCCACTTGTCCATCATATCTGCAAGAATCGGCTTTAAAAATACATTCGTATCATTATGCGAATGTCTAAGAAGATGATAAAAAATAATAATACATTCACTTATTACTAAATAGACGCTTAGTTTGTAAACATATGAAAAATCGTAGCTACGTTGACATATGCTTCTAATATTTTCTGTACGCCTATAACTAGTTTCCATGTTTCATCACTTATACGGCTATTTGTACACTCAATATACAGTTGTGTTTAATCGAACGATAAGTAATAGCCTTTTTTAATAAATCATGGGTTGAGCCCCTACATGTAGTAGTATCTAAAGACCAAAATACTTTTTTTAGTTGATATTGGTCACATAATTGCTTATATCTTCTCTTTAACTGTCCTAATATAAGCCACTTCACTATGTCTCTAATGGGATCTAATAAATCACTTAGTTTCCTAATACTTGTTTGGCAAGATAAGTTAACAATATGAGCACAACAAAGTACATGTTATAATCTTCCACCAAGGATTCAAGTAAAAGCAAGTTCGTTATACGAAAGTTCGATGCGTTTGATGTTCGTGGTTGCATTATCGGTAGAATAACAAAATATCTTATCTAACAAGTTCTATTCTTTACATATTTTTATTAATCTATATTTTATGTTTTTACCCGTATGTTTTTACCCGTATGTTTTTACAAAGTACATGTTATAATTAACCAATTACGTTCTATTCAATGTGCTGTTACACACATATAAGGTTCTAACTATGGGGGAGCAGACCAAATATCGGTTGTTATGATAACCTTACCATTAAAAGATTTATACATTTCTACTAATTCATAGCGCTTTGATTCATATAATTTTATTGACTGTCGTTTAAGAGTGTTCCTAGGGATTATAGTGTAGTATTCACATGCCTTACTTTCACCAAGGTTAAATGGCAACTCATCAAAAATTACATATTTAGAAAATTCATCAAAAATTTCATTACGATTATATTTTAAAAGGAATACCTCCACTTGGGATGTCCATTGTCCACTATCGGCTTCCACTTGTGGTCCCGATGCCGCTTGCTACATGAGTTTCTTTTGTGATTCCATGTTTCTTTGCCAAATGTTGAAAGATCCTGTACCACCATCTAACAAGTATTCACAAAACACAATAAATGAATTTTTAATACATTCTTAATTTATAAAATATAAATATCATGTATAAAAACATAAAGAAATATTTACGTCTGCTGAAATTGTATGAAACTAAGGGTTTTACCCCTTGACTTTCACAAATTTGACAAGTGCATAAGAAAACATCCGAATTGTCGGTAGGTTGTTTTGTAAACTACGACCACACATGTGAAACGACTTTATGACTAAGAAGTGACATTGCCGGAAAAAGTTGTCTTACTAGTTCATCTTCATCTAACTTTAAATATAAATACATACTCAAATTTTACAATATATAAATAAATAATAATTTAAAATTTAATCAATTTGAAGAATAAAATAATAAAACTAACTGATACTTTGGAAATTGACTCGTTTACCACGACTATGAGCTTGTCTTTGTTGTTATTGTTGTTGTTGTTGTGCTTCAATTGATCTCATTGATGATTGTCGAGATCTAAGTATCCCAATAGGGGTCGTTGGTTCCTCTTCTTCTTCTTCTTCTTCTTCTTCTTCTTCTTCTTCTTCTTCTTCTACTACTACTACTACTACTACTACTACTTCTTCTTCTTCTTTTGGCTTCAGATCATTATGGACCAAGTAAAATGAATCATTAAATCATGTGCACTTTTTATTTATGTGAAGTTATACATGACGTTTGATACCAAGGATCAATCGAAAATGACCTCTTTGTTAGTCTTATCACTTACAAGGGTAAGGTTGCGAACAATCGCACCTCCCAAACCCACCCTATCCCCTAGGTAGGAGCCACATAATGACATTACGGATGACATGTTATTTTTATTTTGTTTCCATGTTTAACACAACCCATTACCTTCAGAAAATGTCAAGTCAAGACTTCACTCTACTGGTAATTTCTTCAGCATTGGAGATTGCAATCCTAAGCCCACTAGTAAAACTGTTGTATGATCCTTCAAGAAGATACGTTATAGGGAGGAGAATAACCATCCAAAATCACAAGAAAGATGGAGAACTGAGAATGGTGGTGTGTGTGCAACAAGACAACAATGTCCCGACCTTTGTAGTCATTTTAGATGCTTCGAATGCTTTAGAGCAAAACCTTATAGAAACAATATTCATCGTCCTAGTGGAAGTAGTTGGTAAGTCTACGGCTATGCTCTTAGCGTATAGGCCTCAACGAAGCCTTGAGCCAATCTGCTCAATTAATAACCACATTACCAATGCTTTTCAGCAATATGAAAGGCAAAATGAAGGGTAAGCCTCCGTACAAGTGTATACACATATGTCCCATATCGATGCCATGCATGACGATATACAAAGGGTGGCAGCTGATAAGAGAGATAATATCATAATATTGCCATTCCACAAGCAATGGGCTATAGATGGCATAGCGGGGCAGCAAACCAGCCCATCCGAGAGATGAACTTGAAGCTACTTGAGTGCATTCTATGCTCGAGATTCTTATAGATCGCTGTCCAACAAAAATTCCTCTACATCTCTCTATAGTAAGTTAGTTTATCAAGTTTTCGTGATCTTTGTTGGAGGGACTAATAATATAGAAGCGCTTGGCTACGCAACAAGAATGGTTAAGCATCGAGAGTAGTAATTGCAGATAATAAAGGAAGAAAGCAAGAAAGTGAAGCTATTGAAGAGTTATAAAGTCTAATTCTTGAAATGCGTGATTTTTATATAAGGAAGAATCGATAACATATAGTGTTGGATTGACTAAATATATCAGAAATATGGATAAATATGATATAATACTTGTCGGAATGAATCTTCCCCACTCACCTCTTTTACTTGAGCTTCGGGATGGCAATTCAGTTTGAATCCGCCCCTTATCTGACTCGATCCGAGTTTTGTTATCTGATTTGACTCCGGGCTGAAAATATCCGACTCCGAATCCGAGTATATAATTCGACTCCGATTTAGAGTCGAACCGGAGTTGGACCTCATAAAAAATCCGATAATCCGATCGACTCCGACTCCGACTCGACCTGATATCCGAATCAAATTTTTATTAAAGGCATTTTTATATTTTGAAAATTTTATTATAACCAAAATTGCAAACTTGACATTTGACTTTCTGAGTGACTACTTACATTGTAAGTGAGATTGAATATTGTAAGTTAAATCATGTCGAATGAATGAAACTTATCAAAACAATCGATTAGATTATTATAGAATTACAGTCTTACATAGTTTTAAAGTTTGAAGTTATTTTTTGTCAAAAAAAAAATTTGATGTTATTTAAGTATAATAAAAAGTTAAAAACTAAAATTACTTAAAATAAACTACTTGAAATATAGTATTAGTCTATATATTAATTAATTAATTACTACAAGAAAAGTACTTTTGGCCGACAACCATTATTGTGGCCCATTGTACCAAAACTTGTCACCCAAGGGATGGGCGACAAAATTATTTTTGTCACCACGTGTGTCGCCCAATTGGTATTGCCCATGTATAAAATCATCGAGCCACATTTAATAGTTGTCGCCCAAGAATAAGATTTGGGCGTCAATTGTGTTTGTCGCCCATAAATTTAATTTTGGGCTTCATATTATATTTGTCGCCCAAGTTATTTCTTTGGGCGCCATATTAATTTATCGCCCAAGAGTATTGATCTGGGGCTTCATGTTTATTCGTCGTCGCCCAAACGTGCTTTAGGCTTCAACAATTTTGTGGCCTAATATCAACTAGTGAAACTAACTCCAATATAGGTATCAAATTTACTTGTTGGACAAGTACACTTTGGGCTGCATCTTTGTTGTTGTCGTCCAAAGTCAAAGATTAATCATCATGCTTTTGGTTGACATTTCCATTACATATTTGCTTTTGATTTTTTTGGAATAATATAAAATATTTTAACCATAAATACTGGCGAATATTACTTTTTGGCAATCAATTAAAAGTGGCCAATATATTGACAATAAGTTGTGCACAAATTACTTAGCCTACAAACTAAATATCTTGCACTTCTCGTAAAACCCTAATAAACTAAAACTATATACATGAGGGTTATGTTTTAACTAGAAAACTATCTAAGCACGACATAAGCTTTCTTCCAAACGAACTTGAACATTCCTATGCAAACTTTAAATATTGCCACCTCAACCTGAAAAGAACACAAATTTATTAGAATATGCATAAACATGGTGAGAAAAATGTTTCATAAAAAAAATATAATAATCGTTTAACTTTGTCATATTCTTATGGTAATTAACTTGAAATAAACTGTTATCTTTGTCATATTCTTTAACCTCAGACATCGTCTCATGCATAAATCTAAAGATTGAAAAAATAAAAAAGACTGAATATCTTCATTATTTCTTAAAATGATCAATTCTTTATATTCAAATATACTCCATGATAAAATCTTTGCCTTTTTCTTGAACATATTTATTGAAATTCAGTAACAATGTTCCAATTATTTTACCATTTCATTAATCAAAATTCAAAGAATTCTCAAATAAAAAAATACATTGCTATTCCCAAAATCAATTAAATACATTTGGCAATAATAACATAAAAAAATATGAGGAAAAAAAATAATTCAAAACAAAAAATAAAAAGAACAAATGAGTGTCATTAACAATTATTTGTGTAAACAAAAAATAATAAATACAAATTTAAGCAATTGAAACATCAAAAACAAACTCTAATTTCACAAGAACCTCAACAACAAATCTTAATTTGTAATCTTGATTTCAAAAGAATACTAAAAAGAGTTATGCAAATGGGTAATAGAAAAGAGTTTCCATGAACAAAAAATCCATTGAATCAACAAATAAATTATTAATGAAAATTGAGATATTAGAATTCATTGAATCAACAAAAAAGATCTAAGCAATTGAAAATAGAACACAATACCTAACAATTGTATTAACCGATTTGATTGAATAATCAAGAATTTATCCACAAGCTTATTAAGCAATTGGAGTTTTAAAGATTAGACCGAACTGAATAAAACCAAATAGCTTCTGGAACAATTTGTTTGAAGCTTCGACCGATGCTGTGTTGCGTCTCGACCGAATGTGGAGGCAGTCAAGAATTAATTTCAGAATTTGTTCTTGTATAAAAAAATCATTATAAGAATATATTAGATTTAGAACTTGGAAATTTGAAAAATTGAATGTGTATAATAGAATAAAAATATGTTTTTATTAAGTTGTTATTTTAGATATTGTAAGTATTTATTTATTTGATAAACTTGTGATTATTCAAATGAAGTTAAATTGTGGCCCAAGCATACTATTGTACCACACGTTACAAATTTGTCGTCCAAGCAAAGTCATTATGCTACACATTATAAATTGTCGCCCAAGCATTACTATTGTGCCATATATTTTAAATTTGTCATCCCAAGCAATACTATTGTGCCTCACATTTTAATTTTATCGCCCAAAATTTATATGTGCTACAACTTTATGTTTGTCGCCGAAGAGAAGTCTTTTTTGTCGCCGAGGAGTACATAATACTTCATCCTGTTCACCACAAGTGTCCCATTTGCTTTATGTACTCTATCCAATACACTTATTCAATTCTTAATATCTCTAATTATGCATAAAAAATTATGGAAAGTTGATATAAATAATCCTTGTATTGAGACGAATCAAACAAGATCCTACTTGACTATATTTTAACTTATAGATTAATAATAAAATGCAAATTAAGAAGGGAGTATTTATCAATTAGAAACTTAAATGGATCGTTTAATAAATTCTAATTGAAAGTTGGAACTTGTCTAATATAGTTATATAGACTTGAAGCTATATCATTAAATTGTAAGTGAGACTGAATATAGAATATATAATGGGTTAGTTTCTTCTTCTTCTTCTTCTTCTTCTTCTTCTTCTTCTTCTTCTTCTTCTTCTTCACTCCTTCCATGACTATCTTCCATGGCTGCCATTCTCTTCTTCACTCCTTCCATGGACACTAAAACGTCGACTTCAACTAGTACTCAACATTGGTTCTTCTTCCTTTGTTTGAAGAAGTCTATTTAGATTAATATTTGAAAATATTCATTATATATTCTATATAATTTGAAAATACCCATTATATTTTCTATATAATTTTAACAACAACTGGTACTCATAGTTATTTTTCATCAAATTCAATCACATTATGTTCTTATTTTGTTCAAAAAAACTTTAGATTTGAATTTTTCTTCTCATTTTAAAACCCTTTTTAAAAACCCAATTTAATTTTGTGTCAAATTTGTTAAAGTTTTGTATCAAATTTGTTAAACTTAAAACCCAATTCAAGAAAAAAAAAATTAATTTCTTGCAATCAATTTGGGTTAGTATCAAGAAAAAGATTTGATTTTTTTGCTTTCCAGGTTTTTGCTTTCCAAATCGAGATTGGGTTATCTTCAATAGATTTCCAGCATTGTTGTTTTCTCTGTTTTCTTGGGGTTTTAAAGTTTTTTTATCTGATTCTTTGATGGAAATACATGAGAAGATAAATTAAGCTATGCGAACTTAGGAAATACAATGATAATGGAAGGAATAAATGATATCAATGAATCGAAAGATGGAAAAAAAATAAACTCAATGAACTACAGAAATTAGGGGATTTTTCTGGGTTTTGAAGGAATAGCAGCCATGGAAGACAGTCATAGAAGGAGTGAAGAAGAGAAAAAGAAGAAGAAGAAGAAGAAACTAACCCTTATTAGTTTAATTTCGAAACTTAACGGAATTTTAACGGAAAATACTTAAAAAGGTCACTAGTGGAAAAAATGATATTGGCTGCTCCTTATTGGCTGCGGTCTTTTGAAAAACGCAGCCCATATGAGTAACAAAAAAGCGGGAAAAAAAAAGCAATAAGGGGCTACGGTTTTTTCACGTGTCCGCAGCCCTTAACACTTTAAATTTTAATAAAGAAAATTAAAAAAAAAAAAAATAGAGGAAGGGGCTGCGGTTTTTCTACCTGTCCGCAGCCCTTAGCACTTTGAATTTTAATAAAGAAAATTAAAAAAAAAAATAGAGGAAGGGGCTGCGGTTTACCCTCCTGTCCGCAGCCCTTAGTGGTTCTTAAAAAAAAATTAAATAAAACCTTTCGAAACATATAACGTTCTTATTGCTGGTACTGTTTCATAAAACCTTTCGAATACCTACTGCTTCTTGCTGCTTGCTGCTGCTGTCTTCTTCATAAACCTTCGAAATTCTTGCTTCTTGCTGCTGTCAAATCTTCATACCCACGAAATTCTTGCTGCTGTCAAATTCCAAACCCACGAAATATCATCTTCATTGCTTCATACTTTCGAAATATCATCTTCATTGCTTCATTGCTTCTTCAAAACTTCAAAACCCACGAAATATCATCAGTTCTAAACCCACGAAACTTCTCTCAAATAATTGGTTCTTCTTGTTCTTCATTAGTTCGAAAATAATTGCTTCTTCAAGCTCTAACCCACACGAAATTAGGGCTTCATTGGTTCTTGTTCATCTTCAAGGTATAATTTTGGTTTATTTGGTTTTTATAATTTTTTTTGTTTTCTTTTATTTATTTTTTTTCTTGCACGAAAATAATTTAGTATGCTTAATTTTGTTTTCTTGTTTAATTGTAGGTCATATTCTTATTATTCATCTAGATTCACAAGGTAATTTCTTTTATTATTTAAAATTTTCATTGTTGAATTGTTGTTGAATTGTACATTTGAATTGTTAGTCATTGTTGAATTGTTGAAATGTATTATTGGACATTGTTGAGTTTATTTAAAATGTATGATTTTTGTTTATTATTTAAAAGTTGAATTGTTGTTGATTTTTGTTTATTATTTATAGTTTAAATATGAGTTTATTTGAATTGTTGTTGAATTGTAATACATTTGAATTGTACATTTAAACTTTAGTTTGAAACTTTAATAATTTGATTTGGTTGATGTTATACAATTTAATTTGGTTTTATATGTATGTAGTTTACTTATGTATGAATAATCACAATAGTTTACTTATGTACTTAATTAGTTTGTTAATTAATTAAAATATACATAGTTTTTGAACAATTTAAATAATAAGAAGGTTAAATATGGGTAAATTTGGGTTATCTAAGGTTAAGTATATATATAGTTATGTATGTAATGTGTATTAATTTTGTTTTGAATTAAATAATCACACTTAGGATGACAAAAGATCGTTCTTGGATGTATGGAAGCATTGAATCGTCGGAATTTATTGATGGCGTGTTAGAATTTTGTAGTGTTGCGGTTGAACATCAAATTAGGACGGGGGGAGTTGGTTTTTATTGCCCATGTGTCAATTGTGGCAATGTATCAAAGGTAGATAGTGTTTATATACTTAGGGAGCACATACTCCGACGTGGGTTTAGGCCTCAATATCATGTTTGGGTTTGGCATGGTGAGGAGGGAGTTTACAAGGAAAATAGGGTTGTTGAGGATGTCAATAATGTGGCCGATGTTAATGAGGATGTAGTGGATGAAGAGAATGTTGATGAGGATGTGGATCGTGTTGATGAGATGATGGAGGGAGTCGAGGATGAGTTAGGAAAACGTCCTCGTGTATTTGACTTGTTGACAGAGGCTTCTCAAAAGCCTTTGTATCCTGGATGTACAAAGTTCACCAAGCTTACAGCAGTTTTGACGATTTTCAACATTAAGTCAAAGTCCAATTGGAGTGACACTAGTTTCACAATATTATTAGAAGCGTTAGGTGAGATGCTTCCCGAGGGAAATGAACTTCCAAAGTCGACATACTATGCCAAAAAGCTAATGTGTCCTTTCGGGTTAGAGTACCAGAAGATTCATGCGTGTCCGAATGATTGTGTATTGTATCGGAATGAAAACGAGAACTTAGAAGAGTGTCCTAGGTGTGGGTTATCGCGTTACAAGCGTAAAGGGGCTCGAGATGCTAAAGGGCCCCCGGCTAAGGTATTGTGGTATCTTCCAATAATACCAAGATTCAAGCGCTTGTTTTCTATAAAGAAAGATGCGTTAAATTTGAGGTGGCATGCAAATAGGGTGAAGAAAGATCACTTGCTCACACATCCATCCGATTCTCCGGAGTGGAAGAGTATTGATAGGTTGCAAAAGACTTTTGGGGATGAAGTTCGTAATTTAAGGCTCGGACTGTGCATAAATGTGTACATAAATGTACATAAATGTGTTGAAGTTGTTAGAATTGAAAATAGTTGTCATTTGCTCAAAATTAAGGGTCAAGTTGCGTTTTTTAAGGTTTTTGAATGAATTTTGTCATTTTCGGGCGTAAAGTAGCTTAAACCTTGTTTGTTATGATTGAAACTTGGCACACAACACTCTTTGGTGTATATAAATGTGTTGAAGTTGTTAGAATTGAAAATAGTTGTCATTTGCTCAAAATTAAGGGTCAAGTTGCGTTTTTTAAGATTTTTGAATGAATTTTGTCATTTTCGGGCGTAAAGTAGCTTAAACGTTGTTTGTTATGAATGAAACTTGGCACACACCACTCTTTGGTATATATAAATGTGTTGAAGTTGTTAGAATTGAAAATAGTTGTCATTTGTTCAAAATTAACGGTCAAGTTGCGTTTTTTAAGGTTTTGAATGAATTTTGTCATTTTCGGGCGTAAAGTAGCTTAAACCTTGTTTGTTATGAATGAAACTTGGCACACAACACTATTTGGTGTATATAAATGTGTTGAAGTTGTTAGAATTGAAAATAGTTGTCATTAGCTCAAAATTAAGGGTCAAGTTTCGTTTTTTTAAGGTTTTTGAATGAATTTTGTCATTTTCGGGCGTAAAGTAGCTTAAACCTTGTTTGTTATGAATGAAACTTGACACACAACACTATTTGGTATATATAAATGTGTTGAAGTTGTTAGAATTGAAAATAGTTGTCATTTGTTCAAAATTTAGGGTCAAGTTGCGTTTTTTAAGGTTTTGAATGAATTTTGTCATTTTCGGGCGTAAAGTAGCTTAAACCTTGTTTGTTATGAATGAAACTTGGCACACAACACTATTTGGTGTATATAAATGTGTTGAAGTTGTTAGAATTGAAAATAGTTGTCATTAGCTCAAAATTAAGGGTCAAGTTTCGTTTTTTAAGGTTTTTGAATGAATTTTGTCATTTTCGAGCGTAAAGTAGCTTAAACCTTGTTTGTTATGAATGAAACTTGACACACAACACTATTTGGTGTATATAAATGTGTTGAAGTTGTTAGAATTGAAAATAGTTGTCATTTGCTCAAAATTAAGGGTCAAGTTGCGTTTTTTTAAGGTTTTTGAATGAATTTTGTCATTTTCGGGCGTAAAGTAGCTTAAACCTTGTTTGTTATGATTGAAACTTGGCACACAACACTCTTTGGTGTATATAAATGTGTTGAAGTTGTTAGAATTGAAAATAGTTGTCATTTGCTCAAAATTAAGGGTCAAGTTTCGTTTTTTAAGGTTTTTGAATGAATTTTGTCATTTTCGGGCGTAAAGTAGCTTAAACCTTGTTTGTTATGAATGAAACTTGACACACAACACTATTTGGTGTATATAAATGTGTTGAAGTTGTTAGAATTGAAAATAGTTGTCATTTGTTCAAAATTAAGGGTCAAGTTGCGTTTTTTAAGGTTTTTGAATGAATTTTGTCATTTTCGGGCGTAAAGTAGCTTAAACCTTGTTTGTTATGAATGAAACTTGACACACAACACTATTTGGTATATATAAATGTGTTGAAGTTGTTAGAATTGAAAATAGTTGTTATTTGTTCAAAATTAAGGGTCAAGTTGCGTTTTTTAAGGTTTTGAATGAATTTTGTCATTTTCGGGCGTAAAGTAGCTTAAACCTTGTTTGTTATGAATGAAACTTGGCACACAACACTATTTGGTGTATATAAATGTGTTGAAGTTGTTAGAATTGAAAATAGTTGTCATTAGCTCAAAATTAAGGGTCAAGTTTCGTTTTTTAAGGTTTTTGAATGAATTTTGTCATTTTCGAGCGTAAAGTAGCTTAAACCTTGTTTGTTATGAATGAAACTTGACACACAACACTATTTGGTGTATATAAATGTGTTGAAGTTGTTAGAATTGAAAATAGTTGTCATTTGCTCAAAATTAAGGGTCAAGTTGCGTTTTTTAAGGTTTTTGAATGAATTTTGTCATTTTCGGGCGTAAAGTAGCTTAAACCTTGTTTGTTATGAATGAAACTTGGCACACAACACTATTTGGTATATATAAATGTGTTGAAGTTTTTAGAATTGAAAATAGTTGTCATTTGCTCAAAATTAAGGGTCAAGTTGCGTTTTTTAACGCTTTTAATGAATTTTGGCATTTTCGAGCGTAAAGTAGCTTAAACCTTGTTTGTTATGCATGAACTTGGCACACAACATTATTTGGTATATATAATTGTGTTGAAGTTGTTAGAATCGAAAATAATTGTCATTTGCTCAAAATTAAGTGTTAAGTTGCGTTTTTAACGGTTTTGAAGCATTTTTAATTTGGCACTAATATATAATATTTTTTTTCTTAGTGTTTTCAACAAAAAAATTCCATTCATTGCGGCTACTACGTTATTAAATTTATGGATGATCTCATCGAAGCCGTCAAGAATGTCGGGGTTCAAAATATTGATTCCGTAAGTATTTTATTTAATTAGTTATTATATATGTTTTTTAAATTATTTATTTATAATATATATATTAATTATATTATATAATGTACGACTAACTTTTTAATAATAATAATTGATTTTAATTCGTAGATTATTGACTCTCCAAGACAAACACGCGAATTGACGGATATTGAACTACGCAAACTCAAAGACAAAGTCGCGGTGTTTATTTCTAATTTATTAAGTTGGTAGCTAGATTATTATATATATATATGTATATATCGTGTAGCTAGAGTACTTTAATTTATATGTATCGTTTTATTTCTAATTATATGCATTCGGTGTAATGTATATACTTTATGTATATAATATTATATATAATATATATTATAATTGAGTGATATTTTGGCATTTATCGACGGTTTATTATTGTGAAATATTTATTATTTAATAATTATGCTAATAATTATTATTCATTACACAAATATAACGAAAACAAAAAAAAATTAAAAAAAAAAAGGTTAGGGGCTGCGGTTTTATACCATATCCGCAGCCCTTTATGAAGCATTCACAGCCCCAAAAATAGTAAGGGGCTGCGGTTTTTAGTATATGTCCGCAGCCCTTAAGTGTATTATAGGCTGTGTGAAAATAGCTTAAGGGCTGCGGACATATACTAAAAACCGCAGCCGCTTACTATTTTTGGGGCTGCGTATTTTGACCGCAGCCCTTTTATATTATTTGTTGCTGCTACAATAATGGCTGGGGTCAAAAAACGCAGCCCAAAGGGGCTAAAAAACCGCAGCCCTTAAGCTTTTTTCCACTAGTGTCAATGAACTACAGAAATTCGGGGATTTTTCTGGGTTTTGAAGGAATAGCAGCCATGGAAGACAGTCATAGAAGGAGTGAAGAAGAGAAGAAGAAGAAGAAGAAGAAGAAGAAGAAGAAGAAACTAACCCTAGTTAGGTTAATTTCGAAACTTAACGGAATTTTAACGGAAAATACTTAAAAAGGTCACGGTTGTAATTACCACTAAACTTCAGGGGTGCCATTGGAATAAAAAAATAAGTTTATACACCATTGATAAAAACGCATACCTCAGGGGCACCAATGATAATTTCCTTATTCAATTTTATTGTTAATTAGCTTTTTTAAGAAATTAAAATTGTATTTACCATTAATTAAATTTAAGCAATTGATGATATGTAATGTGGATGAATGAATAGTTTTGATAATGTCCACCTCATCAGTCCTTAAAAACTTTCAATAATCAATTACATGCAACTATGAAGACCACATGAATTTTGGATTTTAACCATTGATTTCAAAATTGTTTCAATCTTAGCCCTTCATTGATCTTGACATAAGAGTAAAAAAAATAATTAGACCTAACAAAGTAACAATACACTGTCATTTGGTCATACACATGAAACTCATCCCTTCCAGAACACCTGCAGCTCTGAGAGTCACTTTGAACCTTCGACTCAGACCCGGCCCTGGGGGTAGGCGAGGAGTGCCGCCGCCCAGGGCCCAGCATAAAAAGGGGCCCCATATGGAAGAACTCGAACTGGTTGGTGAACGGAGGCAAAGGTAGACAATATTATGTGAAAATTTCCATATGAGAAGATGATGAAGATGCAGGTTGAAGAAAGCCTCCATCATTTTTAAACAACTTAACATTTTAATTGACAAAAAAGCCCTTGTAAATTCATATATATTACGTACAATAGTACAAGAAAGAGATCAAAAGTTGAAGGGTTTAGACGTTTAGTAGAGTGGTTGGGCCATGTCCCATGTCATGTGGCTAATCTAACAAAAAATAAAGTGTCAAACATTTAAGGAAATCCCAAATTTTTGTTGACTTTCAATTTATATTGGGGTACCTCATTTTCTTAATTGTGCACTTTAATAATAATAACCATCTTTAAGTTAAATTTTATTTAATGGAATTCTTTGATTTTTTATTTGCATTTTATTTTTAATTTTCAAGTTAAAATATATTTAATTGATTTTATTTAATTCGACTTATAAAAACTACGAATTAAACTAAATTCTGGAATAAAAAAATTTATTACAAAAGTTAGACGGCTGTATATTTTGGGGATGATAATATGATTGTTTGATTTATTTTTTTATTTCTAATGTTTCTTAAATAAAAGCTTTTATTGTGGATATGTTAAAAAAAGAAAAAATAAAGTGAATTGTTAATTAATTCAAAACAAGATCCTATTCTCAAGATAATTCTTTATTATCATAATGAGGAGGAAAATAATTTAATTATGATAGGCAAAATTAATGAGAGACAAAAAATATTTTTTGTTCATGAATTTTGCTTTGATGGTAGAATTTGTGTTAATTTTATTATTATTGTAAAATTTTGTATTTATTTCTTTAAGAATTACAATTTCAAATTTTTATATTAGGGGCCCAATGTTTTTAATTGGCCTAGGGCCTACAAAATGTTAGGGACGACCCTACTTCGATTTAATTCCTGGCAGCCGCACGCAACTACGCAAGATTCATCTAGATCTGGTAGCCCCCGCAATAACAGCACCGTAGCAGCCATCGCAGCGTCATCCTCACGGTAACTTCAAGGTATTACTTTTTTAATGTCATTTTTATGTTTGTTAATATAATTTTAGGGAACTAAGGATGGATTTAATGATGTTGTAATCTTGAGCATGAAAAATTGAAGACTTCATCATTTATGTAATTTTTATGTTTGTTAATGTAATTTTGGAGAACTAAAGACTATTTTGTGTGTAAAAACACTTAGAGATGGCGAATGCAACAAGAGGGAGGGTTGAATTGTTGTATTGTACTTTTTAAGTATTTTAGCCCTGTTTTTGCGGAATATAAAATGAACAACATTTACTTAAACTAAAGCAAGAAAGATAAATGGAGACAAAGATTCTACGTGGAAACCTTCTAGGCCTGATAGAAGGAAAAACCACAATCACTCGGGATTTTAAACTTCTCTTACTATGTTTTAGGCAAGTAATTACAATTACATAAAACACTTCTCTTTTTTCTCAACTAGGCCACTTCTCTTCTCTTTCTCTTTCTCCTTCTCTTTCTCTTTCTCACGCTTCCTATAGACTTCCTTTAAGTCTAGTTACAACAATTTCTCAAAAACCCGTACAAAGATAATTTCTCTAGAAAGGATAAAAACTAAGATATTGCATAAGAAAAATATTCTAAATTAATTGGCAAAAAGAACAAATACTTACTTAGGTGATCTCACATTCTCACTTGATTTTTTCGATTTGGGCACACCTCATAATAACCGGTTAGAAGAAGTCTCCATTTTATATGGGACTTAACCGTAGGTCACCTAACTTCCCATATTTCCATTATTCCTAAATGTGGGAAATTGGAAATAGGATTGGAAGTTATTAGAAAAAAGCCACGATTAGTTTTAGGTGATATTAGCTAAAAATAGTTAATTAAGATTAATTAGATTAAAACCTAATTAGCTTCCTATTTTAATGGAGAGATATAAGGAGACTTATTCTCATCCTTTTAATTAGCGCTAGGTTATTTTTAGGAGGTTATTTAATTTTTTCCAATTAACAATTTATGCAATAGCTTAATTTCTGACCGTACATATCAACTAAAAACAGAAAAATAATTCCTACCTAATTCAGATCAGCTGACGCACTTCTTCAGACCTGCGTCTTGGGAACATTGTACTGTCTCCATCAGCGATTTTCATCAGATCATCAAACTTGGAACAGTAGACCTTTTATCTACTTTAGATGTCCTAAGTGATCTTCTATATCTGACTCTTTTGACAACTTTGACTCGTACAATATTCTTTGAGCATGTCTTTTAGGTTCCATCAACGATTAACAAACCGGATATATGACCTACAAAACAATCACTAAAACGTATTTGGTTATTTAAAGTGAAGTCATCATCAAAACCTAATAGGGCCAACAAATTCCCCCTTTTGATGATGACAAACTTATAAACAAATTAAGTAAAATAGAGTAAAACGAAAGTTATAGAGCATGCTTAAGATTAAAGAAACTCTATATATTAACTTAGCAAATCAACTCGATACAATATAATCTACCAATTGTTCAAGGCAAACCAATTTACTCTAAGACTAATATTTAAAAACATGAAATATAACTCGCCAAGTATTCACATCGACATGTTTTTAAATAATCAAAAGTTGTTAACATAAACTACTTAAGATTTCCATAGACCAATTACTGTGTGTTAAACTTAGGTTTACAACAGTAATTGTATTATTAGAGCTTAAGAAAAATATTAAATAACTTAAATAACTTAGTTGAACATGAACATGATCGAGTAAGTAAAAAAAACATACTTAACACACATAAAAAAACCATCATAAATCAGAGCAAGAAAAATCATAAAATCAGTGCATATATTTAAACATTATCAGAACAATTTAAGCATTAGAAACTATGGCATTCACAAGTCCTCTAAAGTTTGTTGCAATATCTTCCCCCTTTTGATATGAATCAAAAAGGATAGACTTAATCAAACCACAGTGCTAATAATAATAGCTAAAGAAGGATATTAAGCAACAATCATTAAAGCAAATATCATAAAAATGATCAAGATATGCAATGAGTGATCATCATAGACCAAACGCAAAATAAGATAGAAATGGAAACAATGCATAATTGTTCAACAAAATAAAAAAAATAATGTCGTACCCCAACTGGTACATAAAAAAAACAAAGAAAATATTGTTTGAGTAGTTAGAAAGACAGACGGTATGGACAACAAACATAAATAAATTAGTGGAGCAGAAGGAGGGATCAAGCAACAGTCTCTTCATCAACAAACTCGGTTTGCATTTCAACGGTATCAAGCTTGGCTCCAAGATGGGACTCCATCTAGGACAGCTGATCAGTGAGGTACACAAGTGAGACACGAATTTCATCTTGAAAAGCAAAGAACCGAGACTGAAAATCACTAAATTTTGAAATAATAAGGTCAAGGGTAGCAGTAGGAACTGTAGAGCGGTTAGCAGATGCATCAAAACCAAGTGAAGTGTGTGAGGGTGAAACCTGTGAAGTGAATGATGGTGGAGTAGTAGGTATAGGTGATGGTAGTGGTGATGGAATGTGGTGTGGAGGAGGTGTGGCTGGTTTTGGTGAAGGAGGGGCATTGGTAGGCTCTTTGGTGGAGTGTGAGGTTATTTCTTCATCCATTCCAACTGGACGCTTATTCTCCTCTTCCTCCCTTTCCTCTCCTTTTTCTTCTTTTCCCTCTTCTTCCTTCTCTTCCTCGCCCTTCTCCTCATCGAAACTAACCTCTTCAACCTCCTCAATAAAGTCCTCCAGTATCCCTTTTTCATTTCATTTAAGGTGCAAATTATTAAAACATTTTGCACCTATTTTATTGTTAGCACTCATAGGGAACTGCAGATCATCGAAAGGAACACCAAACTTCTTAAAAACGTAAGTTAACAAACCTCCATACACCACCATACATCTTTTCTCTATGTAGTCAGACAAATGTGATATCATCAAAGAAGGAAAATTTATTTTTATGTGATTAGTCAAACAATAAATCAATGTGGCATCACGAAGATTTACTTCACTTCACTTGGAATTGTGAGGCAAAATAAAGCGTCGTGCAATGTTGTATAACAATTTGTGGAGTGGTGATAGAGAATTGTCTTTTTTTATGATTTATCCCTAAAAATTTAACACTGTTTTTTCATTGATTTTCGAAAAAATAATCTTGGACCCGACGTAATATGTATCAAACCCTACTGCAGGAACACTAAACCAATCGCCCAACATCAAACTATTAAACTCAATTTTAATTTCCTTGACCATACTTGAACAAACATCATTTTTTATTGTGAAATATTTAATGAACTCACGCATCAAATTTGGATAAATCGGGTTGCAAGAAAAATCAAACATCAAATTTTCCCAACCCTAATTTTGTAAAAATGGCGTTTAATTGAGGGAATGGAGTAGATTCATACCAAAACTTGTCTAGACCAAACCCTACTAACATTTCTTTGGCAACTTCTTCGGCACTATCAGGATCAACTTGCTTGGTCCGTTTTGTTGGTCTGGATGAAGAAACACCTTTTAGGGTAGAAAATGGGTCTTTATCAAGCTGAGGGAATGGAGTAGATTCATACCAAAATAAGGTTTTATCAATTTTACCTCTAATAAAATTATTTTCAATCAAAAACTTAGATAATCTTTCATACCATTGTCTAGAAGCTTGCTTGAGCCCATTAAGAGCTTTATCAAGCTTATATATATGATCTAGAAAAGATGGATTTTTGAAGCCAGGTGGCTATTCCACAAAGACTTCTTCATCTAAAAAACCATTCAAGAAAGCACATTTCACATCCATTTGGTATAACTTAAAATTCATAAAAGCAACAAAGAAAATTAAAATTCTGATAGCCTCTAACCTTGCTACGGGAGCAAATGTCTCTGTATAATCAATCCCTTTTCGTTGATTGTATCCTTTAAGCACGAGCGTTGCTTTGTTTCTTACTATGATTCCATGCTCGTCCAGCTTGTTCCTAAAAACCCACTTTAGACCAATTATCTTTTTGTTCTTGGGTTTCGGTTCTAAGTGCTACACTTTATTTCTTTCAAATTCATTCAATTTATCTTGCATAGCAACAACCCAATCTGAATCTTGTAATTCTTCTTCTTGGTTCTTGGGTTCCAATGTTGAGAGAAATGCAAAGTTTGCACAAAAGTTTCTTAGTTGGGATCTGGTCTGTGTGCCCTTGTTTATGTCACTTATGATCAAGTCAAGTGGATGTGACTTTTGATGTTTCCATGGCTTTGGCACAAATTCTCTTATAGGAACATTTGTGGAAACAGGCTCATTGACTTGGTTGATATTTCGTTCTCCTTCACTTAGCTCATTCTATTCATTTTTGAGAACAATTGGATTGGGAATACCTTGCTAGTCATGGTCTCCCGGCTGTTCCTGTTCTTGATTAGGCTCTTCTATTTCTTCTTGAACTTATTGTTCTCCTATGTTTCTAAGATCTTGCTCTCTATCTATATCTTTGTCATTTTCCCAGTTAGCAAGACCTAAAGTTACCAGTATCTTGTTCACTTGTCAGAAAGTTAGTTTCATCAAAGATAATGTGAACAGATTCTTCAACACACATAGTTCTCTTATTATATACTTTATATGCTTTACTTTGAGATAAATACCCCGAAATACTACTTCATCACTTCTTTCTTCAAACTTTCCTATATTACGTTTTCCATTAACATGAACAAAACATCTACATGCAAACACACGAAAATAGGAAATATTCGGTTTAACACCTTTAAACAGTTCATATGATGTCTTAGAAGTGATAGGTCTAATCAACACACAATTTAAAATATAGCATGCAGTATTAACAGCTTCAGCCCAAAAATTTCTAGGGAGACCACTAATAATCAACATGGTTCTAGCCATTTCCACTAATGTTCTATTTTTGCTTTCTACCACACCATTTTGTTGTGGTGTCCTTGGTGCAGAAAAATTATGACTTATACCATGCTCATTACAATAATCGATAAAACTTGAATTTTCAAATTCTTTACCATGATTTGATCGAATGTGGACAAGTTTATAATTACAAGATTTTTGTATTTTATTTGCAAAATAAACAAATTCATTGAAAGCTCATCTTTGCTAACTAAAAATATAGTCCAAGTAAACCTACTATAATCATCAACAATAACAAATACATAGCGTTTGCCACTACGACTTTGGATTCTCATAGGTCCACTAAGATCCATATGAATTAATTCAAGTCCCTTTGAGGTGGTCTCAATATTCTTTGGTTCAAATGACGACCTAACATGTTTTCCTTTGGCACAAGGATCACAAACTTCATCTTTTTTAAATTTAAGGGTCGAAAATCTTTTTACTAGGTTTTTTGATCTTAGGGTATTAAGACAAATCAAACTGGTTTTGGGAACAGTGTGGAGGTCCACAACATAAGTATTCCCTTTACGGATTCCTTCCAGAACAGTGTCTCCTGTGTCATTCCTAGAAATAATACATTTTTCAGAAGTAAAGTTTACAGAGTTACCTTTGTCACAGAATTATGAAATACTTAGTAGATTATGCATTAAATTCTCGATTAAAAATACATTTTCAATTGCATGGGAACTTGACCTTCCTATTTTTCCTTTGGCAATGATTTTGCCTGTCATATTGTCACCAAAGTTCACAGTTCCTCTATCATAGGCTTCTAGTGAGAGAAATTTTGATTTATCACCTGTCATGTGCTTGGAACACCCATTGTCGAGATACCATGAGTTGTTTCCCCTCACTAGAATTTGCAAAACCAACTAATTGTTAGAAGGTGGAACCCAGTCTTCCTTGGGTTCCATGTCGATTATGCATGAATCATATTTCTTAATCCAAATTCGATCGACATAAATTTGGTTCGCTTTGTCGTGCTGTTCCTTTTTTGTACATTGATATTTCAGGTGCCCGGTTTTGCCACAAAAGGAACAGACTTTACTACTAGGGAGATCAACATAAACCTTTTTCTTTTTATTATTCTTATTGTAACTTAGGACTTTAGTACTTTTAGCTTTGGCTTCAAGAATACATTTGGGAACTTCTTTGATTTTCCCTTTTCTTCTTGAATTTATTTCAGGTTTCAATTTCCCAAGTTCAATTTTAGTGGATTCTAGGTCTAATTTTATCTTTTGGAAATTGATACTAAAGTCACGAATAGATAGATCATTTATGTCCTTGTTTAAGCCTAACAATTTATATTGATTCAATTCGACATTAAGCATATTGTTTTCCTCTTTTACTATTTCTAATGTTTCCTTTAACATGACATTATCATCTAATAAATTAAAGAACCTATTTTGTACGTCAGACCTAAAAGAATTTAGGTAGAAAACATGGTTGTTACTTGTTTTAAGGTCTTTTTTTAATTTGGAGACATGTGACAATTTTTTCATCTAGTTTTTCTTGTGTCTTCATAAGCAATTTAATTAGTTTATATTTATCCCATTTGAATAGGTAATTAGGAAATGAGTTAGAAGACAATACCTCTTTTTCTTTCGACTTTTCTTCATGAGTGGTCATGAGACACAAGTTAGCAGTTTCTTCTTCTACGGGGGCTTCTGTCTCTGCTTCGCTCTCGGATTCTCCCCATGCAGCAATCATGGCTTTGCGAAAGTCCGTCTTGTTAAAATTTTCTTTTATCGGTTGTCTTTCTGTTTCCCTTGCCTTCCGTTTGCCCTTCTCATTCTTCCATTGAGGGCACTCCTTGATGAAGTGATTAGTACTTCCACACCTATGGCATTCGTAGTTGGTCTTTGTATTTGCAGATCCTCTTTCTTTGTTGTTTCTTTGATTGGCATATCTGGTGTTTCTGAAGAACTTTTTAAATTTTCGAACCAACATGGCAGCCTCCTCTTCATCACATTCTGACTCTTCTTGATCATTCACTGCCAGAACTAACCCTTTGTTTCGGAAACTGTCAGCTGTTCCCATATGCAATTCGTGGGTTATAAGGGAACCAGCCAACTCTTCCAGATTTAATTTAGTGAAATCAAGGATTCCTGAATGGCTGTGACTTTGGCTCTCCAGCGTTCATCTTGAAGGGAAACTCCTTAGAATTTTCTTGACCTATTCATCTGCGGGAATAAGCCTTCCATGAAAGACAAGTTCATTCGTAATATTAGTGAACCTTGTGAACATTTCTTAGATGCTTTCTCTAGGTTCCATAACAAACCTTTCGTATTTGAACATCAACAAGTCAATCTTGGAGCGTTTTACTTCACTTTTTCCTTCGTGGGTAACTTCCAGCAGATCCAAAATCTACTTGGAAATTTTGCATCCCATAATTCTGTTATGCTCGTTTGGTCTAAAACCACAGTAAAGTAATTTGATGGCAAGAGCATTCATCTCCATTTTCTGGAAATCTTCTTTCTCATATTCAGTGATAGGTTTTTGAAACAGTTTCGTTGATGGAGTTGGTAGTTGCTACCTCAAAATCTTCAATTCGATAACTCTCCAAACTTGATAATTTTCTGCCTTGATGAAGATCTCCATCATATGCTTCCAATATGTGTAAAAGTTACCATCGAACATGGGCAGTCTTTGAGTAGAAACCCTTCTTCCATACGTTCATTCATTTTCAACATCTCTAAAACACCAGGATATTGCTCTCAAGGTTTCTTGATCAAACGAGGAACAGGGCTCTGATACTAATTGTAGAAACACTTAGAGATGTCGAATGCAACAAGAGCGGGGGTGAATTGTTATATTGTACTTTTAAGTATTTTAGCCCTGTTTTTGCGGAATATAAAATGAATAACAAATACTTAAACTAAAGTAAGAAAGATAAATAGAGACAAAGATTTTACGTGGAAACCTTCAAGGCCTAATAGAAGGAAAAACCACGACCACTCGAAATTTTAACTTCTCTTATAAGTTTAGGCAATTAATTACAATTACATAAAACACTTCTCTTCTCTTCTGAACAAGGCCACTTCTCTTCTCTTTCTCTTTCTCCTTCTCTTTCTCTTTCTCTTTTTCACGCTTCCAATAGACTTCCCTTAAGTCTAGTTACAACAATCTCTCAAAAACCCGTACAAAGATAATTTCTCTAGAAAGGATAATAACTAAGATATTGCATAAGAAAAATATATTAAGTTAATTGGCAAATAAATAAATAAATATTTTTCTTAGATTTTTTTTTTAAATTTGCAATATATAAATAATAATAAAAACACCAGCACTGAAACTTGGGACCCAAAAACCTCCGGCATAAAAAACCCCAAAACGAGAAAAAAGCCATTGGAATAGGGGAGCCAAGAGACAGGCCACTCAAAACAGCATAGGGAGTAGACTATGCATCGCGATAGTTTTCAACAAAACCAGAAAGTTTCTACACCAAAAGCACAAAAAAGATAAATAAGGAAGTGCCAAACACCATCACAAACATCGCCAAGTCCTTAACACCATCGATTAGCATCAGTCGTGCCCACGCATAGTAAAAAACAAACACCAAGTTGCTCGGAGAACAGCAATCTTCACCATACCAACTGTAGAACCAAACCCTGGAGACAAACACTTCATCCACCATAGCTTAAAAAGCTTTACCACACCATTAGATTTAATGGGCCTCCAACTACTTCCTTAATCCTCACCTGCAAACGCCCAAACACCACAAACACATGTCATGCAATCCGACCCCAATTCTGCCACGGACCCAATATTGGTATAGGCTTTGAAGGCCACCAGTATGCTTGGCCCGATTGAAAACCCCTAACTTAGTTAGCCACCAACGAAAACCAAACTCCAAACAACATGGCTCATCACGAAAAAAGCTAGCCCCAAATACAAAACCATCGAAAAACAAAACACCAAACAACACCATTAAAACCTAAGCCTAACACCCAAGACACCAAGAAACAATCCCGTTAAAAACAACACCCAAAGGCTGCAAAGGAACAATCTCGTTAAAACCATCGAAAACCACCATCCCCACAACACCATTAGGCCCTAAGCCTATCACCCAAAGACACCAAGAAATACCCCATTTAAATCAACACCCAGAAAAACCGCACCTCGTGAAAAACCAGGAAACTACCCCGACACAAAACCAAAAAAACTACCCCAACACCAACAGATCAACACGAAGTAAAATCCAAAAGTAGATATACGATCAGCAAAGAGCAACATGCACAGACTCGGAATACCGCCAGCCCAAGCATCCCAAAACCAGAATCTTAGAAGATGAGACTCAGCAAGATAAAAGAAACCCAAAATCAGAAACCCAGCAAACACGATCTCACTTGATTTTTTCGATTTGGGCACACCTCATAATAATTGTTTAAAAGAAGTCTCCATTTTATATGAGACTTAACCGTAGGATACCTAACTCCCCATATTTCCATTATTCCTAAATGTGGGAAAGTGGAAAATAGGATTGGAAGTTATTAGAAAAAAAACGACGGTTAGGTTTAGGTGATATTAGCTAAAAATAGTTAATTAAGATTAATAAGATTAAAACCTAATTAACTTCCTATTTTAATGGAGAGATATAAGGAGACTTATATCCTCATCCTTTAAATTAGCTCTAAGTTATTTTTAGGTGGTTATTTAATTTTTGCCAATTAAAAATTTATGCAATAGCTTAATTTCTAACCGTACATATCAACTAAAAGTAGAAAAATAATTCCTACGTAATTCAGCTGACGCACTTCTTCAAACCTGCCTCTTGGGAACACTGTACTGTCTCAATCAGCGATTTTCATCAGATCATCAAACTTGGAACAATAGACCTTCTATCTACTTTAGATGTCCTAAGTGATCTTCTATATCTAACTCTTTTGACAACTTTGACTCGTACAATATTCTTTGACCAAGTATTTTAGGTGAACCATCAACGATTTAACAAACATACAAAACAATCTCTAAATTTAAAGTGAAGTCATCATCAAAACCTAATATGACAACCAATCTTTATTATAATTGTAGGACTATTATTTCTTATTAAGTTGAATTTGAAAGACATATTTCCTTTGTTTCGTTGTATATAAAAACTAATCTATATTATTTTATTCGTGCTTTAAAATCATTAATGTGGTATCAATTAGAATAAATCTTGATAAAAATTCAAACTCCGCCGGAGGACCGAGAGTCCGAGTTGGAGCAATGTTGGAGTATGCATAATCCGACTCCGAGTGGAGGTGGACTGAAAAAGATAGTCCGAGATTTATTCAGAGCAAAGTCGGAGGGTGGATAGTCCGAGCCAAGTTCGACCCATTGCCATCCCTACTAGGACTCCACGAGTGGTGTGGATGTCCAAAACTAGGTGTCATCAGTGACTTTCTAACCTCCCCTGATGCTGAGACAACTACATCTATATTGGTTATACAACAACAAAAGATGATTGCATCAACTAACAAAGTTATCTCCCAATAGTCAGCTAGAAATCTATTTGTACGTGACGAACAATACTTTGAAAGATCATCCATTGAAAGATTAAGTCTATTGACCCATATTTACCTCTTTAACCTTGTGAGCATTGTATAATACTCAATAATTGAGGTAAATTATGACACCAAATGAAAATTATTTGGTCAAAGCAGAATAAATTAGGTCTATTGACTAGCAACCGGTTTCCACATTCTATATGTCATGTTAAATAATCATATATTAAGTTATTTGCAATAGAATATTACTAATTAAACTTGGCAATAGAATAATACAAATAGAGGAAGAATTATTGGTCCAAAAATATGCAATATTTAAAATAAGATTAATTGAGGTAAATTATGACAAAAAATGAAAATTATTTGGTCAAAGCAGAATAAATTAGGTCTCTTGACCAGCAATCAGACTATTGTCCAGTAATCAGTTTCCACATTCTATATATCATATTAAATAATTTAATAATAACTAGATTAGGTCAAAGCAGAGTAAATTAGACAAAAATTATGATAATATTTTTGTTTCCATAAGAAAATTCACGTGGAGTAGGAATTTAGGCGGGAAAAAAATGTTGTGAGAGTATGACACCTTGTAGTAAATGGTATCTCTTTTTGTATACTAAACAATATAATAGGAGTATATTTAAAACATTATGTGGCCTGATTTTATTGGGGAATTTCTGGTTTTTTATTGCAACTTTTTCTTATTTTATATATTTTATTATTCTGTCTTTTTTTAATTTATTAATCACGGTTATTGATTAAGATTTTCTTGTATTTGATGAGTTTGTGATGTATTGGACAAATAAAAATGTGACATCTAAGTTCACCGGTCTCCAATTTTCTTCTTTAGATCCTTTTTTGAAAATATATACCGAATCATAGTGCAAAAACTTTTTTAAGCGAAAAAAACTAAAATAAGAGTCTTCAATAAGCCACAAAGCAATACTTTATACGGCCTGTTTGGTTAGTGGTACTAAGTGGTGGTAATGAAAATGATATATAGTGTAAAGTTTCATCAAAAATTTCACATCATTCACATGGTAATGAAACTTTGATCACAAAAGAATTTTTTTTGTTTACAAGTTTCCATTACCACTTATTACCACTTTTCTCAATGATAATGCATTGGAATAAATTTTATAACGAAGGAGATGATTGAAATTGAACAAGCATGACCATCAAAATAGCCAGAGATTTTTCAACCAAAATTACACTAGTTTTTCATTCCTATTACCACTGCTTATTTTTATCTACCAAACGGGCGGTTAGTCCTTTAATAAGAATTGATGATAACAAATATTAGATTTTGGACATAATTATTTCAAATATATCTTAGATAATACTACCTACGTTTCTTTTGAAATGTCTCATTTACTATTAAGTTACTATTTAACTCTTTTTTTCTTCTTAGTCCATGCATTTATACATAAAATTAAATCCGAAAGCGACTTAACCCGAAACATGACCAACCCGACCGACCCATTTTGACAGGTTCCATATCAATTTTTAGAGTAATCTCAATGTCAGAATTCATTTCAAATAGAATTTTAGTTTTCAAAGTATCTTAACATATTGAGTATATCACTTGAACCCTAAAACTCATCAATAAATCTGAGAAAACACGCATTTAGCGTCTTTATCCATCATAATTATTTTTCTTTCAAAAAAGGACGTAATAATCATCTTAATTGAATACATTTATCTTATTAAATCCGTCAAATGAGTTTTTAATTCTTCTCAATAACTTTAATGAAGCGCGTATCTTACAAGTCTTCCAAAATAAGTATTAATTCCCTATTTCCTTACACTTAAATGAACCCGACATACTAACTATTTTTTGAAAATCTATATCTAATTTCTCTAATGTGACATGTATGTCACAAATCCAACTATACACAGAGATTTAAAGTTTAGAACACGAGCGACGCAATAACTGGTTATTTTAAACTTGAATTGAATCGCATAAGGCTTTAATATTGTGTCAATTGATATGTGGATTAATGTCATAGGGATGAGAAATAAATTTTTATTAAAAAAAATTTATAAATAATAAAAAAATGAAAAAATAATTTTAAATTTTGTAAGTCATAACCCGTTGGGTCAGACCGATAACCGGGAGTGACCCGACCCGAGAATGACTCGATCCGAAAATAACCCGACCCAAAAATGAGCCGACCGAAATTAACCCGACCCGTAACCCACCCGCCCAACCGTTTCCTAGGTCTAATCATGATTATCAGAATCTCGATCCTAATCACCGATTCTACGATCTTACGATCCAAAATTAAGCGACTGATCCGGATCGTAGGTAGGATCTTAAATTGGTAGAATCGTACGATCCTACTTAGCTCCAGAATTTAAGTGGTATGATCATAACACGATTCTACGATCCTACGATCTTACGATCCGATCCTACTAGGGTAGTTTTAATCGTATAAAAATTTCATATAATCCAGATTTTACTTATGGTAGGATCACATTTTTCTTAATTCGAATTTTAATAATGATTATTAAAGGTATTTTTTACAAAACTTAATAGTTGAAGTCAAATAAGTGTTAATTTAAACCTTAAAACATAAAAAAGAACAAATACAATTGAAAATTAGTTATCTAAAGCATATAAATGCATATTTGTAGGATCACACGATCCTACGATCCGACTCTACCGATTTCGATCCTACCCCCTCAACGATCCTACGTAGAATCCCGATCCTAACAACCTTGGGTCTAATCGTTACCATCAATTCACCACTCACAATCAGCAAATAAAGCAAATTTTTTTGGTACTTTGGATGATGACATAAAGTATCAATTCTACAACAAAAGCTGAATTCCTTTCAACTCAACCTCAAGTCTCAACCGCATACATCGCTATTCAATGTAGCTCAACCTCAGTTTGACTTAACATTGATATGCAAGGATGACAAATTAATCTGAAACAAAAATTCACGATACGACAGTGCCGATTGCTTCTTCGTGAAGGCATGCTTCCTCTGGGAGTCTAAAGCTTAAGCAAAACATAGCCTATCGAAGAATGAAAGAGTGATCAATCCAATAGGAGCTAGCGAGCAAGAAAATCTACATACGGGTTTGCATATATGCCAGAGTATAAAGTTACCTTGTTTGGTGCAACATCACGAACCCTATGGAATACAGGATTATGTATCTTTGCATTCAACCTTGACTCAGCCACCTGCAAAGTAATTCATCACAAAATTTTAAAGCCAGAGAAAAAGTATTAGAATTTGTAAAGAAAAAGATGCACTTTTGACAACTTATTGAATTTTTGTTTTCTTGGAGCATTATTGATGGAAGTTTCATTTCATAGAACTGTAATTTTCGAAAATAGAAGAGAGCAATTAAGAGCTAAGTTAGTTCCACTATGATTTGATTTATAGTTGAGCACCTATCTCAGCAAGGTTAGTTAGGACAAGACCACTACTTTAGCATCAATAGCTTAGTAAACGTCAGAAGAATTGTATACACAGGAAGCAGCAGCAATAAAGAAGTAAAACGTTATTTATTTGCATTCTGTTAAATTTTGTCAATATAAAGACAAACTATGTAAATCTTGTAAAAAACCACAATTCAATAAAAAACATTTACTCATTCATTTTGATTAATTAGTCCAATTCTAATATGGTCCAGAGCAATTCTCGCTATGAATTTGTTTTCTGTTTCATTTATCTTTCTTTGCAGAAGAAATCTGTTCTATCTTGTTCTTTGTAAACTGGGTTTTTCGTGGGTTTTACCTTCCTTTCTTGTGGTTTTCCTGTGTTTCTTTCTCTTTTCTAAATTTAGTTCCATGAAAACTGTTCACAAATTGGATGAAATTCATTCAATTGATCCGACAATAAAATCCTCTAGTGTTTATTACCTTCATCCTACAAATACAGGTCAGTGGTGTAGGTTCTAAAGGATGGAAGAGAGCCGTCACTATTTCCCTTTTGGTAAAAACAAGATGGGTTTTGAGGATGGAATAATGAAAAGATCATCTTCAAGTAAATCTATTGCAAAGGCATGGGATAAGATTAATGATGCGGTCATTGGTTGGTTGTTGTGTGATTTGGATGATTCCATTGCTAAGACTGTCCTCTGCCAGGTTTGGAAGGTCATCTATTGCACAACTATTTACCACCCATGAAGTGATCAGCAAAGGCATACAATGTCTGATATGTCCAGAGTTATTTTACACAAAGATGAAGAGTTCATAGGATGAAATTGATATCATTCATCTTATTGTTGTATGTTCTTGCAATGATTGTGATTGTTCGCAATCTCAGAACACTAAAAATAAGTCTATAAAAAAGAATTATACAGTTCTTGATGAAATTAGTCAATGAGTTTCATCAAACAGGCAATACTATAATGATGAAGGAACTACCTAGTTTTGCTAAGGTCTATGGCATATTGCTTCAGGAACAGGTCCATCAGGACATCATCAGCAAGGGAGCACAAACTGACATACAAGAATCCATGGCTTGTAGAGTTGAAAAAGGAAGTTTTATTGAAACAGAATACTGACCACCTTTACAAGGTCATAACATGGACAGATGTTACCGATACAAGATGGAGATCAATGCAGTAGCAAAGCTAATATAGCTTCCAATGAAGCAGTTGCGCAGAAGCAAGATGTTACCGATACAAGACTTATTTAAGAACAGCATCAGCAATTGGTTTCTTTACTCAGAATTAACACTACTGCCGCACAAGAGGTTAAAGAAGTTTCTCACACTTCCAATTCTATTATTGCAACTATAATAGCTTACTATTTTATGATTCTAATCACTGGATTACTAAATTGAAATATATAAAAGCCAAAAGAGAAATTATGGTATACATCATAGCTAGCTTTCTCCCTAATAATGCCCTCTTACTTACCCCTCTCTCCTTAAAACCTCAATTCCCTAAAGTCATAACCCCTCTTTTACACCAAAACTCTAGAACCCATACTATCATCTCTGACTTCTCACCCCGGCCCCGGCAGCCACACCTTCAGCCTTGCTTCTCCCGCCGGCAACTGTACAACAATCTTCGGCGACATCGCCCTTTCCCATCTCGCCGGCAATTCTACCAACACATTCGACGATGATGTCAAACAACCCAGTGCCGCTTATCTTTTTTTTCTTCCCATTCTACCGCCTCTGCCTCCGCTTCGACCATTAGTCCCTCACCATCTGTCGGCGGTTTAAATCTCCACCTAGGCGTCGCCTCCTTCTTTCCCCTCCCTACTCAATTCCACAAACCCTCCTCGCCGGGTTTTTACTCCTTTCAGCGGCTTAAGTTGCAGCCGCCATCACGGTATCTCGAGAACACTCACATTTTTCAGCCATCTTGTCGATCAACCATTTCTTTCCACCACCCGGCTCGTAATACACATAACTCAAGCTCCCTCCCTCCCTCCCTCCCTCCCTCCCTCCCTCCCTCCCTCCCCCTCTCTCTCTCTCTCTCTCTCTCTCTCTCCCTCCCTCCCTCCCTCCCTCCTTGAATGTCGAACTCACTACCCCCGCCATTTTCGCTCCTTTTGGGCTCACCGGAATTCGATCAATTTCTTTCCCTCCCTCCCTCCCTCCCTCCTCCCTCCCTCCCTCCCTCCCTCCCTCCCTCCCTCCCTCTCTCTCTCTCTCTCTCTCTCTCTCCCTCCCTCCCTCCCTCCTTGAATGTCGAACTCACTACCCCCGCCATTTTCGCTCCTTTTGGGCTCACCGGAATTCGATCAATTTCTTTCCATTTTCTTTCTTTCTTTTTTCTTTTTGATATTTGTCTTCATTGTTCTTCTTTTTCTAGTGTACAATGGAGTCAAGCACCCCGACAATCACAATTATACCCTATTCTCTTTTCTCTGACAAACCCTACTGACTCCTTATTTGTTTCCTTTTTTTCATTTCTTATTTCTCTAGTTCTTTCTTTGTACTTCACTCTTTCACCCAGATGTGTCAGTTAAGCCGCTGTGAGTTGAACTTCACTTTTTTTTTGAATCTCCAACCCTATCTCTTAGCTCGGTATCTTTTGTATCCTCTTTACTCTCTTCATTTTATGCTTCTTCTATTGTTTCATGGAAAACAATTATCATTAGTTCATCTTTCATTCCTTCATGGAGGTAGAGAAATAATATCCCGTGTGGCTACAATCATGCCCCGAAAGTTCTGTCTCCTCATCACAAAACTCACTAATTCCTTTTCCGCAATTTTCATAAATCTCATCATAGAGGTTGATTTGAATGAGTGGATGATTTTGCTACTAGCAGCCCTTTTTAGCATTTCTAAGGGTGTAATTTCGGTTACAAAACCCCCAAATAATACATCTAAATCAGTTACCCGAGTATTTTCTTGACTTGCGACATCTCTAACGACATTCCGATCACCGGAAGCATCCGGCTGCGATACCATGTTTGCTAAGAACTGATTTATTCACTAAACAGTAAATTGTAAATTGAAACAATAAAATGACAAAAGAGAAATTATGGTATAAATTGGATGATTAAAGAAAGATTACAAAGTAATAAAAGATAAATCAAGCACTTAGAGAAGCTTGAGATCTCCTAAAAGGGGTATAATATTCATGATAATCTATTACTCTCCAAACCCCTGTATTTATAATAAAACCCCTCTTTAACACTAACTTATTTCCCAAGTTATCACTAACTTTTTAATTACTTAACTAATTGTTAAAAATACTAGCTCATAACTATATACTAGACTCGTAAAACTAGGGAAGAGTTTATGCTTTATAAGTGAGCTATATGTACCAGGTTTTCACTTTAATTTGATTTTTGATAAGAAACTAACAAAAGCTTTGAGTTGTGTTATGTAATTTTCCACTGATTCTTGTATATTCAGGAGCCTTTGATGAGCACTGTTTGCTTCTTGGTAGAGCTAATCGAGGGTTGTATCACTTGCTGACTCCGACACACTAAGAGTGTAGAATCTTTATTTTTAAATATTCTGAACATCAAAAACAGTCCATGACTATCAATGCAATTGACAAAGTGAAGCTTTCACATTTAAGACTTGGACACTTACCTTTCAATAAACTCAATACTTTTGTCTAACAAAACTATACATGTACAATATTTTTTAACTATATGTCTTTTAGCTAGACAAGCTAGAAGTAAATTTCCTAAAAGCATTAGTGCTAGTAATGAGGCCTTCTAATTGTTGCACATTGATGTTTGAGGCCCTTGGAGGCACATGTCTAGGTTTGAAAGTAACATGTTCACTACAATAGTAGATCACTTAACAAGATGTACATGGATCTCTTTGGTTAAGCATAAATCTGAATTACTTGCTTATTTTAAACACTTTCATCAGTTTATGTTAACACAATTTGGCAAACACATTAAAGTAGAAAGACAAATAATGCTATGGAAGTGTCAAAGGGTGATGCTTTACAACCTACGAGGATTCCAGATGGTCAATCCTATTATCCAAATGTTCACGTTAAGGGATGCTATAGACTTATGGCAACTTCGGGTATGAAATTTAGCTACCATAGTCAAGGGATGACTTTGACACAACATATGTTAACGTTACTAGAAAATTTTGAGTTGTAAGGGGGTCTAATGGGGAAACTAAACATCCTCACCAACACTAGACCACACCTGTCCTATGATGTACAAGATCTGAGTCAATTGCAGAGGCTCAGTACAACTCACTGGCAAGCACTTTCACATACAGTGAATTATGTAAATTCAACTTGTAGACAAGCCTATTACTTTGTAATGTAACAGCCAGTCAGCTATTCATTTAGCTACGAACCCTGTATACCAGGAGAAAACCAAACATATAGACATGGATGGCGATGGCCACTTGGTAGGAGATAAGCTGATGGAAGGCTTAATAAAATTGTCATTGCCTACTAAAAAACCAGTAAGTTGGCTTATGCAATTGACAAAAACTTTGCCTTCGTCACATTTTAAACAATTGTTAACCCCACTGAGAGTATCTTTAGCAAGTTCAAAATTCAAACTAGTGGTTTTGTTTCTCATAGGCCCTAGTTTGAGGGAGGAGGTTAGGATATACAGTTGTGCTTCTATCTCAGCATCAATAGCTTAGCCTACATCAGAAGGTATACACAGAGGAAGCAGCAGTAGCAGTCAGAAATGATTCATTTGGATTTATTATTTTATTTTTGACTTGGTTATAGTTGATGTAGTTAGTTATCGCACGTAACTTGCACGTAAGTTAGTTTTATTGTTTCTCCTAATTGATAGCTTGTACCTAGTTCATGTAAAGAAGCATTCTCTAATCTTGTAAAAAAATTCAATGAAACATTTACTCATTTTCATTGATTCCCATTCTCATTGATTCCTAGGTCCAATCTAACACACTATCCTTGAAAATCATCCATTCCAACATACAGCAATAGGAGCAATTCCATATAGTGAAGTGTCTAGGTTAGCCTTTTGAATACAAATTATGAAGCCATAAAGGGCAGCAAAGCCCTTGCTTAGTAGAGTGTTTTTATTCGTTCTTTATATCTCATGTTGATGGATTGCGCCAACAATCTATCAAGCATAAACTCTGACAACTATTAAAATAGGATGGCTAGATAATTGGATATCCTAAATACCCCTAGATGAAAATACAATAAAACAGAAACTATCATGGAATGAAGGGAGGAGTACTATTTTAACCATCTGAAATGCCATAGAAGAGGTAAAGAATAAATGAAAAGAATGATGTTAATGAGAGCTAATAAAAGGCATTGCTTACTGAAATTATAAAGTCCTCAGTTTCACTTGAACGAATGAAGCAATAACAATGAATCCACGGCAGAAATCCCTTCCAATATTTCTGGCAGATCAGACCTTTGAACGCATCTGGAAAAAAAGGAGAAAGAAACCAAAATCATTATACCTAGCTAGTATAACAGCACAATAATTAAACATATCATTGATAATTGTTTTTCCTTCCAGCATTTCTCAAAAAGTGGGGTAAGAAAATTTCATTGTTAGTAGATATTCAGCTCATGTTTTTGAGATAGTTGCACAAATATGAAATGAAGCTTGGTCAGTAAATTCCAGATTAAAAGCGACAAAACAGCAACAAGCAAAAATGTTCTTAGGCAAACATCTAGACATGGTTTGATTTCAGGTATTTTACTATCCTAACAATACAAAGAATCAAGCATGGAGAATATAAGAACGGAAATCTCACCAACTTTCAACATATGTCTTCATAGTCAATTAAACACTGTCCATGCTATGTCTCAATGGAACGCAATTCATTATAAGCTCTTTATATGTAAATGAGATACACGAAACTCAATTAATCAAATTTTAAATATTGAAATAGTTATCAACCACAAGGGAATATCATTTAGTACCAAGAAACTCCAATGCAGAAGCGGGTAAATTCATCACCACATGATCAACATGCTCCCAAGGCTTCACAGATGGCTCAGTGCCCCTCATCCTCTTATTAGTCCCACGTTTTGTGCGGCGAGAAACAGGTGCTTCTGTAGAAGGCACGAGTCGAACTCAATTACTACAGGTGAATATGTCATATGATATGCTCATGACTGTAATATCTGTAATACCTTCCTGACAATATTCCACAGGCCTTTTGGGAGCACAAGTAGATAGATCTATCTTCAGACTATCGCCTGTTGTATTTTCCACAATAATGATGAGTTTTCACAACCTTATGTGCCTCACGAGCCAGTGAAATGGAAAATAATTAGTGGCAAACATAAAGCTGAGCAGTAGTTTCTCAAGTACTACCTTCCACATTTCTATCCTCTGCTTCTATTTTGGACTTTGTGATGTCATCACAGGCATTTGGCGGAGCCGTCAACAACTGGGACACGAATTTTCTTGCATCCATATTGAATGGATAGATGCAATCATTGACTTTGTTAATTTTTGCATTTATGTTCAAAAAACGGATGCTATCTGGATTTAAATCATTTGCATAGATTAAGCACCCCTTCTGTGCAGCTGGGATAGCAAATGGACCAATACCACAAAACATATCACATATGGTTTCTCCAGCTTGGAACAAGGAAATCAATCTCATATGCTCATGCTCTAGTCTTGAGTTCCAATACACCAAACTGTAATCAAGCTTGAATTTCGCCCCATATTGCCTCACCTCTGTAACCATATCATTGTCACCAGCAAGAATTTCAAATTTAGGAACTCGAAATTCATTTGTGATTGTGCCAACTTTATTGACTACAGTTCTTATTCTGGGATAGTTTTTCTGTCCATTACAAAAAATAAAAAATCGTGTCAACTGAAAGTGGATAAATTACAGCAATGCTATATATTATCAAGCTACACAGTGAAGATCATACGGATCTATGGTTTCAAAAATAATTTCAATAAGCAAAGGTGATTTGTGATAATAGCAATGACACAAATTACCTCACAACAATGTTAAGTTTAAGCATACATACATCATAAATGACCTTCGCAATCGCATCCTTGTATGGCAGTAGTTCATCAGTGATATTTAGATGTGCAATATGACCTGCATAAACAATAAATGTCAATATATACATAATGACTAAGTGACAAGAACAGACTTGTTGTTCAATTTGTTGGCTCCGTAAAGAACCTTTCCATTTATATCACAAATTTTAGACAAAATTAACCTTGTTCATCCTCAATTTAATATTTCAATAATGCTTATTGTCCCCACATATCTTCTACTAACTTCATTTTAACAAATTTATATTGTTCATGGTCCCCACATGTTTTTCACTAACTTCATTAAAACATTATTCTAATAGTTGTAGTCCCCATATTTTTTCCATTTTCTTTTAATATTTGTAATGTTTTGTCCCCACTTTTCCTCCATCAAACTTATCATTCAGTTAAAAATATATTCACCATCTAGAAGATTTTATTTTACTTAATTTACATGAACGTTCATTGTGGGAACTTCTTTAAGGAACGGAGGGAGTAATTAACTTCATCGCTAAATGCAAACAGTTTATTGATGTTACCCACATGTTTTACCCATATGTAATCCTAAAAACCGTCAAAAACTATTTATTGACTATGACTATGATGACTTCAAAACCATGAGTTGTGTGTATCATGTTCTTCAGTCTCCATTCTCAAGGTTGTCTGCTTTATAATCACTATTATCAACCTTCTCTTTATTTTGCTCACTCTTACTAAATAATTTCCACAAGGTTGTTGCTTCATTTTGCATAATTTTTTGTAAAACTATAAGGAATTTCTCTAAAAGAACCTCCAAGCTAAGACAGCCAACAAGGGTAAGAGGCAAAAGCCACGTTAATAGAAGTATAAGAATTTAGTAAACACTTAACTATCGTTTCAAATGATGACGGCACCTCAACTCCTTTGGGCAGAATCTGCTTCAAAATATGATCTACAAATAAATTACAGGTCAATCAGCAAACAAAAGAAATCCAACCTATCCAAAGCCAGTTAATGAACCACCTAACACTCAAAGGGCTACTTACACTCAAACTCATTCCATTTTGTAGCAACAGACAGCAGTGGCTGATGGCATTAATGCAAACTTAAGTACAAAGCATCCTAACCCAATAGCAACAGTGCGAAGTAGCAAAAAAACCACTAATGTTGAGGACCTTCGAACATTAGGAAGAAAGAACTACCCATTATGAAGAAGGCCTGCCCACCAAGACTCTACAGCACAGGGCAAGCAACACACTAAAAACTTCAGCATGCCTATGAGAGGGAAAGATCTCAAGGGCAAGCTTTTGTTCTTCATGGACCATGTGTTTAGGTCCTTACATAGTCCGACACATGCTTGTTTAATTTAAGTAGAAAAATCATGTTGTAAACTTTAATAACTGTCAAAGTTAGTTAGTTAGTTAGTTAGTTAGTTATGAGCAGTCTTTGTTGGTTAGGCAGTTAGGACAACTGGCTTAGACTGCATTAAAAGTCAGTTTGTTAGTTAGTTTAGTGCCACTAACTACAGCCTCTATCATTTGTAAATACAAAACAATTTTGCAATAAAGCCTTGAAATAATTTTCAGAAAGTTTGCAACAAAGCTTTAGTGAGTGAAGCAAGAGCCTAACTTGGCAACAATCCACTAAAATCTAAAGGAGGAGACCTTAGTATTGAGGGTAGGAGGGTGAGAGCTTATTGGTGGATGAAGCCAATTGAAGTTCTACTCAAGAGTAGAGTTTCTGAACATATCTTTATTGTTGTGTGAAGGGTCAACGAAATTCCAACACATTCAACCAAATATGGAGGGTCGTGAAAGTCCAAACATGGGTCACCTAGTTAAAAATAGGCATCATACTAGTTTTTTGCTTCACATTGCCTAGGTTACAAAAACACATATTCTACTAATTGCTACAACCCAAAATTGTAACTAGGATAATCAGTGCCAAAGGCACCATGTCACAAGGGTGCATGTGGATACGTTATGAAGGTGTGATATCAAGAGCTAATGTGTAAAGCTTGAGAGGTGTGAGATAACATCTTTTGAAGTAGAATTTAAACAGGAGGGAGAAGAAAGATCTTGAAGTAAGAGAAGCAAAAGAATAACAAGGAATGTAAGCATACATTTGTATGCTTATTGCTTAATTTAATATTTAATAAACCAAGAATTTCATGTTTGGTTCAATAAGCACCGACATAGTTTCCATTTAAAATATTCCAAGCACAGTCATTTTCCAGAATCAAAAAAGGGCCTTGCATGAACCACGTCAGTTTCATCTTAGCATTTTATCTTCTCTTTTCTTTCTCTCCCCTTTTTCTTACTTAAGGGATGTTTTAAAATTCAGGTACCTAACCCCAAAGTTTAGGAACAAAGGCTCTGGTAAAACAAGTTTTGGGAGGAAGAGGGGTTAATACCACAACTACACGTCTGCACCTACAAATTCTATACTCTTCTAACTACACTCTTATTATTAACAAAACTACCAAAAATTCTAATAAAAAACATTCACTATTAGTCAACATCTACAATCACTTTAAAAGTTATAAAGTGGAGTACTAAATTAGAGCTCTAATGCATAATGAGAAATATTCAAAGGTTTCAGATTATTGAATCAGTTACAGATACATTATTTATGCTTAACTTTATAAATACTCGTGCAATGCACGATCGAGTAAAACTAAACTCGACCTAAAAAATTTAATTCGTTTATCTATAATAGTGTTTACACTATACTCAATAGGAAGTTATCTATTGTTCGTATAATATTTTTTAGTGCATAGTTATTCATAATTTAATGTTGCAATAATGTACCATAAGTTATTTATTATCTTCAATATGTTACACAAACATTATAAAACTTATGACACATCAAATTTATAATGTGATATAACATAATAATTTAATTGTAAAGAATATTAAAAAGTACATGTATATCTCTAAATACAGACTATAAAACTTATCACATAGATTACAATGATTTATATTTTGATAGAATTTTAATATAATACTCCCTCTGTTTCTTTTTGCTCTTCCCATTTGCTTTTTGCACAATTTCTATGCAATTTTTAAACCTCAATATCTCTAAATACAGATAATAAGAAGTTGTAGAAAATCCACAATAAAAAAAGCACACATTAAGACGAATCTAACAAGATCTTACATGGATATATTTTATCATCTAAATATGTGTCAAAAGCATTTATTAAATTTCTCTCCTTAAGGTGGAACATTCAAATGGGAAGAATATTAGAGAACGGAGGGAGTATGATATGATGTAGTATACGTGTACTCTCATCACATAAATATAAACAATGTCAGATATTTAGTTTAATGGCAAATGACAATTATCATATACCTCAATTATTTCAATTATATGGTATTATAAATAGAGTAAATCATGACTTAATAATACCAAAACGATATTGCATAATAAATTAACCAAGGTATGATAAATTATGGGTTAATGCAATTTTTGAATGATCATGACTTATTTAGATCAAAATGATATTACATACTAAATTATCCAAGGTATAATAATTTATAGGTTAATGCAATTTTTGTATGATCATCTTTCTATATTTGAAACTATATTCTACTAAATGAAACTTAATTTTACTAATTAGGATAAAATTTGATTAGTTGAATAATTGTACATTACCATATCAGAAGTAATAAAATTTTTGCAACCAAAAGATTTTGAAATTCGTACATCACATCAAACAAAAAATTAGGTGGGAAAAAAATTTAACATTATATTTGGTCAGATTGCTTCATCATTAGTATATTGTGAAGGCACTAAGGATGAGGAACAAAATGAAAGCAACTCAAAGATTGACTCAATATATTAAAAGAAACAAACTATAGGGATAGCCAATGTCCAATGAATAAAAAACTACTTTAATTTTTGTTTTATTCAAGAGCATGAAACTAACCAGCGCCCCAGTATGAATAACCAAGGACCAATGAATAAGGAACTACTTCAATTTCACAAATCTTCCGAAGTTCATCCAGCTTTTGCTCAGGGATATCAGATAATTCTGTCCAACAAGACAATTTTCAACCAACTAAGTAAAGTGAAGACATAAAGATGCATAAGTTATCTAGAGTCTAGACAAGACACCGAGTGATTGTATTCAAGGATCCACAACAAAACACACCAATTATGTACAACATTCTTGACGATTCAAAACACCAAAGTAACTACTTATTGTGTAAGTGATAAGTAGTATATGGATCAATCTAACAGATAAGACTTTGTGTGAAAATGATACCACACTAAGAAAAGTTTTTGAAAGCCAAAAAAACTAGGTACCAGGATAAAACTTAGTTTGACTAAAATGGACACGCTTCCAAACACCTACATGGAAGGAACTTGTAGAACGGCAAATAATAAAACATATAAAAGTACCAAATGTCATTTTACTCTTGGGAAGATTACTTTTAAAAATTCCAACTTTGCGTGATTTTATTCTAAAATTTCCAACATTGGATTAATATTTAATAACTCGAACTTTAAAGGGTGATATAATTTTTAACAAGACCATTAGGTAACCTATATAAAAGGTAAAACATGAAACTTGTCATCATTCTATGGCTCACAAGTTTAAAAAAAGAAAAAAAATTTAACGAAAACCAAATTTAAAAACAAAATAAAGGCTCCTACATCCAGTCCTCTTCTCGTAACCACCTCACAACCACCACCACTATCACCTTACCACCTCCTCCACTGCCACCTGCCCCTCCCCTCCTCTTTCTTCCCCTCTAAAAGGATTGTTGGGGTCTCACGATTTCAAGCAAGGTCTTATGGTGGTCGCAAAGGAGAGAGAAAAGAGATCTAAGGGCTTAGGGGGCTCGAGCGGCGCAAGGGGTTGAGGTGGGTTGGTCGTTATCTCATAGGGGTAAAGATGGGGAAGTCGGCGTAGGAGGCGATGGTTTTAGGGTCCTTTGGTTCAAGTATGGTGGTTCCTAATGGTTGTGCTGAATCATTTAGATTGGTGGAGGAAGATGAGGGGGTTTCGAACAGCGCAATAGTGAAGCTAGGTCGCTCGTTGTCTTAAGAGTTAAGATGGTGGTTGCGGGGACTGGGGAGGTTTGGCGGTGTCGGCCGCTAAGAGGAGGTGGCTTAAGGGTGGGCAGCTGAGGGGTGGGAGGTGAGGTGTGTTTTAGGGGGTTTTCTCTTTTTTATTTCAGAATTCATGGACTAAAAAAATATTTAACTTGTTCCACCGGTTACAAGTCACTAAAGAGTCTTTAACATGCATCACCTTTGGGATTTTTAGAATAAAATCACGCAAAATAGTAAAGACTATAAAATTAAACTGCCATCAAAGTTCGAATTTTAAAATATTAAATCAAAAGTTGAGATTTTTAGAATAAAATCACGCAAAATTGGGATTTTTTAAGGAACTTTACCTTTACTTTTTTTATCATGTAAATAGATAAAACCAATCAAAAATTTAGTACATTAGTAAAGAAAATAAATTACTGCCAAATTTAGGATTATAGAAACAATAGGGCTCCGAGGAACTTTGGCCACAAAAGATTGAGCTTTAACACACATCACCTTGATTATGTATCCTCTCCGATAATATCATGTACCGATTTTTCTCGGACGTTGGGTCTTCAGTTATAGGCTTCACACGCGGCTTATCTAGCAAGTACCTACATACAGAACCATCCTTGAGAGCTTTAGCCAATAAAAAGCCACAATGAAAATCGGAGGAATATACCAAGTATTTGTAGAAAATTTTGACATCTTGTTTGTAAACCTTTTTATCAGACTACGAATATGATCTTAGTTCTTCATATATATAAAAATTGTATGCCTAAAAAGTGTTGCATGAGTGTGTTTCTTTTTGTCATGAATTTTTTGACGTAATGTAAAACAACAACATACCCATTAAGTATTCTTGTAGCCATTTTGCAGATTTCTCTAGGGACTCTAAGCGCCCAAAGATCATATTTCACATCAAAGCTACTTTTGTCCAGCATCTTTACTTTTTGGTTTAATACTAACCAACCTGCCTTCAAAAAAAGCATGAAGTATATAAACCTCAATGACAAATCAAGCAAATAACACTGACATAAACAAAACATTTCTAATTGCTAGGTAAGAAACTCAATCGGGCAAATCGTAAGCATAGACCAACCTGTTCACATTGTAGAGTTATTGGACCCATCATAGAAGAAAATTTCTTGAGACTTTAGCCTTAATTAAATTTTGTTATGCATATTCGAAAGAAATCATTATTATGAGTTTGCATGTTATTACTAAGTAAAATTGGGCTGAATCATAGCATTTTTAATTTATGAAGTTGAATTGGTTAAACTATATAATTAATTATTAGGAAAATTTTAGGCAAATCATAGCCTATATGACACTAATTTTTAGAATTTACTTACTCATAAAAAAACTTTATTTTTCAAATGACAGTGTTTTTAAAAATAAAGTTGATTCTTTACCATGTCAATCCCGCTACTTATTCGTTCGTAATAACGAACAAATATTTTGTTGACTATTTTTACTAAATTATGTTTTGTTCGTTGTCACTAACAGCGAGCTAGTAAATACTATAGGCTCGGACAAGTTTCACTTTTATTTTTTGATTTATTTGTTAAAAAAGACTTATTTGTTTGAAAAGATTCGTCACCAAACGGATGCCTTCTTCCCCTAAATACCTCCACACCTCAATAGGGACATTATTGAGGTCGATTGCCCTTGCTCTCCTCGTATTTTTGAGTGCTTTTCTTACTTCCTCCATAGTTGATGTGATTAGTCACCTAAGCGCATCGAGGCGCCCAAGGTGCATGCCTCTTGTGGTGGAATTTTTCCTCACTTAGCCTAGGCGTTTTCAGCCGAGCCTGAGCGCGAGGTGCACAAGTTACAACGCGAGGTGTGCTTTTCTAAGCAAAGCATCATGTTTTAACAAGACTCATACAAATTAATCCTTGCCATACCTAACTATATCAAAGTCTTGTTTCTTCTTGTACCTAGTTTTCGCTAGCTTAAAAATACTCTTCTCCCCCTCTTTTATGTAAAGCTCCTTATATAAATTTTCATATGCTCTACCCTTTGCCTTAGTTACCGCCTTCTTCGTCGCTCTCTTGGCTTTTTAAAAATCTTTGGGTAGAGTGACCTCCACTCTTATACGTGATCAAGTGGTCATCGTTCTTCCTAAACAGGGAACTATCTATCACCAACTGATGGACTAGAGCGAACTCAAGCATATTTCTCTACTCACATTCCTTACTCAAAAACCAAAACCGCCATGGACTAGATTATAATTGTCGCCTTGATGCCTATACGTCCATTGAAATCCCCTTCGAGAAAGAACTTTTTCGTTTTTCGAGATGGCCCTTACAAGGTTATCTAAGCAATCCCAAAAAACATGTTTCCCTTGTTCTTTTAATCCAGCTTGATGACTTTACGCATTTATATCGAAACTACCTACTCATCTACTTACATAATTCTCTCATTGTACCTCTTCACTTCCAACACCTGTTTTAGAATCTTAGAGACTAGAATCCCAACCCACTACGCTTATCCTGCATACCACAACCTATACCCTTCAACTGACATCGAAAAATGTACTTTCTACCTCATCTCCTAAATACACGCTACACTAATCATGTACTTATTTAGATCCACTACCAGTTTTAATGAATTGACCTCTAGTGTACATAAAAGGTAACAAAATTACAAAATATAAAATTACAAAACACATTTCGCAAATGACAAACCCATTTTGAACCCTAATTTCTACAAGACAACAAAACTACTATGCTAATTTCAGATTTTCAAGAAATTAACAAAACTACTTCACCGTTATATTTGATAATCAATAGGAAATAATCACACAAATGACTAACTATGAGCAAACCACAAACGCTAAACAAAGTAAGAAGTATCAATCTCTATTCCTAAATCCAATAATAATCATTTAAAGAAATCCCAAATTAAATGAATGAGAGGATAGAGAGATTAAAAGAGAAATTTACCTACAAAAAGTAGTAAAATGGTGGAGTGTGGTCGGTTGGAAGGCAAGTCCGTCAATATGTGGAGGCTGGCTGCTAGCAACGATCAAACTGGAGGCGGTGTAGGCAGGTAGCAGTCAGGCGGACTAGTGGAAGTTGGACATGAAAGTTGGTCTGGATTGTTTCATTTCAGTTCACATAAATCTGATTTGAAAATTGAGACGAAAGAGAAAGAGAAGTGGGGAAAGTTGGATAGACATGAGATTGTGAGACACGATTAGCAAAGAGTTGTCACTATAATGGTAAAAAAATATCCTAGTTTTATTTAAAAAAAAAAGAATATTAATTTTTTCATAAAAAAGTATGGGTAGCCTATGCATTGCTCTACTAAACATCCGCCTATAACCGGGACCACCCGTAGCAACACTGAGAGTTAGGAACCATTCAACTTGCAAAAAACCATTCGTTTTTATATATGCATAATACAAGTGAGTTAAATTGTGTTATTGGTTTTATTCACTTGAATTTTTATCCCTTGGATGTCCACTTGCTTAAATTAGTTACTTTGTTGCATCTTAATTAAACATGTAATTAGATAAGGAAGAAGTTATGTAATGAAACAACTTTAAATGTGCCAAGTATAATAGCTATTATAAAAGAATATAATTATGTTAAGGTTGTCATTAAAGTTAGGGAAGGGGATAAAGGCCTATCCAACTCACACACCTAGGGGGCATATACATACAAGCCTTCCCAGAATTGTTAAAAAAATAAATAAAAAAAAAAAGATTTGAACGAAAATAAAACAAAACCAAGAGGTATTTCAAAAAGAGTGTCGCCTTTCAAGGGGATTGACTTGTTTGTCCTTCCTATCTTGTATTTTAATTCTTGTGAGTGAAACAAGAACAAGTTGTAAATCAAGAATCCACAAGGAACTTGGTGAGTGAAGCCAAATTCAGGCGTGGAGATTAAAACTTTTGAATCTATGGGTAGCTTACGGGTAAAATTTTACGGGTTTTTTTTTTCCACATCCACCCCAGTTGCTACATGTATGGGTATAGATTTGGTGGTTATACTAGTAAAAAAAAGTCTCATTTGCATCTTTTGTTGAAATTAAAGATACAAGTACAGCTATTTGCATCTTATATTCTAACAAAAGATACGAATAAACACAATTTGTTTCTTTTAATTTAACAAAAGATACAAACTATGTATTATTTGTGTCGTTTGTAAAGCAAACGATACGAATAAGGCTCATTATATCGTTTGACTAAACAAACGATAGACAAACGATCCAAATAAGTCTTTTTTGTATCGTTAATAAATAGACGAACACAAATAAGACTTATTTTGTATCGTTTGTCTAAAAACAATACAAATAATAAATAATGTGTCGCCTAAAATAAGATTTTTTAGACTCTAAATCAAAAGCATTTCAAGGCTCAAGTTCCAGTCTCAAAAATGTTTATTAATGCACAAATTATATGATTAGTAACACAATGTGATCACCAGCTCCGTACTTGACGCAAATTTTAGACCATGGGAACATCTCATTGTTTTTGAAAATGAATTACACCATAGCCCTAAACTCGGTCTCAAGTCTAGACATTATTCCATGTGGCATAACATTCAAATTACTGACTAAAAATAAATGGATGCACTTGAATTAAAAAGTCCGTCATAAAATAGAAATTCCTAATCAATCATCGTGATTTGTAAATTACTCCAATAAGAGTGATATTTCAATATTCCAAATTACCGTTATTTACTTAGACTAACTTTTCCTATAATGCTCTTTGATCAAACTGATGTTGATATCTCCGAGTGATTCAAGAGACAGACTTGAAATCTATTGGGCTTCCTATGCAGGTTTGAACCCGGCTATCGACCCCACCTTAACTGAACTTTTCTCCCATCAACGCCAATTTGTAGCATAGACAATATCAACTCATAATTGCCAACTACATTTGAAACATCAATGGTGAAACTGTAATTAAGTAATCTTCTACTACTCAATTTCCCATCCAAACAATGGTCACATTATATGATGAGTAATTCATCTCTTGTATGGATGAAAGTGGTAATCTTCAAACTCAGACCCAAATGATAAAGACTCCTCCTCAAGTTTTTTCTTCAATCTCCTCTATGTTCTAAGCTTATCAGCTCGTATTAATCCTTGATAAAGCATCTCAAAAGTGACCTTTTGTGGAAGAAACCCTTTCTCAATCATCTGCACCAAATACTTACAAGCCTCCTTCCACTTCCCTTTCTCAATCAGCCCATGAATTAACACAGCATATGAGTCCAAATCAAGTTCGGCCCCAGCTTCATTCATATCATTCCATATCTCCTCAACAATCTCTATCCTATCAAATTTCACAAACATTTGCACCAAAATATTATATGTGTGGGTGTGCAAGCTAGGAACACACACACCTTCCTTTATCATCCTCCTATACAAATCTAAAGCTTTTTCTGCATCCTTTCTTCCTCTTTACTCCTTAAAGAAATATGTTACAGCACTTGGTGTAACTCCATTATCAACCATCTCATTTAATAACTTCTCAGCTTCTTCCATCCTTGCACATGAACTAAGACACTTAACGATCGACGTATAGGTAGCCACACTCGGAGAAACCCCTTTCACTTTCATGATCTCCAATCTATCTAAAGTCAAAGTTGGCTTGTGTGCACGACTACACACATGAAGTGCAATAGAGTAGCTAGTAACATCAGGTTCAATCCCTCTCTCACGCATTTCATCGAGCATCTTATCTGCATTTTGAGAATAAGCTGCCAAATTACATCAGATTGACGAACTTTTCCAAGAATATCAATCATTAGATTAAAACATTCAACATCAATCGAGGAAGAATGACATGACATTGAATATGAGAAGAAAGAAAGCGCGATTTAGAGAGGTGAGATAGACAAATTAGGGTTTGGTGAATAAGAAAAGAAGAAAAAGATATGCCATGGAGTTGAAGAGAAGACTCCATAGAGTGAGAAGTGTTGTGATGTTCGATTAAAATGTTGACGATCAAAACGATCAAATCTGCGTCGTCAGTTGGTTGCAAAGAAGGAATGGAAGGCTTTTTTGAGAAAATTGTAGATGAATTAGGGGAAAAAGAGGATAGAAGACGAGAAATGGAAGGAAAAAATCATTGAAAATAAATTGATTTTGAAATGAGTTGTGCTGCCATTAATAATTTGTTGTTTTTCGGTGTTGTATGTAATGCTAATGAGAAAGAAGAGGGGAAAAGGCTTTCCAATTGTATGATATCATACATAATATCCTACAATACAATATCCTACACCATAATCATACTCCCTCCTATTCTACTCTTAGTTTTAAGAGGCGCGATGTGCACCGAGGCGCAAAAGGTCCTATTTACCGAGGCGCGAGGCGGAGGCACGGGCTTTTTGTATGCGAGGCACACAATTTCGCTAAAAAGCTCCAAAATCAATTTTAAAACATATTTGATACCAAAAACAACATGAATTTCATATTAAAATAGCATAGAAGTAAGATAAACACTACTTTAGCACATTAAGTCATACGATAACTTGATAAAATAGTCTAGACTCTTAGAGTTAACAAAAGAAATAAAAAGAAAATTAAAATATTGACAAAGATAAAGAAAGCCAACAATTGAATTGAGTTTTGAGTGACACAATTTAAAAAGCACTAAAATTCTAAATTGGAATCATAATCAACAATTATACTAATTTTCTTCAAAATTCAAGCTATAAAAAAATATAATGAACAATTAACACTAATTTTGTTCAAAATTCAAGCTAGGTCAAAAATAATAATCAATAATCACTCACACAAAAATTCAAGCTATAAAAAACACAATAATCAACAAGTGAGTAACTGAGTATGCAAACAAGTGTTACTTATTAGACACCTTTATTTCGTACGATTTCATACAAGAATCAGATATCAGATTTAAAAAATAATAAAAAAAAATTCAAGCTATATAAAGAGAGTCAGATATCAACTTCAAACGACTTCAAAGAAAAAAAAAAGAAAAAAGAGAGAAAAAAAAAGGATCAGCAGGATGGAGAAGAAATAAACCTCAAACGATTATGAAGTAACTGGTTAAAATTTTGGGGTTTTTTTATTTTAAGGAGAAGAAGAGCAGAAACAAACTGGTTAAAATTTTTTTATTTTAAGGATAAGAAGAAGAAAAAAGAGAAAAAAGAGAAAAACTGGTCAGAAGGACAAGAAGATGACCGCCAGAATGAAAAGAGACAAAAGAAGAAAGGAAGGAGAAGATCATCGTACCTGGTTCGAATGGCTGGCGAAGAGCAGCACCAAGGAAGACGAAGAACAGGGCAAGAGAATGAGAGTGACCACTTCTAGGTCAAAATTTTGGGGGATTTTTTATTTAAGTCATTTAACATATAAAGTTTAGCCTTATTTTGAAATTTGAGAAAAAAAAAAAAAAAGGAATTATGTAACCCCACTGGAGGTGTTTAATGGGGCGGGTCGACCCAACGGGTCAAGGGTCGGGTCACATTTTAACGGGTCATTAGCGGATCGGGTCAATAATGGGGCGGGTCATTAACGGGTCTTGGTGTAAAGGGTCGGGCCGGGTCGGGTCGGATAATTATAAGTATTAATTGCGGAAAAAAATATACATAAGTGGGTCGACCCAACGGGCCATAAAGTATATGATAAAAAATCATATTCTATGAAGTTTTTAAAAAAGGGTCAAAGTGGGTCGAATTTAAATGGGCTTGACCCGCCCCGGCCCTTTTGTCATTTGGCATGACCCGCCCCGCCCCGGCCCATTAAAATTTTGACCCGACCCGACCCGTTGAACACCTCTAAACCCGACTTCAAAAGGCGCATGAGGCGCTCGAGGCGCGAGGCGCATGAGACACGGGTGAGGCGCGCTTTTTTGACCGCTTTTGTGCATTCGCTGCGCCTAGACTCATTGAGGCGTTTTGGCTTGCGCCCTGCGCCTAAGGCGTGCTTTTTAAAACACAGATTCTACTCATTAGTACTAAAAGCTAGTTTCTTGAGAGACCGTCTTTTTAAGAAAAGATCTTCAAACCCAACTAATGTATGCTGCCAGCTTATTTAAAAAAACTTAATATCCCAACATCAACAGCAGGATTCGGGTTTCAAAGTTGAACCTTCCATATTCCAATGAACATCATTAACATCTCTTCTTGAAAACCACCCTTGTAATTATTGTAGTAATCAAGGTTGTCAGGATCGGGATTCTACGCAAGATCGAAATCATCAGGTAGGTTCGGATTATTGGATCGGATCGTAGAATCGGTCGATTTTACAAATTTGCATAAGTGACTAGTTGTATTATGACCATGTTTAATATTTGATCATTTTCAATATAAAAAGGCACTAAAAACACATAAAGCATATTAAAAACCACATTAAAAGGTAAAGCAATAGTGTAAAAAAAGCGCGCAATTTGTTGACAAATTTGTTCTTTTTCTTCTTTTTAAAATTTTTGATCAAGTGTTGTTTGCAAACCATGCTTACTTTTATTGACAAAAGCATTCATACCTTCTCTCACCCTTTGATTACCCCCACTTTCACATTCTTTCTCACCAATGTTATTTAGTTTTTTTTTTCTTATTGCCCTAGATTCTTCTGAAGTTGCTTTTAACAATGCTCTAAACTTAGACTCAACATTGTTAGGAAATTACAAACAACCTTCAACACTGATACCAGTGCAAACAAAATGATGCTTATGCCTAAAAATTCCACCAGACCATACAACACCACTATATTTACATTTAACTTCCTTAGCCATTTTATCAACTTCAATACAATTCTTCCAACCTGGACCACTTCTACTATCCAGTACATTTTTCCTCTTCTTAAAAGAAGCAGACATTTTGCTATGTTGACAAAACACTCATTTATTTATAATTGACAAATAATCAACATAATGATGATAACCGGTTTTTAACGCGTCGTTTACGCTAAGAACCTTGGTTAATCAAACACATTTATAAACACCCGAATTACAACTATAGCGAGTATAGAGGTAAGTTTGGGGATCGAACCACAAGGAACAAGGGCTAAGCAAGATTAAGTGCTAGGTGTAGAGAATGGTGTGTGTATGATATTGGGTGTTTGTGAACTAAACTAAGAAAAGCGATAAACAAGATTAGGATAACGATAAGAAACAAACGGGGTTGGTGAGGATTCACCCTAGGTCGATGCTATGTTCTTCACACAAAGCTAAGTCAAGGGAGATTGAGCATGGCTCAATAGAGACACTCTAGATGACATGGGGAAGTTGATGACATATAGTCAATACGAACGACCCATAATCGCCCTATGTCTCACAAGGGAGTGGCAGGACAAGATATGTATCGAATATCAATCATTCAAACCAAAACGACCTCAACCCTAATCTAGCATATGAACAACATTCACCAAACCTAGGGTTTCACCAAACCAAAACCCCTAAGAAATCTACTCTAGCATGTTTGGAATGAAATCAACAAAGAACAAGGAAGAAAACATGATTGAAAGCATTAGGGCAAGAAATAAACTAACAATAATGAAAGACAAAACAAGAAATCTAACTACCCACTATTCTAGAAAGCAATAACCAAAGCAAGAACAAGTTTTGAAAGCAATATAACAAGATTCAAAGCAAATATCAAACTCAAGAAGAACAAAACATTAAATAGCATGAATGAAAGGTAAATGAAAGCAATAAAGAGTAAAGGAAAGATAAACTTACATAAACCAAAGTGCTAGAATGAAAGGAATTGAAATTACAATGCTTGAAATGTAAATGAAAGCATAAAAATCTAATTCTAGGGTTTTGAATTGAAGAAAAGCAATAAATTGATGTTCTTAATGGTAGAGGGTGTTTCTATCCATCAAGGCATAGGGTTTTAGTTCATAAGAATGCCCTTATATAGGCTACACAAGTTGGGGACAAAAGCCCTAAAAGAATCCTACGTGGCAAGCTTCGAAGAGAAATCGATTTCGCGAGATTCTGAGTCGCATTCGCCCGAAGGCAGCCAAAGCTTCGCCCGAATGGGCCCAGATTCGACCGAATCTGGGTCAGATTCGCCCGAATGGGCTTTTTTGGACTTCTGACGCGCTGCAGGATGAAGCTTCGACCTGGCTTCGACCTGGCTTCGACCTCAATTCGACCGAATTGCTTTGGGTTCGACCGAAGCTTCCTTGTTCTTGGCTCTGCAGGATGAAGCTTCGACCTGGCTTCGACCTGGCTTCGACCAGGCTTCGACCTCAATTCGACCGAATTGCATTGGATTCGACCGAAGCTTCCTTGTTCTTGGCTTCCAGAGACTTTGAGCAATAGGCTTGGGCATGGCATGGTCCATTCGACCGAATGGACTTCCCATTCGACCGAATGTGGTCATTTTGGCCACTTTGGAGCTTCAAACTATCGTCGAATGACTCCCGATCTTTGCGATACTTTCGGGGATGACCCGAAACACTTGTGGGAGCCTCGAAACGCGTGCCACTTCCTCGGTCTTGACGTCTAAGCCTCAAACTAACCCGAAACACTTCGGAACGAGCTCCGATCTTCTTGATATCTTCGGGGATGACCCGAAACACTTGTGAGAGCCTCGAAACGCGTGCCACTTCTTCGACTTCGGCGTTTAAGCCTCAAACTAACCCGAAACGCCTCGAAACGAGCTCCGATCTTCTTGATATCTTTGGGGATGACCCGGAACATTTGTGAGAGCCTCGAAACGCGTGCCTCTTCCTTGGTCTTGACGTCTAAGCCTCAAACTAACCCGAAACACCTCGAAACGAACTCCGATCTTTACGATATCTTCGGGGATGGCCCGGAACACATGTGGGCACCTCGGAATGCGTGCAATTCTTTCGACCTTGACGTTTAAGCTTCAAACTAACCCGAAACGCCTCGAAACGAGCTCCGATCTTCTTGATATCTTCGAGGATGACCCGAAACACATGAGAACACCTCGGAATGCGTGCATTTCCTTCGACTTTGATATCTAAGCCTCGAACTCAACCCGAATCACCTCGAAATCTCCCGAAAACACCTGAAATGATCTCTAAACACCATGGAGACAAGATCAAGGTAAAATCGAGTGTATAGAGCATAAAACAATATAAAAACACCGAGATAAGACACCAAAGTGAGGCTATAAATGTGCTCTAAATCGAGCACATCAAATGATCATACAAGATTTCAATTCAACACATCATATAATTGATAATTATCATACAAAATTCAGATTTCAAATAAAATAAAAATCATCATAAAAATTATCATACAAATCATCATAAAAATTGAAACAAATTATCAACACTATAGTCATTAGCAAATAAACCATCATAAACATTTTGACAGTTTATCATAAACATTGTCAATCATCTTCGACATTTTCAGCATTTCTAGCATTTGAGCATGAAAACAAAAATCGGAACAAATTCACAATTGCAGATGTCAATACTCTTCGACATTTGATCATGAAAATCAGAACCAAATTCGAATAGTCATTTTGATCATGAAAATCAGAACCAAATTCGAATAGTCATTAGCAAATAAATTCGACAATAGAAAATCAAAATACTCACATAGACTGCGGTGAAGAACCAGAGATGGCGGGCGGAAGCTGCTATGGTATAGATTCGACAAGAGCTGTAACACCCCGTATTTTTTTTATATAGTTTTAAATATTAAAATAAATAAATAATAGACAAGTATGTACAAACGGTAACATGTTTTACCGCGTACGATGTTATCGTTATTAGTTTCTTAATCTTTTAAAAAAATATATATACATATATAATAAAACAAATTAAATGCAATAATTACATAATTAATAAAAAAATAAAAAAATAAATTATGTGGGAAGGGGAAGGTGGTCGGTTGTGAGGGAGCCAAAGGGAGTTTTGTAACTCCTCTCTTAATTGTGTATTATGGCACAATTAAGAGAAATATCCTTTCTAAAGCCTCTTAAAACTTTTCATCACCCATTTTCGTTTCATTCTAACTTCCATTTGAGTAAGAAAGATTAGAGCATTCCTTCTTCTCTCCTTTGTGTTCTAATTTTCGGTTCTTCACAACAACAAAAAAATGTTCATCCAATCTTTTATTCAAGGGTAAGTGAAATTTAGTTGTTAATTGTAGATTTTACTTTTATGATATATTATATTTTATATATGATGATATCCTATGACTTTTTAGGATGATTGAGTATTTTATATAAGTTTTTCTTTAATAATCCTTTAATAAAATTAATTTGTTAAAAGGATTAAATCATATTTATATTGTACAAAATTTTTCTTGATTAATATTCTTTAACAAAGTTTAAATTTGTTATAAGAATAAAGTGTATTTTTAATATTTAAATAAATTTATTTTATGATCTAAATTTCTCTAACAAGATTTCAATTTGTTAAAAGAAATTTAAATGTATGGATTAAGTAAAATAAGTATTCATGAGTTTATAAATCCCTTAACAAAATTTGATTTGTTTAAGGGACTGTATTTATTTATATGTATATACTTAGATTCAAAAAGGTATTTTGGTTTATGATTCTCTATAAAATTTAATTTGTGAGAGGATCAAATATTTAGTTCCATTATCATAATTTATTGATTTTAAAGTGTTTTGAGAGATCTTGTAGATGAGAATGTTTTAGTTTGGTGACTTTATGTTTAGATGATGGATGTATTTTTGTGTGTATTAATATTATATGTGGGTGGAAATATTAAGTGGCTGTGTGATAAGAAATACAAATTGTGTTTTTTGTGGATTCGGTTTTATTAGATTTTCTTGGCCATGAATTGTAAAGTGGATTTTTATAATTCGAATAATAAATATGTGAAATAATAATTAAGAAACACGTACTATCCGGACAGCAGCAGCTACCTCGGTGTGGCGCCTCTTTTTCAAAGTGTTGGGTGTGTTTTCGTTGTTGCTTCCTTTAACCGATGAGTTAAAAGTCGTTAAAAGGCTTAAAATAATTAAAAATAGTAAATGGATGTTAGAAATTATGAAAATAGGTACCCAAGGTAATTGATGCATTCCGGACGTAGTGGTGAATTCGAATTTTCCATTTGAATTTTCTAAACTGTCCATATTGGCTGTTTAAGTTTCTGGTCAAGTATAGAATTTTGAACTATTAGGAATTTGATGAAATCAATTAAAATTATCAAGTCTAAGTGATATTTTAGTGGTATGGAATGAGTTAAATGTGTAAACACGTTCTAGTACGTGTTCGTATTGTGTGTTTGTGTTATTTAGGACCTCGATTCATAAGAGGGTGTCGTGCTTGAATACCGTTGTTTGCAGTGTTTAAAGGTACACGCTTAGACCATACTATTTATGTGGTTTTACAAGTAGTGTTGTTTCATTCTTGATTGTGGTATTGTAAATCACATAAGGATTAGACACCCCAAATAATTTGAAAGAAGTTTAACTTGAAAACAGGGGATTTATTTGTTGGTTACCCAAAGGGGTTAACATCTTTGGATTGGATTATATAAATATTGTTTCTATGGCAGTTTTGGATCATTACGGTCACCATGGGGGTATGCATACTTTAACCTCTGACGACCCGAACAGGACGAGCAACGTCTTAGGTCGGTGGTTGCCTTGGGATTAGTTCTCCCAAGTGTATTCCTCCAAAAAGGAATTGGAATTTTAATGACTTGGACGACCCGAACAGGACGGGCAACGTTACAAGTGGGGTATATCTGGAAATAAACGTAATAGAGCCTACGCATGCTAGAATGAACACATTGCTTGTATTCCACTTGTTGATTATATGTATGTTGTCTCTGACGTGTATTGGATTTGTTCTTTGGAACTTGCTATTTGTTGTCATTCGACGACTAGCAGGTTAATTGCAGGTGGGGACTGGAGTGAGGATTCAATCTAGGACCAATATCACCAAGACCGCACTTTTATGTAATAATAATTATGAGTAGAAAATAATTTACATCCGTGAAACATAACTTAGCTTGGTTTATTTGTCGTTTTGTTATTTTGCTTAACGCGTCTTAGAGGTCGATGGACTCTCGAGTTGTATGTTGGAACTATTATAGACTTGTTACTATCGTATTTTTTATTTCCATTTAGTTATATTCCTTTATCGAACGTTGACGATCTTGGAAGGGAAGTTTCCACTAAGTGTCCAGTGTGTGAACCGGAGTCATATTTTCATATGATTATCCGGGTCAGATACGCCGGACCGTTACAAGAGTAGAATGAAGATGGTGAAGTGAAGTTGTGGAGAGAAGAATGAAGATAGAGGTGCGCGGGTTAGCCGTTTAGAAATTTCAGTGAAGCTGCGGGTTTGGGGGAAAATGAAAGTGTCGGGATGACTAGGTTTAGTTAGGGTTAGGGATGGTAATGGGTCTAGTATCCTGTTGGATCCGTCCCCGATTCGCTTTTTTTAGAAAATTTGAAACAAATAACATTTTTTAATAACTTTAGTCAAAATTTAAGATTTGTTCAAAACTTTATCCCCAAATAAGCGTCCTTGGCTCCAAAGCTATACTTGGTGTTAAGACGCTGTTACTAACAACGAGTTATGATAATTGGTACAGAAAGCACAAAATCATTGTTTATAACAGCGAGTAATGTTGTTTCTGGTCCAACAAGGTCAAAGCATACTTTGTTGTTACTAACAGCGTTTTGTGTCTCCTCTTTTGCTTATGCTCGCCGTTAGTAATAGCGAGTTAATGTTTGACTTACGTTGACTTTTTGAATGCTTTAAACTAGCCGTTGTAAAATGTAAAAATAGTCGTTGTTATTATGTTCTATAAATATCTCCATCATTTCCCTACTTTATTTCATTAAAACTCCATCATTCTTGTTCAAGCTAATCGGTTTTGAAGGTAATATATATAATTTATATGTTAGTATATTATTTTCAATTTATATGTATGAGTAATGGTTTTAAATAACTAACTATGTTACTTACCTTTTCGTGAATTGAATACTAGAGCGCATATATGAAAAGTTCAACGTGATATTTGAATGAGATAAAATGTTTGAACTTGAAATTGGTTAGTTTTAATGATTCAGATGGGACAAAATGGGAATAGAAAGAGAGATAAGATTAATTGGAAAAGTATTTTGTCAAGATAATTTTAATAAAAAAATGGGTATGAGTCTAGTACTAAATATCTCTTCTAGGAATCAGTTTTAGTTCAATTACTGAAAATTATTCGATTTGTTTGATAAGAAACAACTAAAAAAATCCAAAATATCATGTGTTATGTAGATGTCACAAGAGCATTCCATTGAAGAGCTTTGTGATTGTGGTTATGAAGATGAGATTAATACAGATTGGGGCGACATCGATCCTGGCCTTGAATATGTTGCTTGTCCATTTTACGTGGATGAAGGATTCGGGTGCACGTACTTTAGGTGGATTGCTCCTAAGGGTACAAAATGACAAAGAGACGTAATAATACGGCTTGAAAAAGAAAAACAAGAGCTTAAAGATGAGATATTCAATCTCAAGAGACAAATAGATGATATGGCACATAGGAAACAAGAGACTGAAAGAATTATGAGAAAGTTTAAGAAGCAAGCTTAGTTACCGGTGGTTTAAGTTATTGAACAAACTATGTAATAGTTGATATGAAATGGTTGAATATGAATCAAATTGTGTTGAATTTTCGAGTAGTGAACATCATTTGTTGAATGAAATTGTGTTGAAAGGTTAAGAAGCAAGCTTAATTCATGGCGTAATGATTCATCATTTTATTCATAATAAACGCTAAACTAATGCTACAATAAACATATACACATCTATATATGTACATCTACATATATATTACAAACTACACACAAAAGTTCCAATGTGACAGATGTCCAATATGTTCAAATGTTTTGGAAATAAACAGTATGCTAATGCTAATTCTCCTCCCGGACAATCTCTAACTTTGATGGTCTATGACGCCTCAAACGATAGTAAAAGGCGGTCGCATGACTCTCGGGTAGGGGAGGTGGCCGATATTGGGATGATCCAGCACCTTGTGAGGACCTAACGCCATAGTCAGGGCACGTCAAATCTATTTCCTCTAGATGAATGTCGGCATAAGGAGGAGATGACCCTTGAGCGTCCATAGTGGTGTCAGGCACCTCGACTACTGGAATGAAGTGTTGAAATTGTGTTCTTAGCAGTAACCCTTGGGCAATCTCCCGTACAAGCTTCTCTTGGCTGGAGCTGATGACAGCTGCAACGCCTTGTGCTGCATTCAAGTAATATTAGTCAAATACGTAATATGTATGTTTTAACAATACAAATCAACATGCAAGAATGCATACAAACTGTATCATTGTTGGTGCTGAGGGAGCGTACTGGGAAGCTGCGATGATAACTCGTGGTGTCATCCATCGACGAGTGATAGAGAGGAACCACGGCATGTAATCCACCAAAGTGGGTGCACTTACGACTTCGATAGGCGCACCTTGGGCCAGCAGCTCTAGTCTATGATCCCACCGAGTGATATGACGCCCATTGATATCTAACCAGTTCTTGGGTACCCGACCCTTGCGTGAGCTTTGATGGAGCTCGACCTCTATATCACAAGGCGGCGGGATACCCTGTACCATCTCATATTGGCGTAGTAAACGCTCGGGTAGATGCACTTCGACTATGTCGAAGCATATCAAAGGTACAAATGCTCTCCACGCCCCTAACAATATCCCTGAATGTTGAGGCAATGCAGCGTATGCCTCAGCGGGGTATGGGACCCATTGAAACTACATGTGAAAATGGTAATTAAATGTTAAAATTGGCTTAATTTGTTTAAAAGTGTTTGACCTTTATTTATTAATCTGAAGTGCATTCAATGATGAACATGATGAAAATGATTGGATAACTTCTTCTAAAACATGAATTAACTTCCAACTTAAATTTAGTCAAACATGAGCTAATCTCCATCTTTACTAGCTAAGCTTATTGAGCAAAATGTTCTGATTTGCATTTTTAAACAACATAATTGACTGAATAAGCAATTGATCCCGAAAGACACAATACTAAAATTTGTTGCAAATGTAGCATTCATATTTGCCCTCTCTTGATAATGAAATTCTCTAATTAAATAAGTCAATTAAGATTAGTGGAGTAATTTTAACATTCTCTTACTAAAATAATTGAATTGAAATCAACAATTTTAAGTTTAATCTGGTCAATTAAAACTAAACATGAGTAGTCAAATCAATTAAAATTCCATCTTTAACAAAGGCCTTCAAAGAATATAAATATCACAAGCTCCCAAGTTCCGAGACACAAGACTTGGCATATTGACTATATTTGCAATACATGACATATAATGTTTTCATTTGTATTATTATTAATAGAAGTGTATAACATAATATTATAGAATACAATAGTATAACTTGGGGGACCGCGTGTATAGCACGTACAGCAAGTATATAAAAAAGTTAAAGATGGAAAAACATCATCTTCCTACTTAAACATTAAATATGCAAATAATCTGCCATTATATACATGGCGTAAAAGTTTGCCAAATTCTTTTTGCTAATTGGTGATGAAAAATGCTAATGGCCCGTTTGGTAGTGGTATTGAATGGTAGTAATGGAAATGATTTATAATGTAAAGTTTCATTAAGAGTTTCATATCATTTCCATGGTAATGAAACTTTGATCACAAAAAAGTTATTTTGTTTACAAATTTCCATTACCACCTAATACCATCTCTCTCAATGGTAATGCATCGAAATGAATTTAAAGAAGAAAATAAGATGATTGAAATTGGACAAGCATGGCCTTCAAGGTAACCAAGAGATTATTCAACAAAAATTATACTAGTTTTTAATTCCCATTACCACCGTTTATTACCACCTACCAAATGGGCCGGAAGTTAGATATTTTCTTTAAAACAATATTATAAGCGTTGTAAATAAAAACAATATTTGAACACATAACAAGCAATGAAAAACAAATCTGAAAGTTTGATAAGCAAAAGGTTATATATTCTCACTAGTAAAGGAGCTAGACATAACTACTCTCATGGGTTAACTACTCACATTGAGTTAGATCGAGACAACGACTGAAAATGAAGATCTGATAAAGTAGGCTAGCTGGATCGATCTACACGTTTTTCAAAGCAATAACGTGAAGCTAGCAATGACTCTTATGGAACCACAAATTAACAATATAATGGGAACTACTACTAAAATGTTTTGCTTGAGAATATGAACACAAATGTTATGAGATCTTTGTGATGTTTGAAAATCACAGGGATAAAACCATATAATGGAACAATCAATAAAAAAGGAGGATAAGAAAATAGATAATGTGAGAACATTGTCATTATACCACTTTATATACTAGTACTACCAAGGGGGAATGAGGAAGATCAAATAAAGGTTCAATAATTTATTATCGGGACATAAAACAAAGAGTCAAAGTATTAATTTGGTGCTCTGAACAGTCTGAAAGTTAGTAATGTAAAGAACATTAACGATTATGGAAACTTAACTAGTGTAAAGCTTAAAATTATAATGGCATATAAAATATTATACTTAAAATTAAAAAATTATGACATTGTAATAATGTTAGTGTGGTAATACTAAGAAGAATGTTATGGTGATTAGTGGGCTATTTAAAGTAATTAATATTATATTATAACAAAAATAAATGAAAAAACATGAAGAAAATAAAAGTTTTTCCACTAATATAACAAAAAGATTAAGAATATTAAGTAAATGATGAAATTGGCTCCTCTTAACAAAAAGTAGCATAATGTTAATACATTATCCAATATAGATGGGTGATGTAATAAAAGCTATTTGATAAACATGTAAATGAAGAAAGACGATGAATAAATACAATCCCAAACCGTAGTTATGATTATAATGTGATATTAGTATTTGATACACATAATATAATTTACCGATAAATAACATTATTATGAACGTCGTCACTATATATATTCGACTTGTAATACGACCAATAATATTATGCTCGTCGTCACTATATTTGACTTGAAATACAACCAAACACTAATTAGAGTACATATCCTTAAACTATAAAACATTGTCAATGCTGGGATGTGAATAGTGTTTTTGCCAATAGAGATGTCACGTACACAGGTTGCTTTACACTTCAGCTCCATGTATTTCTTCTTCTGCCACGTTCTTTTCTATTATCCTCCATCATCATCCTCATTAATTGCGCATGTACTCAAAAGTAGAGTGATGACTATCCCAATGCTGCTGCTAAAACCCTTAAACACAATCTCCCAACTGATGCAATACCCAAGGTAATTAATAGTTACTGTTCAGCTTCCCAAACATTTATGGTTCAACTTTCCATATCTCCTTAGCTACGCTTGTGAATGTATACACAATCTCCCAGTTGCTACAATATCCAAGGTCATTAATGTGTTTACTATTCATCATTTCATTCCTCCTTCTATACTTCTGTGGATGTCGCTTTTTTGCAATGCTTGGGCAACTCTCAGCATGGACTCATTCAACACTTCTACAATGACATGTTTGTATTTATTGCATCAATTACACTACTTGCTTCCCATACAGTTACTTCTTTCTCCCTTGCAATCCATTGGTACATTTTTTATTTAATTGATTGTTTGTATTTATTTGCCTATTCATATGATGTTCAAGTGAAAGAAAACCTATGACATGAATGTATTGGTATAGTTACTTCCCATACATAAGCTGTTTTTTTTTCACATTTAATATTGTTATTGTTGAATTCATTTGTGCCGTTATATTTGAGTGGATTTATCCTGTACTTGTACTTGTATTTATGATTTATATTGCGTTGATCCTTACTAGACTATAATATGCCTATCATATGAATGTACTCATAAGGATTTAAATTTATTGAATTACTGAAATAATTTTAACCTTTAACCTTTATTACAATTAATCAATAAGGTTAATCCTTAAACTCTAAGATACCTATGACATGAATCTACTCATGAGGATTGCATAATGTTCACCTTAATTCTTATTAATCACTTGGGTTCATCCTTAAACTATAAGATGACTATGACATGAATGTACTCATGAGGATTTGAATAGTTCTCACCTTAATTCCAATTAATCACTAGGGTTAATCCTTAAACTATAAAAACTAAAATATTCATTGATTTGTTAGCTTAATGACAAATATACACAACCTGTGAAAAAGTTAATTAATTTTCCTTGATTTAATTCGTTTATATAACAAGTGTTACTGATATTGACTTACAGTTCAAATGCTATTTTTACATCCATTAAGCGGGAGAAAATTATTCATAGCCTGTGCCACTTTCTCGTCATTTCTGCTGCGAAGTTGTATTGCCATTTTATTTGCTGTTGGTATGCTTTAACTATGTGTGTTTTTTACTATTGCCCTTCTCTATACTCTACAGTCCAATTTTGCATTTACTTTTTGTTCTAGGTGTCGTTTAGTAGGAGAAGCAATGCCTTCTACATTGTGTTGATGGTGTAGGAATATATGTATTATTTTATTTTTATTCTTCTATTTATTTACCATATTTAACTGATGTGTTAGAGGTATTATTCTTTTTTCCCAGATTAAGTGTTCTAATGGTAACGGAAAAATCTGTGTATATATAAAGGTTGTATTCATGGTTAAAAGTCAATATAAACCAAGTATTCAAAATCTAAACACTAAACTCTACTTTATTTATGCATTATTAATTTCTTCATGCCATCAGAGCCATAAGGTTCAGATTTGGTATCCAACACCCATCTCGGTTCTCATCATCTACCAAGTCTTTAAATGGAGAAAAAAAAGTTCTCCTGCCCAAACCAAACAAAAATCATGGTTGCAACCACAAAGGTTCAATAACAACAATTGGGTCTCCAAGATCCGAAAATATACCAGGGTTATACTTTTAGTACCAACAATCAAATACTATCTAATGTCATCCCCTTAAAAAACAGAATTAAGTGGAATATTACATCTTCAAACATACCGTGGCTGACTTGCTTATAATGGGCAAGAACAATCTGTCGAGGAGAGAGGAAAAAACATGAAAAGGGAAATCATGGAAACTTGTAGGGGTGAAACTTATTCGGACTAAAAACGCAAACCGAACTAGACAAAATCGAATAACAAATATGGTTTGGTGATTTTTAAATTTGGTTTGGATTAGGTTTGAAAATTCGAAAACTGAAATATTAAGGTTTGGAATTTTCAAAAACCGCAAACCGAATTTCTAGACCGCAAACTGAAATATATAAGAAATTACATATAGCCCACTAACATTAATGTATTAGAACAGGCCCAATGCATTCTAAACCTAAAAATTGAAAACCCTAACCCTTGATAATACATGTACTACCGCCGTTCCACTCCCACACTTGTTTAATATTTTGCAAGACTTTGTTTAGTATTTTGAGATTTGTTATTTTGAATGACTTTGTAAGACATTATGTCTATTATTATTAATCTTGTATGATTTGCTATTGTCTTAAATATTGTAGTTGTAGTTTAAATTGTTATTCGGCCCAAAAAGAAAAATTCGGTCTAGGAAATTCGGACTGCGCGGTTTGGTTTGGTCTACAAATAAAAAATGCGGTTCGATTTGGTCTGAAAATATGGAGACCAAATAAAATATGGTTCGATTTGGTTTCGATGAAAGTCCAAACCGTAGACCAAACTTTCACCCCTAGAAACTTGGGGTAGCCATGGAAGATGAGTTTAGAGGACAAAGAAAGAGAAAAAGATGGAATGGGAAATCAGAAAATATTTCCTAATTTTCTTTTTTTATATGAAACCCACAAAAAACCTACAAACTAACCTACCCATTTTTCCTACAACCCACTGTATCCCACATCCAAACACCCTTTTAAATTACCATGACCCACCACAAATGCCAAGCCCAAATGTTCAAATTAAAAACAACCCTTCTAATATAAGCCCACCTGTACACCAAATATCTAAACACACCTTCCCAACCAACCAATTTTCTCACGTGGGCCTCCTATCCAATAAAAGAATTTATCTTGGATTTTTGATTGCAGGGCCACCGATACAATAACATTTGACCCTTATGACCTCGTATCTATTATTCCTACGAATTGTACCCATATCTAAACAGCTAATGGCGAATGTATTGGGGTAGATCGGGCAGGTCCTATTAATATCTCATCTTCTCTTCGCTTGAAGAATTGTCTTTTAATTCCTAGTTTGTCCCATAAATTGTTATCTGTTAGTCAATTGACTAAAGAGCTTAATCAAACTGTTTATATGTCTTTTACTAATTGTATTGTGCAGGATGCTCGGGCAGGGAAGATTATTGGGTGTGGTACTAAAAGGAAAGGCTTGTACTGTGTGGATGAGGCAACTCAAAAGGGTCATACTTTGCTTGCTCATGGGTCTCCTGATCATCAATAGTGAATGTGGCATCGACGTCTAGGTCATCCTTTACTTGGGTATCTAAAACGTCTCTTTCCATCTCTCAATAATTGTAATGTACCTCTGAATTGTGAAGCATGTGTTGTAGCGAAGAGTCATAAGCACATTTATTTTTAGAGTCTGACCCACTGTATAACACCGTTTACTTTGATTCACTCTATGTTTGGGGTCCAACCCCTAAATCTAATACACAGGGGATACAATTGCCTCTGCCATTGCCATTGTATGTTTAAAGCTCATGTCCCAGCTCATTTTTGGCCAGAAGCAGTTGCCACTGCCACTTACCTAACCAATCGTCTTCCCACAAAAGCCCTCCACTTCAAAACTTCCTTGGAAGCACTTGGGTTCTCCAATGAATTTGCACCAGGAGAAGGATGTAGGCTCAAGAGAGCTTTGTACGGCTTAAAATAATCCCCAAAAGCCTAGTATGGTAAATTTACTTCAACTGTGAAGAAATTTGGGTACGAACATAGTAATTCTGATCACACTCTATTCTTGAAGAAAGGGAACAATTAGATCATGAGCTTAATTATTTATGTTGATGATATGGTCATAACAAGGAATAATGAACAAGAGATTAGTGATCTTAAGAGGAAACTCTTTATAGAGTTTGAGATGAAGGATTTTGGGAACTTCAAATATTTTCTTGGCATAGAGGTGTTCAGATCGAGGAGAGAGATCTTCATTAATCAAAAGAAGTACATCTTGGACCTACTGGCTGAAGTAATACGCTTGACTGCAAACCAGCAGACACCTCAATTGTTACTAATGACAGAGTTCAGACAATACCAAGAGGAGAACCAACTGATAAAGAAAAGTATCAGAAATTAGTGTGAGAACTTATCTATCTATCTCATACCAGACTTGACATAGCATACGCAGTTGGAGTTGTGAGTCGTTTCATTTATTTACCTCAGACTCCACACATGGAAGTTGTCATAAGAATCCTGAGATACTTAAAGGGCACGAGTGATAGAGGAGTCTTCTTTGGAAAGAATGATAACCTTGATCTCATAGCATACACGGATGCTGACTGGGCAGGAGATCGAGGTAGCAGGAAATTCATATCAGGGTACCTTACTCTTGTAGGAGGTAACTTGGTCACTTGGAGGATTAAGAAACAAAAAGAGGTTGCATTATCTAGTGTAGAAGCAAAGTTCAGAGGAGTAGCTAAAGGGATAACAAAAATGCTATGGCTCAAGAAACTCTTGTATGAACTAGATTTTTCACCATCTGAGGCATGCACTTTATTTTGTGACAACAAAACAGCTATTGATATATCCGAAAAATCTGTTCAACATGATAGAACAAAACATGTGGAGATAGACAGACACTTCATAAGATGAGCTGTGTTCATGAGACTACCTGAATGTGTGATTGTCTCTATATGGTTCTCGTTCTCACAAAATGAATTTTTTTCAACACTTAGTAGATTTGACATGTACAATTGATGTTTTTAGGACTAACCTCTACAAAACTTTACTAAACGCCAACTCTCAGAAGGTCTACAACTTTAAAAGTTGTTCAGTTATGATCACATTTCCTTTTGATCGGAGAAAATCATTGAATGTCAAATTTTGTAAACAGGTATTACCGACTAGAGAATCAGGATATACATTTCCATTAGTCGTCGAGGGAATCTTGCTACGCCCACTAGAAGCACTAAGAACTACATACTGCTATTGTTTTGGAAAGAGAAATTGTTGATGATGCTAAGGATTGTAAGCATTATAATTACTAACTGATGTTGACACTGACGAACGACTTGGACAACCAGAAAAGCCCTGAGTAATATTAAGAGTTCGAGATGAGCTATCAACTTCATTTTTCCCCACTATTGAAGTAATTGAATTTTCATTTAAATTCCTTAAAAAAGCAATGGATTGCCCAACTATAGTTGCTGAAGCAGGAGCACCCATGGTTTTCTTCTCCTGTTCATATTAGAGGAGTCTGTGGTAGCAGCAGATCCTGCTTTCCCGATTTCTTTTTCATTATTTCTTGAATCTTTAATTTGTTAGGCGTTGATTAGTAAGTTCCAACACCTTCAAGATAACATTGAAAAACTTCGTCATTCATTGGAACCTAAGCGACATGTTCTTGCGACACTATAATAATTACTTTTGGTGAAGAAACATGTTTATAATTAATTTAACAATTATGCGAGACTGAGGTGTTATATTGAACAGTTTATGCTTATGTAAAACTATTCAATGTCAGTCATGTTCAAAATTCAAGTGTTAGTTATATCATATGCATATTCATTTCCTGCTGTTCTGTTGTTGGTTCATGATATCGTTGAATTGTGTATATGCATCTAAATCTAAATTTTTATATGAGTGAGTTATAGCGCAAAAATCTTATATGTGTTTGCGGTCGCTGTAACGGCTACTAAGCTACTTTTGGTTCAATACAAACTTCACACAAGACAGAAGGTCAATGAAAAAAGCACAAAAACATAGCTCAATAAATTCAAGACTGGTGGCAACTCTATCAATTCAAATTGGTAGTTTGCCATTTTTTTTGTTAAACTCTGTGTAGTGTTGTGTTCATTTAGTGTTATATTAGATGATATCCCAGAACTGTAATCTGGAGAATTTTATGAACCAAGTCATTTATTTCTCTTACGCAATCCTTGGAGAACTTTTTCACATAGTTTCTTATGTCTTCTTTCAGTGACGTGCACGTGCCATCAAACAATTTGGACCCAAACCCATAATCTCTGAAGTGTTGTTACAATTAATGTGATTAGCTCATATATTATGAATATGACCCTTTTTACATCTTCTAACTATATCGGTTTAGTCTATCATTGAGAATCGATTGTCTTGGTTTAGTCCTTGACAGGTTTCATTTTCGTTTTCATACGATTTTAGCTTTTTTATTTTATGCGAACAATATTGATACTACAGTCATCACTTGCATTCAACTCTAGCATCCTAGACTTTTGAAGAGTTTGGGCCTGTAAAGGCAATGCAAATAAAGGTCAATCCTAAGACTATCTAAACTCCACTAAAATGCTAAAATATAGTTCACAATCTACCAACACGCTTGACCATTCACACAAATGCATTATGCTTGCCATTATCAGCACATGTAAAACATATAACAAAAAATTTCCTGTATGTTTTTTTTCTTATCAGACAAGGAAATTATACATCCATGTTGATGTTGTTTATTGGGGTACACTATTAACGAGCGAAGCTTAGGTGGTAGTCTCCTATAGTTTTTGCTTTCGCTATTTGTATTCCTTTATTTTGCTTTAATACCAGTCAAAATAGTTTGAAAAGTACTTTTTAATCTTTGTGTTTCTAAACCAAAATATATTTCTAAAAACCTTATCAAAAATGGCAGATTCTTTAAAAGCTTCCTCTAATGTAATATAGCTTTAATAGTATAGAAACCCGTGCAATGCATAGATTTTTCTTAATGTAAGTTAATATAAAAATATTAATTTTAATTAATGATTTAATTATATATTGTCTTAATCACATTTATGTGTCTCCATTCAAATATAATTAACATATATAATAATATAATAATAACTACATAACAAAGCATTAGATATGAATATTTATGTGAATCATACATACTTAATTTCTGAAACAAACTATAAGATAACAAAAGTAATATTGTATAACATCTAAAGGTTTTGAAAGACCTCTTTGTATACAACATTATCAGTGCTAGAAGTTATCTCATCATTCTTATCACATATAAGAATTTTTAGACCTTTTCTGCTAGTAACTCTAGAACATGCGATGTATAATAGTCCATGATTAAAAATAGGCTTAGGAAGGAACAAACTAACGTGCGATAACGATTGTCCTTGGCTCTTATTGATCGTCATGGCAAAACACAATGACACCGGAAATTGCCTTCTTTGGAGAGCAACTGGGATTTTAGAGCTATCAGAAGGTGTGATAGTGATCCTTGGAATGAAAATCTTATCACCAATGTTAGATCCGGATATAACAGTTGCTTTTATAACTCGTTCGCCTAAATGATCAACTAATAACCGTGTACCATTGCATAAGCCAGCTGAATGATTCATGTTCCTTAGCATCATTATTGGAGCACCAACTTTTAACAATGGCTTATGGTTAGAAACTCCAGATGCATGTATTGAGTTGAGAAACTCAATTGAACATGCATCATCGTTGCTACCATAGTTACTGTCAGATTTGGAAATTGAATCTGAACTCAAGTACAGCCTCTCTTCTCCTGAAAAAAGTGATAATACATGTTCGTTGACCTTATCAACAATTTCGTTTGTTGGTGCTAGTATTGCCCTATCATAAAAGTATGAATTATCAATTGACCCCTCGCGAATTCCAGGATAATTAAATCGACAATTGCATCCATTGGATCAGAAGCATCCTTTATCAATAGATCTTCAGGTATGTCGATAGTAGCCTCTCCATCGTTGGGTCCTCCAAGCTTTCCATCCCCAACTTTTAGTATCCAATTTGCAAAATCTCGTAACTCATCAACATTGGCTAATCCTGGTCGTAATTTCATGTTCTTCGTAAGACGTAATACCTTGCAATCACTCCAAATCTTTGAAAAGTTGAGTGTCGCAAAGACAATATCTTGTCTTGTACCCTTTGGTATAATCGGCAATACTTGCCTAAAATCACCACCAAACACAATAACCTTGCCTCCAAAGCTTAACTCAGATGGCTTACCGTTAGGACAACGAATGACATCACGTAAACTCCGGTCTAGGGCTTCAAAGCAATGCTTGTGAGTCATTGGAGCTTCATCCTAAATTATAAGCTTGGTTCTTTTAAGTAGGCCTGCCAATTGACTGTTAGGTTCAATGCCTCTGCACATTGAATCTTCCGTAACACTAATAAGTATTCCACTTGAGGCAACAGGGAGTACAATTTCACCTTTTGATCTTTGACATGCACATAGTATCCTCCACATAAATGTCTTTCCAGTTCCACCTTGTCCATAGAGAAAAAAATACACCTCCTTTATCGCTTTCAATAGCTCTAGTAATTTCATTGTATATTAACGTATACTCTTCAGTCATCTTTGGAAGTAATTTAAGATTCAGCTTTCAAGGCATCCTTGTCATAATTGAGCTCCTCCAAGATTAGCTTATTATGACCATCTTTGACAAAAATACCACTTGGACACATCTCAGGACATATATTCATCAAAGAGCTACCATTCTTTCCAAGCATATCCTCAATATCACAAAGGGCATAACACTTTAATTGATCATTGGAGAGGTTTAAATCTATCAAGTGAGTGTATAAATTTAATAAATTATCTACAACACAATTAACTTAAATTTTAAGTAAATAATATTGATTAAAGACGGTGAATATATATTACCGGGCATTTGTAATAAGCTTCTCTGTTTATTTAACACATCTTCAGACAACAGCTTCCATGTGTTATCCCATAAAGAACTCTATCAACAGTTCTGATATCTTCATATGATGTCGGGCCCTTGACAAAGTTAAGTAGTGTTCTTAGATAATAACGTTCGTTACAGCCGGTGCCACGTGATACAATCTTCCTATTGAGAATCCTCTTTTGCGCGGAGTCCACACTTTCTCTTTTCTTTGCCATATGTAACTTCTTGGGAACTCACTGTATAAAAGATTTCGAGCATCATCGTATCGTTTGTTACTCTCCATCCAAGCCATGAACATTGATCTCTCATTTAGCGGCCTTGACATCACATCATCGATTGTGTCATCATCATTGAACACAATAGTATGTTCACTTGGCAAATGAAAACTAAGCCTTTCTACTGATGGAGTCCGATGATGAATCTCAAATCCTAAGATACGCCAAGAAGCTTCACATGCGGACACATATCTACAATTATAGTATTCATGAATTTCATCAACACCTTCATCATCCTCATTTTCTCTACTAGCTCTGGATAAACCTGCTGTGATTCTATCCTTTCCCTTGTTGATGTACTTGAAGAGGTATTTGATTGCGCGAGATTGATTACACCATTCTACATTTATATGTGCATTGTATTTCAAAAGTAAAGATGGATTGTATAGGACAACATATCTGTTGTCCACTTCAGTTCCATTCTTGACTACAATTACACCATTGTTTAACCTCTTGTAACATGGATAACCATATCCATCGACAAATGTTTCTTCATTAAACTTTTTAGGAAAGTGTTTCGAACACTGTCCATCGTGCATGCAAGGCGATTTTTGGTTTGACGATCCACACGGACCATGAATCAATAAAACTGCCACCAAGGCATACAATGAAGGGTTCTCCTCCTTGCTAGGCATCTCGACAGAGATATACTTGTCAATATCAACTGGATTAGAAATCTTATCATCTCGGTGCAAGAACAATACTATATGTGCATGTGGAAGTACTCTTTTTTGTAATTCAATACTATATACCACTGAAAAATAAATGAATAAATAATCAAATACATTAAAAATTAAATAGAAAAATTTAGACGGATTAATTTAGATTATAACTTACATGCAATTACTCTTCCGAACCAATGTTCTTTCTTCAGATCTTTAACCAAACTGTCTAACTTCATTTTAAAACTCGAGATAGTATGTCTGGCCAATCTTCTGGATGTAAAGATCTAGAGTTGACAAAAAGGGTAATCTCAGGCCACTTTGAATTGCATGTAAATGTAATAAATACATCTGGATATCCATATGTCTTGCATATAACCATTGCATTGTGATATATTTCAGTAATAAATCGCGGACTCCCGGGATATGTAGATGGTAAAATAATCCGTCTACCAACTATGTTAGAAGGACCATCAGAAATTGAGACAACACCTTGAAGATTCACATTTTTCAGCTCTAAGAACATTTTGGTTCCTTCGTATGAATAAAAGCCTTTCAGACTCAATCATTGTCCATCCATCGACCAAAAATTGATGAAATAATTTACCATAACGTAAAATAGTATCAGCTTCATTCTTTCTATCTATTATTCGATAAGAAAACCACTCTCTCATTGTTAACTATACTCGCTTCTTTACACTTGTCGGTATAAGTTCAGCAGTTAGGCCACGTGCGTCCAACTCAACCCCTTTATGAGATATATCTAATCTGTAACCATCCTCCCCTCGAGGGAACAATAAGGGGTATTGAAGAGCAAGATAGCATGGATGAAGCTCACTAATGCGTTGCAGTCTTCCATCACGACCTTCAACAATTATGTCACGTTCTTCAGCGACACTTCATATGTCTCCTACAACTAATGCGACAACTTCAGATGCAGAAGGCAGATTATGAGTTCTTCCATCAAGTGTTCTCTTATTAATAAGCTTCAACTGAATTTCAGCACTTCCTGAATGACGTATGTTGTCACGTGCCATTCTCCATGTTTGCACATATGGATTTGTGGAATCTAATAGATTCTTCAAATCTTCGACAATCGTATCATCAAAATCGTCTTGATTGCCAGAGCTGAAAAATAAAGGAAACACGTAATTAGAATTTCAACTGTTCTAACCTAACATCAATTAAATGATTTGGTCACAATGAAATACTATTAAATTAATATCTTATATACCTAACAACATTTTTTCTATTTGATCTCTCATTTTCAGTATCAACAATGTATAATTGTTGAAATTTTACTAACGTCGTCCCGTTTGGAAGCAAGCTACCAATTCTATGACATGTTTGCCCTCGAACTCGAAATACATGTGGTCCACGACCCTTATTCAAGGTTTTATCTTTTGACCACCCATAGAAGTAAACGCAAACATCATATTATACCCTCTAATGCGTTCCATGAAGTGCTTACTTTGTAAGTCATGACCATGCATAAGAGATGAGAGTAAATGTGGTGATCTTGTAGATTTGGAAGTGCAATCTTCCCCTTTCGACAACACAATTGAAAAGTGGGTGCATTATTTTTTTGTCTTTTATCCATTCGTTCAAGGCTCCACATGGTTGCACCACACTCTTCACAAAAAATGTTTGATCTCCAATATCCATATACTCTGTGATCAAAAACAAAATAAATTATATAAATAAAAACATAAAGATAATTGGTTTTATAATTATTATGTGATCTTTAGTTATAATTATTTTTTTTTAAAAATCAAACCTTTACTTTCAATATGGTTTAGTTGATCAAAATGTATGTCCATAAAAAAAATTGAATCAGATACAACTTAAATATCATTCGTTTCCAGCAAAGGTAAACTAATGATTGCTTATGATAAAATAATTGTATACCTGCTATATCTTCTACTATGACACCGCCATTTTGGAAAGTTTCATTCATATCTAAAATTTTTATTACAAAGGGATTGTTAAATTGGATGTATTAATCACACACATAAAACAATAAACTATTTTTTAATATAAAAAAAGGGAATTTAGGGAAGGATTGAAAAGTATTGAGTAATAATTTTTGGATTTGTAGATGTTAAATCCAAAATTGAAGATCAAAATTGAGAATCCCGGGAAGAAAAATTGTTGATTTTATGTTTGGCGCTAAGTTTAAGTTTTCTAAAAGTCACTATTTTTACAATTTTAATTGGGTTGGAGTTTGAAATGTTACCAAAAAAATGAATTACTTTATAACGTTAATCATATTATATAAAGATACTTAAAATAACATTTACAAAATTGATCATTCTTGAAAGAAATACAAACCATTTGTGAGGTCAATAAATGGTACTCGTGTTACATCACTTGTGCTTGCATCATTATGAAACAATGTCTGACCTAAAATATTAGGTAAATATAAACATGATGTTGGCCTATTTGAGTTTTGATGATGACTTAATAATTATAAACAAACAAAATACTTTAAAGATTGTTTTGTAGGTCATATATCCAATTGTCATAATCGTCGATGGTCCCTAAGAAGGTTGTAAAAGAGCATTGCATGCTAAAGTCAAAGTCAAACTTAGAGAGTCAATCTTGTAAAGTCAAACGATTGAGTTACATATGATAGTTCCAAGATTGATAAAACTGAAGTCAGACCAGATGGAAACAGCGCAGTGTTCCTAACACAGCGAGTCAGAGAACTGCGTCAACAAAGAGTAGGGAAATAAATTTTTAAAAAATTTTTCTTTTAGTTGGCTTGTACGGGTGAAAATTAGATTTGCACAAGGTTTTAATTGGCTAAAAATAACCACCTATTTTAAAGGACTAAAATATCTTAAATTTTGTTTTAAATCTCCACAAAAATAGGGTTTACTAAAAATAGCCTAAAAGTTTCCTAAAGCTAGCCGAAAGTTTTGGAAAAACTTCCAAAAACGTGTGTCCATTATCCCACATCCTTAGATCATGGGATTAAGGCTAGATTCTAGATCTTATCAGTATATAAAGGCATTTTTGTAACCGGCACAATACACACACATAAGTCGAGGGCCCCCTGTATCAAGATTCAAGAGAGATCAAAATCAAGAAAAGGAAAAAGATAATTTGTTCTTAATTGCTAATTAAATCAATCAATTGTGCATTTCATAATTTTCATCCAATTATAGAAAAATATTTTGTACGAGTTTTATGAGTGTGTAAATTAGACTTTGGGAAGTCTAAGGGGAACAGCGAGAAGTTTTTGTAAAGAGAGAAAAAGAAACGAGAAGGAGAAACGAGAAAGAGAAGAGAAGAATTAAGCCTAGAAGAGAAAAGGAGAAAAAGTTTTATGTAATAGAGTTGTAAACTTAATAGACAAGTTAAAATCCAAAGAGGTCGTGGCTTTCTTTCTTTTAAGGCCAAGAAAGTTTCCAACTTAAAATTCTTGTGTTCTTTTTAAGTTTCTTTGATTTGCTTTGAGTATTTTATTATTGTAAAATTCCGCAAGAAAAAGGGCAAAAATACTCTTTAAAGCGACACAACAATTCACCCCCCCTCTTGTTGCATTCATTCTCTCTAAATGTTTCTACAATTTGTATCAGAGCTCTGTTCCTCATTAGCTCAGGAAACCCTGAGAGCCGTATCTTGATATTTTAGAGATGTTGAAAATGAATGAACGTATGGAAGAAGGTTATTCCACTCAAAGACCGCCCATGTTCGATGGAAAATTCTACACGTATTAGAAGAATAGGATGAAAATCTTCATAAAGGCCGAGAATTATCAAGTTTGGAGAGTTATTGAAATTAGAGATTTCGAATTAACAACTACCAATTCCAATAACGAGACTGTTCCCAAATTGATAACAGAATATGAGAAGGAAGATTTTCAAAAAATGGAGATGAATGCTCTTGCCATCAAATTACTTCACTTTGGCCTTAGACCAAATGAACACAATCGTATTATGGGTTGCAAAACAGCAAAGCAAATTTGGGATCTGCTGGAAGTTACCCACGAAGGAACAAGTAAAGTGAAACGTTCCAAGATTGACTTGTTAATGTCAAAATATGAAAGATTCGTTATGGAACCTAGAGAAAGTATTCAAGAAATGTTCACTAGGTTTACTAACATCACTAACAAACTGGCCTCTCTTGGAAGGATCATTCCCTCAGATGAACAGGTCAGGAAAATCCTAAGAAGTCTTCCTCAAGATGATCGCAGGAGAGCCAAGGTCACAGCCATACAAGAATCCAAAGATTTCACAAAGTTCAATCTGGAAGAGTTGGTTGGTTCCCTTATGACTCATGAATTACATCTGGGAACAGCTGACAGTTCCAGAAAGAAAAGGGCTGGCTCTGGTAGCGAATGAACAAGAAGAGTCAGAATGTGATGAGGAAGAGACAACAATGTTAGTACAGAAATTCAAGAAGTTCTTCAGGAACAATAAATATAATAATCAAAGGAATAATAAAGAAAGAGGAACTCCAAATTCTAAAGCCAACATCGAATGTCACAAATGTGGAAGTACTGATCATTTCATTAAAGAATGCCCTCAATGGAAGAACGAGAAGGGTAAAGGGAAGGCAAGGCAAGGGAAATAGGAAGACAACCTATGAAAGAGAACTTCAGCAAAACCGATTTTTGCAAAGCCATGATAGCTGCATGGGGAGAATCTAAAAGCGAAGCCGAAACCGAAGCCCCAGTTGAAGAAGAAACATCCAATCTATGTCTCATGGCAACACATGATGAGAAGTCAAATGGAAAAGAGGTACTATCTCCTAATTCTTTTCCTAATTACCTATTCAAATTGGATAAACATAAATTGATTAAAATAATTTTAGAGACACAAGATAATCTAGAAAAACAAACTGCCCTGTCTCCAAATAGAAAAAGACCTTAAGGCTAGTAAAGACCAAATATCCTACCTAAATTCTTTTAGGTTCGATGTGCAAAGTCGATTCTTTGATTTACTTGATAAAAACGTGATGTTAAAGGAAGCTATAGAAAAGGTTAAACAAGAAAACATCATGTTAAGTATTGAACTAAATCAATATAAATTGTTAGGAATAGAATTAAAGACCGAGTCTATTCAAGAGATTAAAAATGATTTTAATAAGATGAAGTTAGACCTAGAATTCGCCAAAAATGAAAATGAAAAACTTAAGCTTGAATTAAATTCAAGAGGAAAAGGGAAAATCAAAGAGATTCCCAAATGGATTCTTGACGCGAAAACCAAAGGAACTGAAGGTCTAGGATATAATAAATATAATAAAAAGAAGAAGGTCTATGTCGATCTCCCAAGTAGTAAGATCTATTCCTTTTGTGGCAAAACGGGGCACCTGAAACATCAATGATTAAAAAGGGAACAACATAACAAAACGAACCAAATATATGTCGATAGAGTTTGATTAAGAAATATGATTCATGTTTAGTCGACATGGAATCCAAGGATGGCTGGGTTCCACCCTTTAACAATTAAGTTCGTTTTGCAGGTACTAGTGAGGGGGAACAGCTCATGGTATCTCGACATTGGCTATTCCAAGCACATGACAGGCGACAAATCAAAGTTTGTCTCACTTGAAGCCTATGATGGAGGAACTGTGACCTTTAGCGACAACATGAAAGGAGAAATTATTGCAAAAGGAAAAATAGGAAGGTCAAGTTCCCATGCTATAGACAACGTATTTTTAGTCGAGAATTTAAAACACAATCTATTAAGTATCTCTCAATTTTGCGACAAAGGTAACTCTGTAAACTTTACTTCTGAAAAGTGCATCATTTCTAGGAACGACGTAGGAGACACCATACTGGAAGGAATCAGAAAAGGGAGCACTTATGTTGTGGACCTTCACACCGTTCCTAAAACCAGTCTAACATGTCATAGTGTAATAGAAGATGACCCTCTTCTTTGGCATAAACGATTAGGTCATGCTAGTTTTTCATTGCTTAATACTTTACGATCTAAAGACCTAGTAAGAGGATTACCATCCCTTAAATTTCAAAAGGATGAGGTTTGTGATCCTTGTGCCAAAGGAAAACATGCTAGGTCATCCTTCAAACCTAAAAATGTCGTGACCACCTCAAAGCTACTTGAATTAATTCATATGGATCTTTGTGGACCAATGAGAATCCAAAGTCGTAGCGGTAAGCGATATGTATTTGTTATTGTTGATGATTACAGTAGATTTACTTGGACATTATTTTTATCTAGCAAAGATGAGACTTTTGATGAATATTTGTTGCATTTGCCACCAAAATTCAAATATCTAGTAACAATCAACTTTTCCACATAAGATCGGATCATGGTAAAGAATTCGAAAATTCAAGATTTATGGACTATTGTAATGAGCATGGTTTAAGTCACAATTTCTCCGCACCTAGAACACCACAACAAAATGGTGTGGTAGAACGTAAAAATAGAACCCTAGAGGAAATGGCTAGAACCATGTTAATAGCTAGTGGTCTACCTAGAAATTTTTGTGTTGAAGCTGTTAATACTGCATGTTACATATTAAATCGTGTATTAATTAGACCGATCACTTCTAAAACCCCCTACGAACTTATTTAAAGGAATTAAACCTAATATTTCTTATTTTCCAGTCTTTGGATGTTAATACTTTGTGCATGTAAATGGAAAAAAAATATAGGTAAATTTGATGAAAGAAGTGATGCGGCAATATTTCTTGGCTGTTCATCTCACAGTAAAGCTTATATAGTCTATAATAAGAAAACGATGTGTGTTGAGGAATCTGTTCACATTATCTTTGATGAAACTAATTAATTTTATGACAAGTGAACAAGAAACATGTGATTTTAAGATAGGTCTTGCTAACCTGGAAGATGATGAAAACATACATAAGGAGCAAGATCAAGAAGAACAACAATAGGTTCAAAATGCTGAACCAAAACAAGAACAGGAACAATAGGCAAATCAGGAACAACCTGACGTTCCTAATCCAGATATCCCTAGAGAAGTACAAGATGAAAGAAATGAAGTTGAGCCAATTCAGAATCAAGTTAGTGGGCCTGCTTCCACATCTATCTCCACAAGAGACTTTGTTCCAAAACAGTGGAAACATCAAAAGCCACATCCACTAGACTTGATCCTAAGTGATATGTGCAAAGGCATACAAACAAGGTTCCAAATGAGAAACTTTTGTGCACACTTTGCATTTCTCTCAACGTTGGAACCCAAGAATCATGAAGAAGCTTTACAAGATTTAGATTGGGTAGTTGCAATGTAAGATGAATTAAATGAGTTTGAAAGAAATAAAGTGTGGCACTTGGAACCAAAACCCAAGAACAAAAAGATAATTGGATTAAAATGGGTATTTAGAAACAAGCTGGACGAGCATGGCACAATAGTAAGAAACAAAGCAAGGTTTGTGGTTAAAGGATACAATCAACAGGAAGGTATTGACTATACAGAAACTTTTGCTCCAGTATCGAGGTTAGAAGCTATTACAATTCTTATTCCATTTGCTGCTTTTATGAATTTTAAATTTTATCAAATGGATGTGAAATGTGCATTCTTAAATGGCTTTCTAGAAAAAGTCTTTGTGGAACAACCACCTGGCTTTGAAAACTCAATTTCTCCGGATCACGTCTACAAGCTTTATAAAGCTCTTTATGGGCTAAAACAAGCTCTTAGGCAATGGTACGAGAGATTATCTAAATTTTTGATTGAAAACAAGTTCATAAGAGGTAAAATTGACAAGACCTTATTCTTTAAGAAAAAAGGTTCATATATTTCAGTCGTTCAAATATATGTTGATGATATTATTTTTGGAGCCACTAATGAATCGTTATGTAAAGAATTTGCTGACCTAATGAGTGCTGAATTTGAAATGAGTATGATGGGAGAATTAAATTTCTTCCTTGGTTTGCAAATTAAACAAACTACTAACGGTATCTTTATTCATCAACAAAAATATATAAAAGAACTTCTAAAGAAATATGGACTAGATAATTCTAAGACAAACCACACACCTATGGCTACTAACATTAGGTTAGATGAAGACTTTAACAAAATTAATGTTGATCAAACTATGTATAGAGGCATGATAGGATCTCTACTATATTTAACTGCCAGTATACCCAATATTTCTTTTAGTGTTGGTTTGTGTGCTAGATTTCAATCAAATCCTAAAGAGTCACACCATACGGTAGTAAAAAGAATTCTGAGGTATTTAAAGGGAACAGATGTTTTGTCCCTATTTTATTCGAAAAGTGATGTCTATGACTTGAAAGGGTATAGTGATGTAGATTATGCAAGAGATCTTTTGAATAGAAAGAGTATATCAGGAATGGTACAATTTCTTGGCTCTTACTTGGTATCATGGTGTTCCAAGAAACAAAACACAATAGCTTTATCCACTGCAGAAGCAGAATATGTGGCAGCAGCAGCTTGCTGTTCCCAAATGCTATGGATAAAACAACAACTAAGAGATTTCGGTATTAAATTTGAATGTGCTCCTATTTATTGTGATAATACTAGTGCCATTTGCATATCTAAAGATCTGGTGCATCATTCTAAAGTTAAACATATTCATATTAGGCATCATTTTCTTAAGGATAATGTTGAGCATAAAAATATTATTGTTAAACATGTCAATACCAGTGATCAAGTTGCAGATATAATGACTAAACCGCTTCCAAGGGAACAATTTGAAAAGATGAGGCTGGAGCTAGGTTTGATCAAGCTTCACTAAAGTTTAATGCTAGTATTCCTCCTCTAAGCAACGTGACAATTGGAAGGGTTAGATCAACCACACAACCAATATTGAAAATTCAATCATTGCGAGATTTAGGTACGCAACTATCTAAGTATGTGCCATGAATATTGTGTTGATTGCTTGCCTAACTAAATAGACCATGTAGCATAATTTATTTTATCTTATTATTATTACCCCCATATTATAAAATAAAAAATTTATCATATATATTTATTATTATCATTACTCCACATAAATTCCAGCATTTTATTTTATTTATTTTCGATGAGCCAACTTAATTTAAAGTGGAAGATGGATCATTGGGGTGTTTCGAAAATCAGTTACGTGAACCCCCACATTCAACGAACCTACCCTTAAAAACTACTCGTTACACCACTCAATTCACATGAAAAACCGTCATTTGGAAGTTGTACAAACCCTTCACAAACCGTCCTTTCATCTCTTTAAAACCCACTCACTCACGTCCCATCTTTCCCACTCTCCATAATTACCAAAGTACAACTCCTTTTTTAATTCCCTAAAAACCGTCAAAGCTCAACCCTCTCTCCTCTAAAAACCTTCATCTTCATCCCCAAGCAAAACCGTGAAATCGCCAAGATCATCATCAACCAACAAGGGAAAAAGCCCTAAATTCGTCCAACCCGAACCCTTACAAGTAATCCATCCTTTGCCTAGTGAAATACCACAGTCATCTTCACAAAAACGCCAAAGATCAACCACTCCTAAAGCCATGCAAGGAGGCACGAAAAGAACCCAATCAAAAGGGGCTTCATCATCTAGACCAGTAAAAAGGGCCAAGCAAGTGGACCCTAACAGTGTAGAAGAGATCGCCAAAGAAAAGTCTGTAGGCTTTGGACTAGACAAATACTGGTATGACTCTAACTCTTTCCCTCAATTTCATGCGATTCTGAGTAATCAAGGCTAGAGGTTCTCATGTATGACTTATCTTGCAATTCAATTTATCCACATTTGATGCGAGAGTTCATTAATAATTTTTCGATTGACAACGGTGTTTGTTCGAGTACTGTGAAGGAAATTAAAATCGAAGTTAACAGTCTTATGCTGGGTGAATGGTTTGGGGTACCTGTTGTGGGATTCGACACATATTATGTTGGTTCCAAGATCCTTTTTTCAGGCATTAATGAAAAAACAGTATTAAAATTTTTAGGGGTTAATGACAAAAAGCATTTCAGTCACAACTCACTATCTCCACTCTATAAATTGCTGTATAACATTGCTAGAAGGTTTATCTTACACTACTACAAATTTGATCTATTGCAACACTTTGTTTGCAACACTTTCTTTTTTGTTGCATTTTACTCTTATTTTAACATCTTATATGCAAATTCAAATAAAGTGTTGCATATAAGTGGATAATGCAACACTTCGCAAAAGTGATGCATATAAGTGTATAATGCAACACTTCTCAAAAGTGTTATTCTTTTTTATTAAGATGGTTTTTAAAAATTTGACACTCTTGCTCCAATCCATCGACTGGCCAATTGGGTCATTTTAATGCAACACTTTTCAAAAGCGTTTTTTTTAAAAAAATTATTAACTAGGGTCGGGTATCCGGACCATCTTAAGCAGGTCGGGTCATGGGCCGCTAAGTGATTTTTAGCCCGTTATGAAAGGGGATATTTTATTTAAATTCCTAAAATTATCCCAAATAATTACCATCAACAAATTTTGCTAAAAATACTATAAAAAATAACGGGTACCCAATGTCTCGACTTTATTTGTCTGCATACCCAAAATTTGGGTATCTTTATAAATTGAGCTAAGACATGGGCCAATAAAAACGATACCCAAAAATCTAGGTTTCCGGCTTTTAGGGTACCCAAAATGTCGAGAAGCTGATAATAAATTAGTTGGTAGCATTATACTAATATTGTCTAATTTACCTATTAAAAAATATAAAGGAAAAACAAAATTTAAAACTTACAAATACATTAAACTCAAAAAAAAAAAAAACAAAACCTTAAAAATACATAAAAAAAACTAAGTACCCATACTAGGCCACTATACCCAGAAACTTTCTTGAAAATAAAATACCAAAACCCTTTTTCTAAAACTAAAGAACCCATTGCCGCTAATTTCATCACAAACCGTCATCAGGTAGTGTTCTTCAATATATTCATTCGAGATTGTTGCCGCTATAATTTCATCACAAACCGCCTATTTTCATTAGTCTTAATTATAACCAATTTTTCATCAACGATCAAGAATTTTTCATTTCATTCCAAGAATTTCAAGAATTGTCATCCTCTTAATTGATCTCAATTCATAAACAATTGCCCTAAAACAATCTACACCTTCTTCAATAACAGGTATGTTTTTTATTCTTAGTCTCATGTATCTTTATCAAATTTTTAGAAATTGAGATTGTGGTTGTGTGATTGAAAAGATTTCCATCAGTTTAGAATCGAAATTTAACCTGTTTTTATTGTTAATTATTGTAGAAATTGAATTTTGATTTTTACATCTTAATTTTTATGTGTATTTCTTTTGATTTTGTTTTTAATCACTTCAATTCTTCATTGTGTATATTTACCTAGCATTATTGCACAATTGTTATTTGTCGTTTATAGCTTTATATAACTCAACTCGCTTTTATTAGAAAATCTAATTTTAAACCTAACAAATAAGTACATTTCCCCCTGTTCTAATTTGGCCTATTCAATGATGAAAAATTAGATTGATTAATCAATATATTAGCTTTAAAAATATTGCAAAACAGATAGAATGTAAATCAATGAAAGAAACACAAATCTGAGAGACAAATACCAGGTTGCAATTGATGTCAACGTGGATTACAGCTTTGAAGAAAATAGACAGAGATAAGGAATGAGAGATTAAATGTCTATCTCAAGAACAGGAAGCATAAAAAAAAAGTGTTGATCTTTTTGGTATCCTCATTAGTCATTCTTTATCTTGATTTTTCCTCTTTAATCAGATTAAAATACTAAAAAAGAAATAAAAAAAAATAGATAAATTGGATAGTCGGAGAGAAAAGGAAGTTGGGTGGATATTGCATAACAACATGATTTTTGTTATGCTTTTAAAAACTTATATCCAACTCACACACGCGCTTTTATCAAGTATGAATATTGAAAAACATGTCACATGTGATTAGACTTGGTTTACATTTCCTTGTTTTAAGGCATTCATGATTTGATTGTTTGTTGGATTTTACAATTTTTAACAATTTCACCTTGTTTAGATAAGAATTAATGAGGAAAAGAAGGTAATAATACTGTGATAAGAAAGCCTTCTTTGTTTGTCTAGGGAAGGAAGGAAAGGGAATGAAAGTATAGAGAAAGCCTAGAATTATGAGGAATTGCGTCTTCCTTTCAAATTAAATCTTTCCTCATGTGGTGACTGAGATTTGATGATTTGATTATTAGCAAAATCAAGTTACTTCATAAGTTTGTTTTATGCTTGCTCGATGTTCTGCCTTTCGGTTTATTTATCCTCTTAATTGATCTCAATTTTTTTTCCTTGATTCGCTGATTAATATTATCTGCTTTAAGAGTTTTGCACTTGCGTGAAAGACGAAATTGTGAAATATGTGGTCATAATTAATAGTATCAATGTTAATTACCCAAATTAATAACTTTCGTTTGGTAAATGGTTTTTTACCCAATTGCGCACGATAGACAATATTCACTTGAAAAAGGCTCATTCCAGTGTAGAAATCATTTTTAGTCGGTTTTCAATTGCTTGCTATATTAAGTTTTGTATTGCTTGTTTCTTAGTAGAAATCATATTTAGTTGGTTTCAAATTCGTTGCTAAATTGAACATTAAATGATTAATATCTAGTAAATGTTAATTTATTTTTCAGATTCTTAAGGATGGAAAAAGATAGGAGTTGGATGTATTTACCTAGAATTTTACCTGAGTTTGAAAACGGAATTATAGAATTTCTTGATATTTCATTTGCTAAAGCCGGAAAGGGAGGTCAAATTAGGTGTCCATGTAAGAAGTGCATAAATCGTTACTGGTATAAAAGGCATGAGGTTTTTAATCATTTGAAGGGAGCTGGATTTGTTGAAAACTATTATGTTTGGACTTTCCATGGGGAAGACACTTCATTAAGAGAAGATAATGATGGTTTTAAAGATGATGATCTAGAAATGCATGACAATGTTAGTGAATTGTTGCATGATAGATATAGAGGTATGTTTGAGGGATCAAACATTGGACAAGAAGGTCTAAATGAGGATGCAAAGAAATTTTATGAGTTTGTGGAAGAGGGCAAGAAAGAGTTGTATCCTGGATGCAAAAAATTTTCAAAACTTTCATTTATTATTAGGATATTCTTATATAAAACACTTCATGGATTGAGTAATGTGGCCATTGATGATCTTCTAATACTTTTCAAGGATGTTATTCCAGATGGAAATTTCCCTTCGAATTTTAATCAAGCTAAAAAAATTGTGAGAGATTTAGGCCTTGATTATAAAAAGATAAGCGCATGTCCTAATCATTGCATATTGTATTGGAAAGAGTATGAGCATGCAGAGGAGTGTCCTGTTTGTCATACCTCAAAGTGGAAACCAATCGAAGATACAAATGGAGATTATGTTAACAAGTCTTCAAAAAAACGTAATCATATTCCTGCAAAAGTGTTATGGCATTTCCCTTTAAAACCTAGGCTTCAAAGACTATTTATGTGTTCTAAAACTGCTAAATTTATGACATGGCATTTTGATAATCAGTCTAAAGATGGAAAAATGAGACATCCTTCTGATGGGCTTGCGTGGAAGGATTTTAATTCTAAAAATCCTGATTTTGCTGAGGAGCCTAGAAACGTGAGATTAGGCTTGGCTAGTGATGGATTTAACCCTTTTAGAACTATGAGTATTTCTCATAGCACATGGCCTGTAGTTTTAATAAATTATAACCTTCCGCCATGGATGTATATGAAATTTCAACATTTAATGTTGTCATTACTGATTTCTGGTCCTGATTCTCCTGGTAATAACATTGATGTTTACTTACAACCCTTGATCGAGGAATTAAAAGATTTATGGAGTGTTGGGTTGGAAACCTATGATACATTTAAAAATGAAACTTTTCAATTACGTGCAGCTTTAACATGGACCATTAGTGATTTTCCTGGATACTCCATGCTATCAGGATGGAAAACAAAGGGAAAGTATGCATGCCCATGTTGTAATTATGACACTGAAGGTTTGTATTTGCATAATAGCAAGAAAATGTTCTATATGAATCACCGTAGATTTTTGGATGAAAAACATCCATGGAGATGGAATAAAAGGTGTTTTGATGGTAAAGTTGAGGAACGGATGGCACCAAAACCTATGACAGGGCTTGAGGCCTTAAATGATTTATCGGATTTCATAAATGAATTTGGGGTAAAACAAAGGAAAAAGAATAATAGTGAGTTACCTTGGAAGAAAAGGTCCATTTTCTTTGAGTTGTCATATTGGGTAGAAAATGCATGTCCACATAATCTTGACGTAATGCATATTGAGAAGAATATATGCGATAATTTGATAGGGACATTATTAGATATAAGCGGGAAGACAAAAGATCATGCAAAGGCTCGATTTGATTTGTTAGATTTGGGCATCAAAAAAGAATTGCATCCAAAGCTATCTAGTGATCATAAACAAGTGTATCTTCCAAAAGCATGCTATTCTATGTCTACCAAAGAAAAGGATATGTTTTGTCATGTTATAAAAGAGGCGAAGTTACCTTATGGAGTTTCCTCAAACATTGGACGATCCGTGCATTTGAAACAAAGAAAAATTATTGGATATAAAAGTCATGATGCTCACATATTGCTACATCATTTGATCCCAATTGCTGTTAGAAAATCACTTCCTAAACAAGTTGCTATACCATTGATTAGATTAGGTGGTTTTTTCCGTAGCTTGTGTAATAAGGCCATAAAGATCGATGACCTAGAAGAATTAGAGAAAGAAATCTCGGTTATTTTATGTGAGTTTGAAAAAATCTTCTTACCTTGTTTTTTTGACATCATGGTTCACTTGCCTATACATTTAGTAAGACAGATAAAACTTGGTGGTCCAGTGCATGGTCGAAGCATGTATTTCATAGAAAGATATTTGTGTAAATTGAAATCTTATATTCGTAATAGAAGTCGTCCCGAAGCATCTATCGCCCAAGGATATCTTCTTGAAGAGTGTTTAAATTTTTGCTCCTTATATATGGATGAAGACGTGAAGACAAAAATCAACACAAGTCAATTGTTTGAGGATGATGTGGATCATTCAAATGACTTGGAAAGTAAGATCTTTCATACGGTTGGACATCCCTTAGGCGGAAAAAAGAAAAGAAAGGGTGAAGCATTCACATTAGATTCCGTGACATGTGAGCAAGCTCATCGTTATGCCCTATTTAATACTGACAGCAAAGATATTGATGAGTACATAAAGTAAGTATTATCTTTCACGAATCCATTTTATTTTAAATTATTCATCATAAATTTCAAAATCTCTAAGTAATTTAATTGTCGTTGTAGGGAACATGAAATCTATGTTAATAGTCAACGAAGAAAAAGCAAATGGGCAAGTGCGCAACATCATGGTTATGAATTTGCTAATTGGTTGAAAGAAAAAGCTATCAAAGATAGTGTCTCTGACCAAATATTTTGGCTAGCCAAAGGTCCTAGACCCACAGCAAAGAGATATAAAGGATATTATGTCAATGGCTATAATTTTTACACCAAAACACGTGATAGTAGATGTAAGACACAAAATAGTGGAGTGACTCTAGCCGCATTGACTTCTAGTTTTGCAAGTTCTAAAGACCAAAATCCTATTGTAGGAGATGTAATTTACTATGGTGCTATATTAGAAATAATTGAAATTGATTATTGGTCTAACTTTCACCTAGTCTTGTTTCGGTGTGAGTGGTATCAAGTAATGAATGATAACTATGGGCTTATATGTGTTAACAAAAATAAGCTATGTTATGTGAATGATCCATTTGTGAGGCCTTCTCAAGTCCATCAGGTATTTTACATTGGAGATCCTGAGGTTGATGGTATGTATTATGTTCTTAATAAAGTACCTAGAGATATATTTGACTTTGATATGGATAAAGATATTGATGACGAGAACTCTTTTTGGTGTGAAATGGACAATACAAGTATTAATTGTTTACCACAACCTAGCAATGAAGAACACCAATCTACAAGAATAGATATTCCTCCTACAGTTCTTGATGGTAACACAATTTTAACTGATGCCAACAAAAGTGGTGAACATAATGAAGATGACTCGGAATGTGACGATACTTTGTGGGAATGGATGGAAGCCGATGATGACCATGATGAACAAGTTGAAATGTGATGTATAATGTTTAGACATAAATGTTTTTATTATTTTATGTAAGGTAAAATTAATATTGCGTTGTTATTTGGATTAAACTTTTCAGCATAATTTAATTTAGTTAGTTTCATTTCGATGATCAATAAATATAACTTATTATAATCAATGGTTCATTGAAAATTTCAGGTTGCAAATGCAAAAAACAAGTGACAATGAGTATGAAAAGTTACGGCTACGACGCATTCAAGAGAACAAAGCCGTGTTGGAACGTTTTGGGATAAAGAATCTTCCTAGAAACTTTGCAACACTAGTTGAAAGCAAAACAGGAAAAAGTAAGAAAGAAAAGGTGAAATCTGCTCGTATCAACCAATGTGACCCGGAGTACCATCCAAATGGAAGTGAAGATGATGAAGATATTGATGCTTCTAATAAGTTACGGCTTCCGAAAAAGGTTATTTTAATTTTATGAATTTCATATCAACTTATTCATATAATTCATTTTTTTACATGATGATTTTTTGTGTAAGTCTAGGCTTTACGTTCAAGTAGTCGAAGCAATACAAACTATATTGCGCCACAATCCATAAGGAAAGTTATCAGATCCTCAAATCCAGGGGCAACTACTAAGATAATAGCACATACTGAACAAAATGAACCTTTGACAAATGAAGAAGATATAATGAGAAATTTGTGCGCCACACAAACAAAAGCAACCATTGCAGATATGATTTTACAAAAGCAAAAATTCCAAACACACAATGAATCTGCTAAGGACATCAACATTGCACCAGAATCAAGCTACGCAACAAAGAATTTAATAAGTAAATCCAAAAGAGTTCAAGTAGACTCCCACGGTGCTTTTACATCATCAACAGGTTATAATTATCCCTAATCTACTGTTATGTTTGGTTTGTGATCCATGTTTGACCTAAAGGATTAGGCCAAACATGGTTGTGCATCAATTTATGAATCCCACATCTTCCACTCTTGATTGTGATCCATTAATCATATTGTGGTTGTGCATCAATTTATCATATTTGACATTATCTGCTGCTTTGTTTGTTGGTTGATGTACTATGCACACAACAGTGACATAAATGCTGCTCCTAACCCTTTTCAACCCATTGTGAAAAATATCAATATCTTGAAAATGAAATTACAGGTCAAGCCCTAGTTGAATATGAAGCAGATGATAGTGATGCTGAATATTCTCATGATTTGGATGAAAATCATTATCATTCAGAAGACGTAGAAGAGGTGGACGATTCACATGAGAATATGGGACAAGTGGATTTGAATCACCAAGATCTTGAACTAGATGGTATACTTATATGTCTATTGTCAACTTTGTTTTAATTTAAAGTTTTGTATGATGTATTAAATGTTTGGTATGTTTCGCTTGTTATATTGTAGCTATTCTTGAAAAGAATAAACGAGGTCCAACTATGATGCATGGGGTACATACACGATCATTAGAGAATCGACCATCTATTATTTTGAATGAATTCGGACAACCCATTGGACCTATAACTGAGACAAAAGATTATGTTGGTGAATTTTCTCGTTTCTTGGGTACAATAGCTCGTGACTACAATCATGCTCCATTGACTATTAGATCTTGGCTAAAAGTACCCAATAAAGAAAGAATGTGGGAATATGTATTGGTGAGTAATGTTTATTTAATACATAATAAAATTTATTTTTTTTTGTTTCATCTATATTTGTGTTATGTGTAAGTTAATACAATAATACTTGTGTAGACAAAATATATTGTTCCTTCAGAAGGTAAAGAGTGGGTATTAAGGACAATTGGATGTGCTTGGAGGGTCCACAAATGCCGATTCAAGAGAATACATTACTACAAGTGGAAAAATGATAGAGAGATATGGGAACATCGATCAAAGAGAGTTCCTGATGATGAATTTTTGAAATTGTTAGCATTATGGAAAAATAAAGAAGAGAAGGTAGTATTGCTTTTGTATCATTTATATTCATTTGTCTTCTAATTCACTTGGTTATTGATCTTTATTATATGCAGATCCGTTGTCTCAAAAATAAAGAACATCGATTAACTCAAAAAAATATGCACACTGTTGGTCCTAAAAGCTTTGCAAGGGTACGAGATCAAATGGTATGTTTTTCGCATCTTTCCTTGTTTTATGAAAGCTATTGGTGCTCGTGTAAGATCACAACATGAATAAGTATTTCAGTAAAGTTTTCCATTTCAATGAATATATTGTGTTCATGCTTGACTTTGAACTTTGTGATAAAGATGTGACTTTTAGTATGATGAACATTTTTGAACAATATCCATCATTAGAACATATTGAGTGTACGACAAAGGCATAATCTTTTTTGAAAATTGTGTTTGTGTGCGGGAACTAACCTTTGATTCAAACAACATATTTTAATGATGTTTTTGAATTGGATTTCTTGGATTTTTACTTGATAGATGAATGAGAATCCTAACAAGGAACCTCCCTCCCTTGGAGAGATGTTTGAGCGCACACGTAAGAGAACAGAGGGAAAATCATATGTTGACTCGTATGAAGACTTGTCAAAAACGATTGTAAGTATTTGTACTTACTTTGTAAATAATTAAGTATGTATCATCAACTTTATTGAACCTTAATTTTTAAATTGCTTTTTTTGTTATAAACTACATATAGGAAGAGATACAAAAGTTTACGCCTTCAGAAGATGGAAAAGGCCAGACTGATGCTTTTTTAGCTATCATGGGAAAGGAGCACAATGGGCATAGAAGGTTATATGGGAGGGGTGTTACTAACAAAAAGTTAACAAAGGTCAGTGATAGTGATATATCATATGTAGTTCCTGGAGAACTTATGCAATCAATTAAAGCTGGTGTGGTTGAGGACATTCAAAAAGACATGGAAAGTGAAATGATGAAAATACAAGATATGCGAAAAGAAATTGAAGCTGATTATGCAAAGAAAAAGTCTGAGCTAGAACAAATGCAAACACAAGTTGAGAATCAAAGGGGGGACATGTTCGAAACCATAATGGCAAACATCATTTCTAAATTACCTACTGACATTGCTAGGAAATACTTGTCATGATCTACGGTATGATATCTTACTAAATTAATCTATTTATATTTTTAACTTAAAAAGTAATAAATTAACACCTTAATTATGTATTTAATTTAATTTTCTAAACTTAATGAACTATGACTATTTAAGTAGGTTAATGCATCTTTTTCTTTGGTAGTGGTTTGTATCTTAGAAAGGTGTTATTTTCCATACACTGATCACATATTAATGTTTTTTTACAGGTTAATGTTGATCTTTAATCTTGACATCAGATGATATACAACCAAGCTCAATATTGTAGGCATTGTATTTATAAATAGCACAATACTTAATTACTTATTATAATTCTAGTAGTTATATGTATTTAGTATTTTAAAACCTTCAAATGAAGTTTTATATATCTTTTCTTGAACTTTTTTGTTGTAATGTACTCTATTGACACAATTATTATGGCATTATGGAGATTATATATTTTATTTATTATGGCATCATTGTATATGATATCATAGTGTTTGATTAGTCATCTTATTATGGTGGCTCATCTTGAAATTGCTACAAAGTATTGCAATAATTGATGAAAGTGTTGTATGCAAAATATGTTTCTTTATTATGGTGGTAAAATTAAAAATGTTGCAATTACTCCAACAAGGTGTTGCATATATTTTGGTGGGAAAAAAAGAAAACTGTTGCAATAATCATTTAAAGTGTTGCTTATATTTTGGTGGGAAATAGAAAAAGTGTTGCAATTGATGACGTAAGTGTTGCATATATTTTGTTGGCAAATAACATAAGTGTTGCTATTGATATAAACAGTGTTGCCTTTATTTTATAAGAATAAATAAAAAGTGTTGCATTCCTTATTTAAAGTGTTGCCTTTGATTTTGAAAAAAAAGTGTTGCATATATCAATATACGCAACACTTCTAATAAGTGTTGCGAAAACTTATTAAAAGTGTTGCATATAGCTAATGCAACGCGACTTAAGGCAGCATTTCAAAAAATGTTGCATAAGCTTTATTGCAACATTTAAGAGTCTTAATGCAACATTTTTGTAGTGTTACTACAGATGTAATTTGTAGTAGTGTTACCACGTATGTCAAAACGTAGTGAGGTAAACTTAAGAGATACAACTTTGATTTAGTGCTTAGCGAACCATATAAAAATTAATTTTCCGTCTTTGATGATATCACATTTGGCTGATTGCATTGAAAAGAAAACTATGGTTGGATATGGTAGCTTGTTAAACAATATCTTGCCTCTTGAAGGCCTAAAATTCCCAATGAGTGCTAATAATAAAATAGGTGCTAAGTGTCTTAACAACTTACATCTTAAATTGAATGAAAATGGGATTCTAGAGGATGTAGTAGAAGACGTAGAGTATGTCAGTTTCGGTGAGGAACAAGAGGAAGAAGAAACAGAAGTAGATGGGGAGGATTTCGGAGAAGAAAATCAGGAGACTATTCCTACTACCACCACTAAGGCAGAGACAGAAAAGGAACAGGGGGAAGCAGAAAGTAAGGGGGAACAATCTGAGGAAGAGGAAAACGTGGAACTGGAGGAAGTACAGTCCAGTTCAGAGGACGAGGAAATGAATGTGCCTCTCAAGAGTATCAAGAAACAACCTGTGCTCACACCTAGGAAGAGCAGGAGGTTGGCGTCAAAGCGTTCTTCGTGCTTAGATGATGACATTACCTCTGAGACTCCTCCATCACCAAAGGCATACACACCTACACCATCCCATATTCCATCACCACCACCATCACCTATTCCCACTTCACCACCACCACACCCAACTGGTTTTGATGATGATCAATCTGTTGTCCCTCCTCCTATTACCCTTGATTTCTTACTCACCAAATTTGTTGATTTTTAGTCTCAGTTACATGCTTTTCAGGATGAAGTTCGTGTATCACTTGCATCCATCACTGACCAGCTTACTCAGATAGAGACCCGTCTTGGTGCTAAACTGGAAACGGTGGAAGTGCAAACCGAATTCATAGATGAAGAGACTGCGCCATGATCCCTCTGTCTACTTATTAATCATTTTATGTAATATTTGACTTTGTTGGCCTCACTACTTATTTCTCCAAACAATTAAACTATTTTCTTTTGAGTACCAAGTTGGGGTACACCCATATGTATTTTTGATTTCTGATAATATGCTACTGCTTTATCTCTATATGCATTATTAGTTTATGGTCTATGATGTTGGTGTCTGCATCTTTTGACGATGTTTTGGTATTTACTTTGTGGTTTGCTACTTACTTTCTCAATTTTTCTAACGTTTGCATTAGTGCTGTGGTTTGATTATAACCCCTACTTTTTGATTGATGTCAAAAGGGGGAATAAAGGCAACAAACTTAAGATGAAATTTGTGAATGCTTATGCTTAAACTCTTAGTCTTTGATTGTTCTAATTAACTTTGGTTTATTAACTTTAGTTTATATAACAGTGGTATTGTGGTATTGCTTATGTTTTATGTTAAAAATTTTCAAGTATTATGGTTCGAGTATTGCTTGATAGTTATCATTACATATTGCTTATAATATTGCTTGAAGTTTTCAAGATGATTAAGTTACTGTCTCTAATAAATTGATTATTTGGATTATGGTTAACACTTATGATTATCACTCATGTTTCGTTTATACTCTTACAACTTCACATTATTGGAGTTGCTTAAATTATTGTGTTTAATATTTTTAGTTTATTGTTATATTTAATTTTGAAAACTTAAGTCATGTTTAACCACATGATTTTTGATACGTTTTAAAAATTAATATATTGGAGTAATATGTGCGGTTAAGTGTTTAGTAAATTATTTGTAATGATTTAGTTTACTAAATGTGTTTGGACTTACTCTAGCATGTTCAAGATATTTGTTTTACTCTATGTTTTTAATTAAGTTTGTTTATAAAGTTTGCCATCATCAAAAATGGGGAATTTGTTGGCCCATTTGAGTTTTGATGATGACTTAACAATTATAAATAAACAAAATACTTTAGAGATTGTTTTGTAGGTCATATATCCGATTGTCATCATCATCGATGGTACCTAAGAAGGTTGTTAAAGAGCATTGCATGTCAAAGTCAAAGTCAAACTTAGAGAGTCAATCTTGTAAAGTCAAACGATTGAGTTACATGTTCCAGTTCCAAGATTGATAAAACTGAAGTCAGACCAGATGGAGACAACGCAGTGTTCCTAACACAGCGAGTCAGAGAACTGAGTCAACAAAGAGTAGGGAAATAAATTTTATTTTTATTTTTCTTTTAGTTGGCCTGTACGGGTGAAAAATAGATTTGCACAAGGTTTTAATTGGCTAAAAATAACCACCTATTTTAAAGGACTAAAATATCAATCTCCACAAAAATAGGGTTTACTAAAAATAGCCTAAAAGTTTCCTAAAGCTAGCCGAAAGTTTTGGAAAAACTTCCAAAAATGTGTGCCCATTATCCCACAACCTTAGATCATGGGATTAAGGCTAGATTCTAGATCTTATTAGTATATATAGGCATTTTTGTAACCGGCACAATACACACACATAAGTCGAGTGCCCCCTCTACCAACATTCAAGAGAGATATCAAAATCAAGAAAAGGAAAAAGATAAGTTGTTCTTAATTGCCAATTAAATCAATCAATTTTTCCTTGTGCATTTCATAATTTTCATCCAATTTTAGAGAAATATTTTGTACGGGTTATATGAATGTTTAAATTAGACTTTGGGAAGTCTAAGGGGAACAGCGAGAAGTTTTTGTAAAGAGAGAAAAAGAAACGAGAAGGAGAAACGAGAAAGAGAAGAGAAGAATTAGGCCTAGAAGAGAAAAGGAGAAAAAGTTTTATGTAATCACAAAAACTTGGCCGAGACGGTCTCATTATAAGACGGGAGATAGGCCGGCCCAATGATAGGCGCGTGTGTTGCACGCACGCGGGATGCCCTTCAAATTTTGTTTTTTTTTTGTTTTTTTTTTTCATTTTTTTGGAAAATTTCAATTTGGACCTTAAATGTATCAATTTTGACTTTAAAGATATCAATTTTGCTCTTGCTTTGATCAGTTTTGCATTCAAGTTTAGAATATGTATATTGAATTACATTAATGTAGTTCATACAAAGTGTAATCAATTTTTTCATTAAATTGTTCAGTTTCATTATTAAATTGTTCAAATCTCCTGATTAAAATTTTCCATTAAATTATTCAGTTTCATGATTAATGTAGTTCATACAAGTATTCAGTTTTTATAGTATTTAGTTTCATAGTTAATTTATTCAATTTTCATTTTATACTATTCCGTTTCATGATTAATTATGTAGTTCATACAGGTATTCAGTTTTATAGTATTTAGTTTCATTGTTAATTTATTAAATTCTCATTTTATAGTATTCAGTTTCATGATTAATGTAGTTCATACAAGTATGATTAAATTGAAATTGATATCTTTAAGGTCAAAACTGATACTTTTATGATTAGAATTGAAAAATGCCCAGAAGATGGAATCAAAGAGAGAAAGGTGGGCTAGGCCTCGTCTCAGAATGAGACGGTCTCGGCCAAGACCGGCTGTTATGTAATAGAGTTGTAAATTACTTAAAACTTAATAGAGAAGTTGAAATCCGAAGAGGTCGTGGTTTTCTTTCATTTAAGGCCAAGAAAGTTTCCAAGTTAAAATTCTTGTGTTCTTTTTAAGTTTCTTTGATATGCTTTGAGTATTTTATAATTGTAAATTTCCGCAACAAAAAGGGCAAAAATACTCTTAAAAGCGACACAACAATTCACCCCCCCTCTTGTTGCGTTCATTCTCTCTAAGTGTTTCTACACATGAGATATTTATTTACATTATATAATAGATTAAAATTAATTAATAGTTTTAAGACGTTCTTTAAAAATACTAATTAAGAATGACTAACCAACTGTTGTTGACATAATTGATTTTCTTAATCGTTTATTTTTAATTATTTTCATTCTATACGATCTCGCTGTCTTTGAGTTGTCCAAATAATTCTCAACGCTTATAACTGAATTCGCACAACAAAAAAAGAAAATTAAATGCATCATTTATTAAATTTCAATATAAAAATTAATGCTCATTAAAAAAAATATATAAATTACCTGTATTTGGACTTAACCCAGTTGATATCTTGTTTTTGCAAGGTTTTCCTCTAGGACGGTATAAAACTGAAAAAAAATTATTAAGCTACATCCTTAAACTGTTAAACATAATCAAAATATGAAAATATATTTAAATTAAATTCTTTACGAAATTAAACATAGAGAATTATCAAATAAAACCGTTTGTGAGGTCACTAAAATGTGTCTGCGAAGAACCACTAGTACTTGCATCATGATGTAATGATCCTTGACCTGTAATAATAAAATTATCTAAGTATGTAAGAATGATATTCTAAACTGTATTAATTTAATCAATTAGTATGTTCATTGAAAATACTAATATAGAATGACTAACCATAAATTGTTGGCACAATTGATCTCTTAAACTGATCAGTTTTAATTATATTCAATCTATTAGATCTCGATGCCTTTGAGTTTTCCGAAGAAACATCAACAGTTGTAACTAAATTCTCAAGCACTATATAAAAAACATTATAATATTTGTAATAAACTTTAATATAATAATCAATGTTATTAAACAATTCTAACATTTACCTGTAGTTAGACTCAACTTAGTTGAAATGTTGTTATTGCAAGGTCTTACTCTACGACGTTTAGGTGGATTTAGATCTTCCATACCGAATATAATGTAAATAACAATTTGCTTTGTAATGTCAGATATCAAAGTTAAAGTATTCTAAAAATAGTATATATAATTATTGAACATCTATAATATATAATATGAAATAGAAATAATGCAAATTAAGTGGGACGGACAAAAATACAAAATGCTGTAAATTAAATGGGACGGAGGGAGTAGGACGTTTCAGCTCAATCACGCTACTATCATTATTACGCACCACTCTTATTATTACGGAGCAATTAATTACAACGCATTGAAAGTTGAAACTTTATCCAAGTGGAGCAGTAAACTCACGCTACTATCCAAGTGGAGCAGTAACCACAATTAATTCCTACTTCTACTTCTACTTTTATTTAGTTAACTTTTTTTTGAGATAACTATTATTAAAGATGATTTGTTATCAAATACCACTATTATTTATTAGGAGTATTGACAATGTATTGATGTTTTGTTAGTAAAAATTGTGGTTATCGACACTATTAATTATTCAAGCTTAGTTTACATATTGCAACTAATTATAAGAAAAAATTATTAATTAGATACTTGTTTGAATTGTCTAATCTCATAATAAGTATGAGTTTTTAATAACTTTTAGATGTGTATAATTCGATTTAACAATTATCAAATAACACATTTTTTTTTCACATTTTTTTCAAATAACACATTAAATTACACTAATGTTGCAAATATAGTGAAATGGAGGAAATACTATTTCTAGATGTGTAATTTACCCATGTATCAATGCTAAATACAAAATTACGGTGGGTGTCAAATAAATAAAATAGCTAATATTTTAATCGTACTTTTTTATTTAGTTTGTCTTATTTATTTTGGACGTTTTTGTTTTTTAATCACCTATTTTTATCACTCACTTATTTTTTTATCTTATTTTAAAATCTATTTCTATTAATAGTAGAACATTTATTAGTTTTTGAATTTCAAAAAAAAAGATAGATCAAATATTTTTAACTTTGAACAGTCAATAGCCTTATGAAGTAAAAAAAAAAAAAAAAACAATCTACCTATGTCTAGAAGCCTTCTAGCTCTTAATTTGCCTAAAGTTCACCTATTAAACCATCAATAGCTTTATAAAAAAATACTCCAACTCTACCTATGGACCCTATGTCGAGAAACCTATTAAAGTAATGTCATTAGCTTTATAAAATATTTTACCTAAAGAGTTTGCCTAACTGTACACCTATTGTCACTACTTTATATAAAGCTTTTGACAGTTCAATGCTTAAATTGACGGTTCAATTTTTTAATAAGCAAACTATTAAATGCAATAAGACATGTCTTATTTGCCTAAATATTTTATTATATAATAAAAAAAAGAAAAAGAGTAAGAAATGTTCTCTTATTTATTAGGAGTTTGCAATGCATTGATGGTTACTTTACTCTTTCAACAACCCATATCATATACTTCACTCAACAATCAACATCATTTTCTCTCTCAAAAAAAAACCCATGGAATTTTTCCACTAATCTTCACTTTTTCATTCATCTAAACAAATTATACAATCCAACTCTACATTTTTTCAAGAATAAACTTTATCAACAAATCATAACTCCGTTTCAAATAACTTTTTTATCCGATACATCAATTTAAAAAAAAATAACTAATATACTTTCCACCATTGATGATTGTTCAAGAAATTTGAGGTTTGCTTTCTTACTTTGAGACATATTTTTTTCTCTAGATGCATAATAAAAATGTAAAGTTCTATGAATAGTATGTTGGATATTTAGAGCATGTAAGACATTATCCAAGGCTTATATGCATGTATCTAAGCATGGAATAAGCAAAAACGTAACAACGGAACGAATCTGGGCCTGCTCGACCTGTTGCTCGTTCGAGCAACATGGTGCTCGTTCGAGAATGCTTCTGTTTGATGATTTTGGCATTTGCTCGTTCGAGCACCTATGCACTCAGAGTTTTTCGCGTCAGAAAGTCTTTGGAAACTGTTTTGCATCATGCTCGTTCGAGCACCTAATGTGCTCGTTCGATCAACCTTGAAACAATGTGTCTTTTCGTGAAACTAAGCTTTGCTTCATGAAGGCTTGTGTTGTTATGGATGGGTGTTTTAAATCACTAAAACACTCTAAATGCCTGGTAACCACCAAGCATTGATTGGTTGAAGACATGTGACTCTTCACACTCTATAAATAGGTGTGGGCACATGCATTTCAAATTACTCTTTGATAGAATCAGAATTCTATTGTTCTTTCTCTCATTTTCTCTTGATTCATAGTGAAGAGTAATTAACTTTATTATTGTTTTTTTGATTTATTTTCTTTGTAAACACATTGTTGTTTAGTTCAATCGATTTGCACTAGTCGGTTGATGAGATTGATTGTATCTCTTTGTGAGTTTCCATTATCATAACCCTTGTGCCTTTGTGGGAGAAATATCACAAAAGGAAAGCATCATTGACGCCTTCAATCTTATATCCAGATTTCTGTAGTGACGTTTCACGTTACAAACTAATCTTCTCTACACCGTTCATCCTTGTTCATGTTGAAGCCTTGAACAAGTTCTTTGCCATACATACAAAGGAGTTTATACATAATTTATATTGTATAATAGTAGTGTAGTTTGTAATTTACAGCATTTCCTTTTGTAACATTTATAACAATCTTTTGTGATAATATTCTGTAATTATGGCAAGTGTGAAAGAACTAACTTCGAACTTTATGAAGTTGGACAAGTTCTTAGGTGTGGAATTCAGCAGATGGCAAAAGAAGATGCAAATCCTTTTGACTTCCCTCAATGTGAATTATGTGATATCCACTCCCAAACCGGAAGAGAAGGAAGATGAAACCTTGCAGGAAGCAAGGAAGAGAAACAAATGGGAGAATGATGACTTCATATGTAGAGGACATATTCTTAATGGTATGTGCGATTCTCTTTTCGATATTTATCAATTTCATGAATCCGCTAAGTTATTATGGGATAGATTAGAAGATAAATATATGGCGGAAGATGCTAGTTCTAAGAAATTCTTGGTTAGTAACTTTAATAATTATACGATGTTGGACAACCGTCCAGTGATGGATCAATTCCATGAATTACAACGCATGTATAATAACATGAAAGTGCATGACATATCTATGGTTGAAATATACATTGTTTCAAGTATCATAGATAAGTTACCCAATTCTTGGAGGGATGTTAGACATGCCCTCAAACACAAGAAGGAAGAGATAACTCTTGCGGGACTTGGTCAACATCTCCAAATTGAGTCAAGCCTAAGGGAACTTGAAAGTTCAAAGGAAGATAATCCCAATCTATCATCCGTGAACATGGTGATAGATGATTCTAAGGCCACTACAAGTGGAGACAAGAAGAGGAAACCACAATATCCCAAGGGAAAAGGCAAGAAGAAAGTCATTGACAATGCTTGTTGGGAATGTGGTAAGCTCGGACATCGCAAGAAGAATTGCTTTGTGTTTAAGAATAAACTTAAGAAGATGAAGGGTGCTGCTTCTTCAAGCAACAACCCTCCTCCTACTAAAGGTAATCTTGCAAATTTGGATGAAAATTCTAGTTTGAATGTTTCTTCCATGGATTCTAATGTGAATGTTGTGCAGGATGAGGACATGTCATGGTGGGTCGATTCGGGGGCCGCTAGACATGCGTGCAAGAGTAAACATTGGTTCACAACACTACACAATGTTGTGGATGGAGAAAGTCTCTACATGGGAGATAACTCATCAATCAAAGTCCATGGCAAAGGACAAGTGGAACTCTTGTGTACATCGGGAAATACATTAGTCCTTAGGGATGTTTATTATGTACCCGATATTAGTAGGAACCTCGTCTCCGGTCCTATCTTAAATAGATTAGGATATAAACTTGTATTTGAAGCCGATAGATGTATTATAAGTAAGGGTAATTTGTATATAGGTCGTGCTTATCTATGTTGTAATTTGTTTAAACTCTCTTTGTCTTGTAAAACTTCTAATTTAATATGTAATGTTAATATGCATGATGATTTACATTATCTTTGGCATCTTAGATTGGCACATGTTAACTTTGGTAAAGTTTCATTTATGTCAAAGCATGATATGATACCTATGTGTGAACAAAAATCTGTGAATTGTAAAACAAGCATGCTTAACAAGATCACTAAAACACCTTTCAAAAGTGTAGAAAGAAAATCTGATATCTTAGATATTGTACATAGTGATCTTTGTGATTTCCATAGCACACCATCTTTAGGCAATAAAGATATGTTGTTACTTTTATTGATGATTATTCAAGGTTTTGCTATGTGTATCTTTTGCATAAAAAAGATGAGACACTTGATTTCTTCAAAGTTTACAAGAATGAAGTTGAACTTCAAGTTAATGGTAAACTTAAGAAATTAAGAACCAATAAGGGAGGAGAATATTATGATCCTCAATGTTTCCAATCAATGGGAATTATACATGAAACTACCGCCGGTTATGCACCACAATCAAATGGTGTGGCGGAAAGGAAGAATAGAACTCTCCAAGAAATGCTTAATTCCATGTTGTCATACTCTAATTTGAGTGACGGGTTTTAGGGAGAAGCAATGTTGACTGCGTGTCACATTCTCAACCGGGTTCCAAATAGAACCAATAAGGAAACTCCTTATGAGTCATGGTACAAAAGAAAACCAAACTTAAAATATCTTAAGGTTTGGGGTTGTCAGGCTATTGTTAGAGTACCCTGACAAAAGAGAAAGAAACTCGGTGAACGAGGCATTGAATGCATCTTTGTAGGTTATGCTAATCAAAGCAAAGCCTATAGGTTCTATGTAATAGAAAAAAACGACTATATTGCGATTCATTCGATAATAGAGGCAAGGGATGCAATATTCGATGAAAATCGATATTCATCGATTAGTAGACAACGAGATCTACGAATAAGTACCAATGATGACGATGTTGAATTCGAAGATATTCAACATGAAAACCCAAATGAACACGATGATGTTGATGAGAATCAACAAAACATCGATCAAGAAACTCCTGATGATGTGGAAGAAATTCCTAGGAGGAGTAAGAGGCAAAGGAAACCAAAGTCTTTTGGTTCCGATTTTCATGTATATTTGATTGAAGGTACTAGAACCGATATTCAATCAAGTTTTCCATATTTATTAAATGTGGAAGGAGACCCATTGACATTTAGCGAGGCTATGGCTTCTCAAGACAGTGCGTTTTGGAAGGAAGCAATTGATGATGAGATGGACTCAATCATGGGAAATAATACATGGGTATTGGTTGATTTACCACCGACTTGCAAACCGATTGGTTGCAAGTGGATCTTCCGTAAGAAGATGAAGATTGATGGAACTATAGATAAGTTCAAAGCCCGTCTAGTGGCACAAGGTTTTAGACAAAAACCTGGTATCGATCATTTCGATACATATGCATCTGTTGCAAGGACAACCACCATTCGGTTGTTGATAGCTTTGGCTTCGATTTATAATCTAGTGATACACCAAATGGACGTGAAAACTGCGTTTTTATATGGTGAACTAGATGAAGAAGTGTATATGAAACAACCCAAAGGGTTTGTTTTGAAAGGACAAGAAAACAAGGTGTGTAAACTTGTTAAGTCGTTATACGGACTAAAACAATAAGCACCGAAGCAATGCATCAGAAATTTGATTAGATGATATTGTCCTTTGGATTCAAATTGAATCAATCAGATAAGTGCGTATATAGCAAATTTGATGAGCAAGGCGACGGAGTCATTATATGTCTCTACGTTGATGATATGCTCGTCTTTGGTACTGATTTAGTACGGGTTAAAGAGACAAGAATTTTTGTCTAGTTCATTTCAAATGAAGGATATGGGGGAGGCCGATGTGATCTTAGGCATAAAGATCTTAAGAGACGGCAACGGAATTAAGTTAAGTCAATCTCATTATATTGAGAAAATACTTAAGAAATTCAATATGTTTGAAGAGACTCCGGTCTCGACCCCTATGGAGCAACATGTCAAGTTGTATAGACATGATAAAGAACCAGTTGCTCAATTATCTTATTCAAAGATGATTGGATCGCTAATGTATGCGATGACTTGTACAAGACCGGATATTGCGTTTGCGGTTGCAAAGTTGAGTAGATTTACTAGTAATCCGGGTCCGCTTCATTGGAAAGCGATTAAGAGAGTATTAAGACACTTGAAAGGTACCATAGATCGTGGTATTATATAGTGGAGAACCTCCAGTTTTGGAAGGTTATTCCGATGCAAGTTGGATCACGAATGAAGATGATAGTTCTTCAACGAGCGGTTGGGTGTTTGTTTATGGGGGAGGTCCCATTTCATGGTCTTCCAAGAAACAAACGTGCATCGCTGATTCCACTATGGCTTCCGAGTTTATAGTGCTAGCGTCTGCGGGGAAGGAAGCGGAATGTTTAGGGGATCTTATATTTGAGATACCCATCTTACCAATGCCTATAGCACCGGTGGCAATTCATACAGATTGTAGAACGACATTGGCGAAAGCTTATAGTCAAGTGTATAACGGTAAATCCCGTCATATTGCTCTTAGGCACAACCTAGTGCAAGGGTATATCGTTAATGGGGTCATAACTCTTGATTATGTGAACACTAAGTTCAATTTGGCTGATTTCTTTAGAAAAGCCATGAGTAAGGATTCAATTGAACAAGCGTCAATTGCAATCGGATTACGCTAATTAAATTTAATTAGAAAGCGCAATTCACACACAAGTAACATTGTGTCTGAATTCAATGTGGTGAAATTTCTTTTTGAATTTTGTAAGCAACAAGTTCAAATGACCCATCGTTGCTTTGGACCGTGAGGAAGCGAGGTAGTCGTCCTTTGAATGTTCTCAAGGCCATGAGTAGAAGAGCTCTTGGTGATATCCATTCACGGGGATATATTTTACGTAATGAGAACCTACCTATATAAGTTTGAAGTGTGGCCGCTTCAAGTAGTCAAGATTAGCGTATCGACTATGATAAACTTATGAATAGATATGGACACGGCCAGTATAATGTGTCAAGAAACGACTAATGTGTTATTTGTTCTATGCGTACTCCATCTTCAAATGGTCACATGTGTTATATGATTCAATCCGCAGGGACATCATCATTTCACGATCCTTTGTTAAGTGTGTTGTACTAGGTGCTAATTCAATCCGTAGGCACATTAGCATTGATGCATGGAATGTAATTATGAGATCAATTTTTGAGAAAGGGAAAGAAATGTCCTAAAGGCTCTAAATGGGGGAGGATTGTTGGATATTTAGAGTGTGTAGGACATTATCCAAGGATTATATGCATGTACCTAAGCATGGAATAAGCATAAACGTAACAACGGAACCAATCTGGGCCTGCTCGACCTGTTGCTCGTTCGAGCAACATGGTGCTCGTTCGAGCACTTCTTTGCTCGTTCGAGCATGGGCTCTAGAATGTGTCAGAATGCTTCTGTTTGATGATTTTGGCATTTGCTCGTTCGAGCACCAATAGTGCTCTTTCGAGCACTCAGATTTTTTCGCGTCAGAAAGTCTCTGGAAACTGTTTTGCATCATGCTCGTTAGAGCACCTAATGTGCTCGTTCGAGAAACCTTGAAACAGTGTGTCTTTTCGTGAAGCTAAGCTATGCTTCATGAAGGCTTGTGTTGTTATGGACGGGTGTTTTATATCTTTAAAACACTCTAAATGCCTGGTAACCACCAAGCATTGATTGGATGAAGACATGTGACTCTTCACACTCTATAAATAGGTGTGGGCACATGCATTTCAAATTACTCTTTGATAGAATCAGAATTCTATTATTCTTTCTCTCATTTTCTCTTGATTCATAGTGAAGAGTAATTAACTTCATTATTGTTTTTTTGATTTCTTTTCTTTGTAAACACATTGTTGTTTAGTTCAATCGATTTGCACTAGTCGGTTGATGAGATTGATTGTATCTCTTTGTGAGTTTCCATTATCATAACCCTTGTGCCTTTGTGAGGGAAATATCACAAAAGGAAAGCATCATTGACGCCTTCAATCTTATATCCAGATTTCCATAGTGACGTTTAACGTTACAAACTAATCTTCTCTACACCGTTCATCCTTGTTCATGTTGAAGCCTTGAATAAGTTCTTTGCCATACACACAAAGGAGTTTATACATAGTTTATATTGTATAATAGTAGTGTAGTTTGTAATTTACTGCATTTCCTTTTGTAACATTTATAACATAGTATGTATTTTTTTATCTTTATTAATTTTTTCTTGATATTAAAGAATAAAGATGAGTTGTATATATAGTTGTATAATTACTTTTTTCTTGGTATTTAAGACGATTTATATGTGTAGTTGTATAATATCGATATATATTTTCTTGTTCTATAGATCTTATAACTCAAATAAAGTATCAAAGAAAATGAAGATCAATGGAATATGAGGTAATTTTTATTTCGTATAAAATATTGTATTTATCTAGTAATAAAACACATTTTTAACGTTTTCTAGGTATGAATTTTAGTTATTATGTATATTCATATGTTTGTCATTTTTATTGCATGCTTTTATATTCGTTGTGGTAAAGTCATTTCATATAGAATTTTTAACTTTAAAAATATTTCTTACTCTTAGTCTGTTTTTAGTATATAATAAAATATTTTCTTTATCTAATAATAAGGCATTTTTAACGTTTTTTATGCATGAATTTTAGTTATTATGTATATTTATATTTGTCATTTTTATTGCATGTTTTTATATTTGTTATGGTAATGTCATTTAATATAGAATGTTTAACTTAAAAAATATTTCTTACTCTTTTTTCTTTTTTTAGTATATGATAAAATATTTTCTTTATCTAATAATAAGACATTTTTAACGTTTTTTAGGTATGAATTTTAGTTATTATGTATATTTATGTTTGCCATTTTTATTGCTTGTTTCTATATTTGTTATGGTAATGTCATTTCATATAGAATTTTTAACTTCAAAAATATTTCTTACTCTTTTTATTTTTTTAATATATAATTGTATTATTATGTATATTAATATTTTACATGTTTGCTTTTAAAAAAATATGGTTCATAAGGTACATGTGACAGCATATACATAAGATCTTACAAAATTTATAAGATAATTTTATTTTTACTTTTTTTAATTAGTAGATATGTTATTTCTGATAAGTACAAATAAAGTTTTTGAATAATTGTTAAAGTAGCATGTTGAATTTGTCGTTAAAACAATTCATTTCAAATATGGTATGAATAATTAATTGATTCACTCAAAATGCCCTAAAAAAGTTATAATTTAAATTGATGCATTTCATGAAAATATGATAATATTTAATAAATAATCACATTTAACAATGCTTTGTCATTATTATATCACTTTTATATACGAAACAAATCAAATGGTTAATACCCGTTGGGAATCTCAATGTTAAAAGTTATGAAACAAATCCATGGCTAATATTTATTTGGCAATTTCAATGTTAAGATATCTTATTTTCCTTTACATAAAGTAACTTTAGATGCCTAGCTTTCACTTTTTCATCATTGTGATTGATTTATTTTGTCTTTTTCTTATTTTATTTATTACTGTATATTTAGTTTCAATTTAGTTTATCTTAAATTAGAAGAGCTCTAATTTGTTTTCTTAACTTTAGAAATAATTAGTATATTATATTTCCTTATTATTTATCATAATACGGTATATTTCTATTACGAATAGTATATAATGACAAAACAAATTAAAATTGGAAATTTGTATAAATCCCTTTGTTGATGGCAAAAATATAAATACAAGAACAATGCTAAGAACTATGAAAATATGTCTGTAATGACAACCGTTACCCGAAAACTTGATACAAGTTGTAGGCGTGTGCTCACTATCCTTTTGTGATATTTCCCCCACAAAGGTACTTGGGTGGATGAACGGAAATTCACAACGAGATACAAACAACTACGATATACCCTTAATACTTAGGGTATATTACTTAACAACAATGTGTTTGAAATTATGAGAAATAGAAGCAAAGGCAAGAGTTAATTACTCTCTTGACAAAGCACAAAACAAATGAGAGTATAAGAGTAAAGAATTTAGAAATTTGGTGTGTTTGATACAATCACCAAGGTCCTTTATTTATACTACAAGAGGAGCCTTTAGCCATTAACCACCATGATGATCATATTGATGATCATGATATCAATGCCATTAATCTAGCCATTCATGAGCATAATGCACCTTAATGCTTCATAATAATATCAGTACTCAAGAGTATTGGAAGCGAATCCAAGGCATTTACTACACTGATTTGGGGAGGAAAATGACTGATGATCAATTCCCAAAGGACACCCAAATCAACCAGTACACCCTTATGCAGTTGATAAGTGCAATTATTTGCACTAATAGCTTATATTTTTATGCCCCATTGCAGTGTTTAAAGGCAATTTAGCGTCATTTCGTTTGGTTTCACTCTATTTCGGTGTTTCATGGTCAAAGTATGGGAAGATGGGTAAATTATGCGTTTTTGAGTCATTTTTGTGGGCTTTTGACGCTAACCATGTTTACTGGGCTCAAAGAACGTATCAAGCTATTAATTTTATCAAGGCATGAGGAGTAAAAGAGCAAAAGAGTAGAAAAGTGTTGTTAATGCAAAAGTTTTGAGGTGAAATTTGATACATGTCTACTCTTTTGGCCATAACTTTTGATATGAATATTGCATTGATGCAAGGTTTGCGGCATTGAAAACTAGACTTCAAGGGCTTTCCAACAGTATATTATATGTCCGATTCCGACAACCGAGCAAGAAATGACGATCATTTGAAATCAGCAGAATCTGTCTTCCCAAAAACGCCGACTCGGTTGTTGTCAGGAACGCCGACTCGACGGTTTAAGCTGCCCAAATTCCACATTTTTCTAGAAGCAATCGACGACTCGGCGGTGAAGGCCCCTTTGGGACAGCCGATTCAGCGGTTCCCCCAGCTCAGCTACTCGCGTTTTTCCACCCGGTTTTCCTCAAGGGTTTTATGTTAAATCTCCTCATTAGTATAAATACTCCTTAAAATTCTGATTAGGGTTTATCCTCTTCTTCCTTCATACTTTTTCTTAGTTTTACTTAGTCTTTAATTTAGCTTTCAATTCCTTTTAGTATTAATTTTGTTACAAGAACTTCAATCTAGCCTTTGAGATTTAATCTCCTTTCAAGTTTGTAAGTTTATTTTCTTCCTTTGCTTTTGAATTATTGTAGTAGTTTAAGCTTTCTCTAGTAACATTATTCTTTTAGTATTAATAATCCTTTAATAATAAATTTATCTTTCTCCATTATTGCTTTAGTATTTATTGTTATTGCTATTAAGTATTTAATTATTGCTCATACTAGTTTATCTCTTAATTCATTGTCATTCATGTTTAGCATTAATTTTGTGATAGTATTCATTGCATTCACCATGTCTAGAGTGTAGATCCATATTCTAGGGTTAGGGTTTTGAACCTATAAGTTGAGTATGATTTGATTCTTGGAATGTGTCTATGAAACTAAGGATTAAAGTGGTTAAATTGTCTAATTAACCCTAAATTAAATATGCTTTGTCGGACCAATCAATAGAACTAGCGTGTGAGATTGGGATCGCCTTTGCTTTAGGGTAAATTTTAATTAAATTCTTATTAATTCGTTAAATAAAACTAGCGTGTAAGAATCGCATTAATAGGGTCTAAATCTAATAGTTAATTAAAAGAGCAAGAGTTTGAGATTAACAAGATCTTGTTTAACCACGAATTTAATCCGGATCTTCATGGACACTATTGAGAATTGAATCATACAAGGCTTTAGGGGATTCCAGACACCCTAGATGCTTTCATCATATAGTTCAACCACATTTTAATAATTGTATTCTTGGTTGTTAGTTCACAACCAATCAATATTGTTTTTATCCTCTTAGCAATCTAATCAATCGAAATCGTAAAGTACATTGTCTCAAGCTACCTTGTGTTCGACCCGCGACTACACGTGCACCGTGAGCTTTCGGTCAAAATAAAATTTGCACATCAGCAGTTTGGATGCACAAACATTCCTTTCTTGGACACAGATCAAGTCTTTAGACTGATCTTTGATGGTTCTTGGATAGAAAATTGTTGGCTTCACTCACCTACAACCTTCCTCCTTGGTTTCCCCTCCTTAGGTTCACTCCCTAACAAAGGTTCTCCTGATTCTTGAATGTGGCTTCACTCACACACACACACACACACAACAATCACTCACTTTCTTGATTGCTCACAAAATTATGAAAATAAAAAAATGAAATGTATTAAATCTGAAAACTGAGTTTTACAACCTCTACACCCCTTTATATAGGGAGGAACATAACAAATATAACAACTACTTGGGGATTAACACACCCTTTATTCTAATAAGAGTCACGTGCAATAACCATGTGCACATTTTAAAACAATGTAAAGTAAGAACACCAAGCCTTGACTGTTCTTCTGTCAACTAGCCCACCTTGCAGTTGTTCTCTAGGGCTCCAAATGTGCAGTCTGTAGGGTCCTAGGGCCTTGACAGCTAGGCCCATATGCAGAGATGACATCTATGCCTTGACTTGGGTCTGGCTTGCCCTGGTCTGGTCTCAGCAGGCTCAGCAAGGTCTACTGACAGGCAGGTTCTGGAAAAGTGTCCTATGCCCTGTCAGTTTGAACTTTTGGGGTTGTGGACTGTTTCTCTGAGCTTCCCTTAGGTCTTCCTTGCTGGGACCATGTAGCAAACTCTCTTAGGGATCCATCCATGCCTAGGATAGGGTCTGGCTTCCATCCTCCAAGATTTGGTGCAGCTCTTTTTCCCAAACTGTGTTCTGCAGCCTGCTCTGAAATTGTGTCTTGTGGGCACTTTGCTGATGCTTCTGAACCAACTAGATTTGGTTCATTCTCCCCTTCTTGGGAGAGAATTGACCTCAATTCTGGAGAATCATGGTATTGTGCTAGGTCTCCTTTGTTGAATGTGGTGGATATTCCAAATTCCTCTTGTAGATCAAGTTTGTATACATTCTCCCCATATTTGTCTATGATCTGATATGGGCCCATGGCTCTAGGTAGCAGCTTGTTCTTCCTCTGTTTGGGGAATCTTTCTTTCCTCATATGGATCCATACAAAATCACCAATGTTGAACTGCTTTCTGTTGATTACACCTTTGTTTGCTCTGTGCTTGTACTTCTCATTAGCTTTCGGGATGTTTTGTGCAATCTGTTGATGTAGCTTTAGGAAATCAGTAGCTTGTTGCTGAGCCTCCTGTTGCTTGGGTATCTGCACCAATAAAAAAGGTAACAGTGGGTTAGAGACATAAACACACTCAAAGGGTGAATACTTAATAGTGCAGCTGGGACTTCTATTATAAGCAAATTCAGCTTGGCTTAGTTGCAAGTCCCACTCCTTAATGTGCTTGGTGACTAGGGCTCTCAAGATGGTGCCTAGAGTCTTGTTTGTGACCTCAGTTTGACCATCTGTTTGGGGATGGTGTCAGGTAGTAAAGAGTAATTTTGTGCCTAACATTTTCCATAGAGTGGTCCAAAAATAACTCAGAAACTTCCCATCTCTATCAGACACCATGGTTTTTGGAACCCCATGTAACCTTACTATTTCCCTGAAGTACAGTCTGGCTATGTTCACTGCATCATCTATTTTTTGGCAAGGTACAAAGTGTGCCATTTTGGAAAACCTATCTATAACCACCATTATGGAATCTTTTCCCCTTTTAGTCCTTGGTAATGCCATGACAAAGTCCAGACTGATGTGTTCCCAAGGCCTCTCAGCTATAGGCAGTGGCCTGTATTCTTCTTTATGAAAAGTGATCTTTGCCTTCAAGCATGCTTTACACCTTAGGATGTGCTTTCCCACTGTACCAAGCATTTTAGGCCAATAGAAGTGTTGTGCTAGCATGTCTAGTGTCTTTTGAATCCCAAAGTGTCCACTCAAACACCCTTCATGCACTTCCTTCACCAGCATATCCCTCAAAGGTAACTTAGGTATGCATCTTATTTCCCCTAAACAGATAGCCTTGTTGTATGTGAAAGGGTCCATTTTGAGCACCCTGCTTGCACTGTAGGTATATTTCTTTAAAGTCTTCATCCCCAGCATAGTGTTCCTTAATTTGTTCAATACCTAAGATCTTGACATCTAGGATAGCTAACATTTGTTGTCTTCTACTGAGGGCATCAGCTACCACATTAGACTTACCATTTTTATACTTAGCTGAAAAATTGAAGGTTTGCAAAAACTCAACCCACCTAGCATGCTTGCTACTAAGTTTCTTTTGGCCATTGATATATTTCAAGGACTCATGGTCAGTATGCAAAATGAAGGGTTGTATCCTTAAATAGTGAGTCCAGTTCTCCAGCGCCCTGACCAGAGCATAAAACTCTTTATCATATGTTGAGTAATTAAGCCTACTGAGGTTTAGCTTTTCACTAAAAGCAATAGGTTACCCCCCTGTAATAGAACTGCCCCTATGCCAATGCCACTGGCATCACATTCCACCTTAAAAGGTTGGCTAAAGTCAGGTAGCTTCAATACTGGTGCACTACACATGGTTGTCTTAATGGTCTCAAAGGCTTTCTGAGCTTCTGAGGTCCATTTATAACTTCCTCCCTTGTTGCACTCTGTGATTGGTGTCATAATGCTACTAAAGTTCTTAATAAATCTCCTATAGAAGGAGGCAAGTCCATGGAAAGATCTAATATGAGTGATTGTGCTAGATGTAGGCCAACTTTGGATTGCCTCAATTTTGCTTGGATCAGCCTTCACTCCTTCCTTTCCTATGATAAACCCCAAGAAACTTACTTCCTACATCAGAAACATACATTTTTCTATTTTGCCATACAGTTTTTGCTCCCTTAGTACTTGGAATAATTGCCCGAGATGCTTGAAGTGTTCTGTTATATGCTTGCTATAAATCAGAATGTCATCTAGGTATACCACTATGAACTTGCCTAAGAATGGCCTCAATACTACATTCATTAACCTCATAAAAGTGCTTGGTGCCCCTGTCAACCCAAAGGGCATCACCATCCATTCATATAAACCATACTTTGTTTTGAAGGCTGTTTTCCATTCATCCCCCTCCTTCATCCTAATTTGGTGATAACCACTCCTAAGGTCTACTTTGCTGACCACTAGGCTCCAGCCAATTCTTCTAACATGTCATCAGTCCTAGGGATAGGAAACCTATACTTCACTGTTATATTATTCACACTCCTACTGTCTATACACATCCTCCAGGTCCCATCCTTTTTGGGCACCAGTAGGGTAGGAACAGGACAAGGGCTTAGGCTCTCCCTCACATATCCCCTTTCCAATAATTCCTCTGCCCGTCTCCGCATCTCCTTAGCTTCCTCAGGTTTATACCTATAAGTTGGCTTGTTTGGTAAGGGTGCCCCTGGTATCAAGTCAATCAGATGTTCTATTCCCCTTATAGGTGGCAATCCCTTGGATAAATATGTGGGGAAAACATCTTGAAATTCCTATAAAAGGGGTTGGACATCTAATGGTGTGTCTTCCTGTGTTTCTCCTGCTTCTTTGGTAAATAGAACCCAAATCCAGCCTTGTTTCAATTCCTTTTCACACACCTTCCTAGTGATCAATTGGAGATGTGCCTGTGTTTTCTTAGGGGGTGGAACAACTTTGCTAGGAGGTATGGGGATTAAGTTCTTTAGCTTACCTTCATGTTTGATAGTGTAGACATTGGAATACCCATCATGCACTACCCTCCTATCATACTGCCAGGGTCTGCCTAGTAGTATATGGCATGCACTCATGTCTAACACATCACACAAAATCTTATCCTCATAGGTTCCTATGTTGATGCTCACTAGGCTTTGCTTGCTCACTGCCCCACTAGTCCTCTGATCTAGCCATCTTAATTTGTAGGGGTGTGGGTGTGGTGATGTAGGTATTTTCAGCTCCCTAATCAAGTCCTGACTTACACAGTTGGTTTCACTCCCCCTATCTATAATCAAGTCATAGTTTTTTTTTTGAAAAATTAGGAAGTATATTAATCAAAAAGAAAACCTAACCACACTAACCCATGGGAGCCCCCACTCCGCCGGCATAAAAAACCCCGTGAGGGGAAAAAGCCATAGGGACAAGGGACCATAGACCAGGCCACCCAAAACAGCATAGGGATGGACTATGCTACCATGTTTCAAAGACTAACCCACCCAAACAAAAACCGAAGAAAAATACAAACAAGATAACCACACCTAAACTAAGACATCACGAATATCACGAACAAATCCAATATAAGACCCACCCTCAAAACCCAATAACTCCTTTGCCCAAACCCCCACACGAAGTTTCACCTTCAATACAAACTTCTGAAAATTGGGCTCATGCTGCTGAAAAATAATCAAATTGCGCTCATACCATAAGGACCAAATCACACAACCCAAGATTAAATTCCACAATTTTTTCCACCTTTTCCTCTTCAACAGACCACACCACGCCATAAGAAAATCAAGTCACAGATTTTACCCTTGATTCTACACTTAGTTTGAAATATTGACTCTCTTTGCTTTGACTTTGGTTCTTTGGCAATAGTATGGAAGTTTCTCCTCAAAATGAAGGATTTTTGTTCTAGTTCAAAATAAAGATTTTCCCTTATTTCTTCTTCACTTTCCTCAAACTCTTCCTCATACCTAACCAATACCCCCTGATCATTAACCCTATAAGACCCTTCCTCATCCTCTTCTCTAGTGCTAGGCCATACTTCCTCCTCTTTACCATTGATAGAAACAAACATGGCTTAAGGTCTTTCTATGTGTTGTAAGTCTTTCCACTCTTGTACTGTAAAAGCTCTACTGTTAGGGCACTCATTCTTATAATGTCCAAATCCATGGCATTTAAAACATACTACCCCTTTACTGGGAGGGTTGGTTTTGTTCTTCACAACCTCTGCTGGTGGTATGGACTTACTGTTAGAGTTCTGACTTAGGGTAGGTCTTGGCACAGTAGCTGTGCTCCTGTTGTAACTAGTGTGGGCAGTCTGACTCCCCTTCCTTTTGGCATACTTCTCCATGGTCAAGGCATGATTACATGCCAAGGAAACTGTTAGGTTAGAAACCAACTCTATCTTCTCCCTAAGTTCCTCTTTAAGTCCTACCAAGAACTTTCCTACCCTCATCTCTTCTGACTATTGAACATTGCATTGGACTGATAGCCTCTCCCAATCCTGAATATAGTTGCCTACTGGTCTATTGCCTTGGGTTAGGGCATTCCATTGTACAAACAGCTGCTGTCTATAAGTGGGTGGTATATATCTTCTTCTTAGGTTCTTTTCAATTTATCCCAAGTATTGATCCTAGCCCTTTCCTCTATTTTTCTTTGGTTTTGTACCCCTTCCAGCCATGTAGCTGCCAACTTTGTGAATTTGATCTTAGCAATTTTATATTGTTTATCTATTGGTGTTTCTCTGAATTCAAAATAATTCTCTATCCTAGATTCCCACTCAAAATAGTCTAAAATCAGGCACATCAATTCTTAGGTTTCTATCTTCTTGACTCTTGGGTGTATGGTTGTGGTGCAGGTGTTCAGTCTCAGCCCTTTCTTGTTGTGCAGTGTTTAGGTTAGCAAAATCTTGGGCTAGCTATTGCATTAGGGTGGTCAACTGTGTCATCCTTTCTTCCATATCCATTATCAGTGAAAATTTTCAAAAAGTCACACAAGGCAAAGCAGGCTATGCACACAAACACCCAAAGGCCAAAACACAGTCAAGAATGGTGTTCTTGACCCAGATAATGACTCTGCTGACTGTTTCAATGTTTATGCACCAATATTCTTAATTAAAGTATATTAACGTAAACAAGATAATTTCAAAATGAATATGCAAGGAACTTCCATGTTTTTGTCTCTGGTTGCAAGTTGATTTGTTGCACAACAAGTGTTCTTGATTGAGTGATCCTTGAACTGTTTATGAACTTTTGCTGCCCTTGATCATGAACAGCGCTCTAATACCAAGTTGCACTGATTTGGGGAGGAAAATGGCTAATGATCGATTCCCAAAGGACACCCAAATAAACCAGTACACCCTTATGCAGAAAGGATGCACAAACCTTCCTTTCTTGGACACAAATCAAGTCTTTGGACTAATCTTTGATGGTTCTTGGATAGAAAATTATTGGCTTCACTCACCTAAAACCTTCCTCCCTAGTTTCCTCTCCTTAGGTTCACTCCCTAACAAAGGTTCCCCTGATTTTTGAATGTGGCTTCACTCACACACACACACACAACAATCACCCACTTCCTTGATTGCTCACACAATTATGAAAATGAAAAAATGAAATGTATTAAATCTGAAAACTGAGTTTTACAACCTCTACACCCCTTTATATAGGGAGGAACATAACAAATATAACAACTACTTGGGGATTAACACACCCTTTATTCTAATAAGAGTCACGTGCAATAACCACGTGCACATTTAAAAACAATGTAAAGTAAGAACAGCAAGCCTTGACTGTTCTTCTATCATCTAGCCCACCTTACAGCTGTTCTCTAGGGCTCCAGATGTGTAGTCAGTAGGGTCTTAGGGCCTTGACAGCTAGGCCCATGTGCAGAGATGACATCCATGCCTTGACTTGGGTCTAGCTTGCCCTGGTCTGGTCTCAGCAGGCTCAGCAAGGTTTGCTGACAGGCAGGTTCTGGAAAAGTGTCCTGTGCCCTGTCAGTTTGGACTTCTGGGGTTGTGGATTGTTTCTCTGAGCTTCCCTTGGGTCTTCCTTGCTGGGACCATGTAGCTAACTCTCTTAGGGATCCATCCATGCCTAGGATAGGGTCTGACTTCCATCCTTCAAGATTTGGTGCAGCTCTTTTTCCCAAACAGTGTTCTGCAGCCTGCTCTGAAATTGTGTCTTGTGGGCACTTTGCTGATGCTTCTGAACCAACTAGATTTGGTTCATTTACTACAAGAAAAACGGGAAAATGACCAACGGTCATTTTCAGCAGGAATTGCCGAGTCGGCGGTCAGTCCTGCACAAGGAAAGCCAACTCGGCTTTTCCTTCTGGACAAAACCCAAGAATCCAGAAGCTAAAGCCGAGTCGACTTTAGCTCCAAAAAGGGAACCGCCGAGTCGGCTTTTCAAGATGACTTGGTTTATCCCTTTGTTTGTTTTGTCCTATCTTATGATGCCTTTCGGACTTAGTAAATTAATACGTATCGTCCTACTACTTAGTGATTATATACAGGATTATTAGACACTAAATGTTCAACAATTTCTTTACTATATATGGAAACAGTATACTACTATATGATAAACATACATATAACTTTATATATGGAAACAATATACTATTATATGAATAGTTTATATACGGTATATTAAATGTATATTATATATTATAAGTATATAAGTTTATCTAATAATGAAATAAAACATATAAATAATTTGTTAAGTAAATCAATACAAATAACTTTATATATGGAAATATATAATATACTACAATATCATATCTATAAATAAAAAGTAATTGAAAATATATTTCAATTTTTAATTTTATACATTTTAACGTTGAACTTAGGTTTATTTAATTTTAATGTCAAAGTCATTAATTTATTCTTAACAAATCTTCATTTTTTGAAAACAAAGATTGAAATTAATATAATTATATACTGATCTTTGATATTCTTTATGACTCATAAGGGACAGTATAGATTAATTGTTATTCGAAGTTCAAATTTAATTTTTTTTTCACCTGTAAATGCTATAAAGTTCGATTATTAATGTAGAAGTTCTTTGGTTTTTGTTCCTTTTTCTTAAAAACTTCAAAAAACAGTTCTTTAGTCTTTATGTCTTAAATCATTGTTTCTTTATTTAACCCTAAAAATGTGAATGATTTTTATATTTAATTAACTTGGCTATTATTCTTAGTTATTATGAAAACTCTTGGTTATTGTAATCTTACACGTAGGAAAGCAAATAAAAAAATTAGGAGGTGAGGTAATGATAAAAATAAGATATAAAAGTTTATAAAAAAAATTACTAATATATGGAAACAATATACTACAATATGATAACTTTATGTACGGTATTTTAAATGTATATTATATATTATAAGTTTATAAGTTTATCTAATGAAATAAAACATACATATAATTTGTTAAGCAAATCTTTACACATAACTGTACATATGGAAATATATAATATACCACTATATGATATTTATAAATAAAAAGTAAATGAAAATGTTATTCAATTTTTAATTTTTAAACATTTTAACGTTGAACTTAGCTTTACACATAACTTTACGTACGGTATTTTAAATGTCATTAATTTAGATATTCTTAACAAAGTCATTAATTTATTCTTAACAAATCTTCACAATTTGAAAATAAAGTTTGAACTTAACATAATTATAAACTGATCTTTGTTATTCTTAGCAAACAAAAAATTTAGGAGGTGAGGTAATGATACAAATAAGATACTCCATAAAATATTGTTGGTCATTCAACTAAAACAATATTACATTAAAACCCAATAGTACATCCAATAGATTATAACTAATTAACTAAATAAAATTCTAAAAACCAAAACAATATTTTTCAAATTATTGCAATATAATTAACGATGAAAACTCATAAAACATTATTCCTCAATTTTTGGTTGTTTGCTTAAAAACATTTCGACCAATGTTGAATCCGCTTCGTCATATTGTCTTTTAATTGGTGTGATGTTACTGGTATCATCTTGAATTGAATGTTCTTCAGAAATCTATAAACATGTTGAGATTTATAAAACCAAACACCATAAGCTATTTTTTATAGATATAATTTAGTTGATATACAACACAGAAATATAATTTACCTTTTTTCCACTTGTCTTGTCTTCATTTTCTTCATTGGTGTAGGTAATCTGTTTTAAGAACATTTAAATATTAATGTTAGCTTAGAACATAAATTTAAATATTGATTTATTTATAATTATAATAATAAAATAACGTAAAAAATTATTTTGTTGGACATACTGTGCGTTACCTCAGCCATTTCCCTAAAATTTTCCAAAATGCATTCTTCTTGAGTTAAATTCTTATAGAATATGTTTTACTCTTTCTATCTATATTGAAGCTCGAAACCTTATAATGGAATAAGTTTGTCCTATCCAATAGCGCATCTAATTCTGAAGGAAATAAAGTAGGGAATTGTGACAGTAGTTGATAAATAATTTTTATTAGAATACACAATAATTTTATTGTAAAATTAATTTGGAAGCTGATAGTCTTTTTTACCTCTAGTTGTTTTTCTTGAATCTCATTTGCTGTTGCACCTATTTCAATCTTAGCTTGAGGGTCCCATAAAATCATAGTTGCTTCATCCCCATACTCATCTTTGACTTTGATTCATGTTTTATACCTAATTAGATATTAAAAGTTGCAAATAATGGGAAGGTTGATTATGCATATATACTTATAATTATAATAAACAAATTGGACTTTATTTACATATTTGATGATTACCTTAAAATGGCAACCTTAACTTCAATGTTACATTTTGGGCATTTTAAAATTATATCACTTTCATGGACTAGTGAGCCACATTTTGAGCATGATCGATACCACCAATTTTTGCTTTGAATATCTAATGCATAGATTGTACCAATTGTACCATAATCTCCAACATTTAACAAAGTAGGTATATCTCGAAATCTGTTTTTTTTAGCTCCAAGAACATTTCATTGGAAGTTAAAATCGAACTTGTTATCTCAGTTTGATTCTGAAGGACATCTAGTTAGCTTAATTTGTATTTATAATACAATAAAAAATAAAAACCAATATAAGAAACCTTTTACCTCTTTTGAAACTCTTTTACTTCTGGTATGTCTTGATTAGTCGAAATCAAACTGTTGCCTAAACAGTTTTGTGTTATAAATGTTACAAAAGGAAATGCAGTAAATTACAAACTACACTACTATTATACAACATAAACTATGTATAAACTCCTTTGTGTGTATGGCAAAGAACTTCTTCAAGGCTTCAACACGAACAAGGATGAACGGTGTAGAGAAGATTAGTTTGTAATGTTAAACGTCACTACGGAAATCTGGATATAAGATTGAAGGCGTCAATGATGCTTTCCTTTTGTGATATTTCCCCCACAAAGGCACTAGGGATATGATGATGGAAACTCACAAAGAGATACAATCAATATCATCAACCGATTAGTGTAAATCGATTGAACTAAACAACAATGTGTTTACAAAGAAAAGAAAACAGATAACAATAGTGAAGTTAATTACTCTCCACTATGAATCAAGAGAAAATGAGAGAAAGAATAATAGAATTCTGTATCTATCAATGAGTGATTTAAAATGCATGAGCCCACACCTATTTATAGAGTGTGAAGAGTCACATGTCTTCATCCAATCAATACTTGGTGGTTACCAGGTACTTAGTGATGTTTTGTGATACAAAACACACGTCCATAACAACACAAGCCTTCATGAAGCATAGCTTAGTTTCACGAAATAACACACTATTTCAAGGTGCTCGAACGAGCACTTTAGGTGGTCGAACGAGCATGATGCAAAACAGTTTCCAGAGACTTTCTGACGCGAAAATCTCAGAGTGCTCGAACGAGCACTATAGGTGCTCGAACGAGCATATGCCAAAAATGCCAAATAGAAGGTTGCAAAGCATTCTGACCCATTCTGGAGCTCTTGCTAGAACGAGCATAGATGTGCTCGAATGAGCACTATGTTGCTCGAACGAGCAACAGGTTGAGCAGCCCCACATTTGCTTCGTTGTTACGTTATTGCTTATTTGATGTTTAGGTACATGCATATAAGCCTTGGATAATGTCCTACTTGCTCTAAATATCCAACAATCCTCCCCCATTTAGAGCCTTTAGGACATTTCTTTCCCTTTCTCAAAAACTGATCTCATAATCACATTCTATGCATCAATGCTAATGTCCCTGCGGATTGAATTAGCACCTAGTACAACACACTTAACAAATGATCGTGAAATGATGATGTCCCTGCGGATTGAATCACATAACACATCTGACCATTTGAAGATGGAGTACGCACAGAACAAATAACACATTTGTCGTTTCTTGACACATTATACTGGCCGTGTCCATATCTATTCATAAGTTTATCATAGTCGATACGCTAATCTTGACTACTTGAAGCGGCCACACTTCAAACTTATATAGGTAGGTTCTCAAATTTTTTTTTCTTTTTTTTCAAAGCGTAATCTATCAAGGAGTTTCCTAGTACCGGATAAGAAGATTCGATTGTTCGAATAACGTCGGCTCTGATACCACGTGTAACGGACTGTTCTTTCCTAAATATAAGTTTAATATAATATAATAGTAAGTAATGCTAAAGCGGAAGTCTATCGAGCCGTTATTGTATAAAAAAAAACAGTATTTTTAAAACAAAACTTAAAACATTAAAATCAATTTTACATACTACATCTTACTTTATTACATACTTATAGTTATTACATACCCATCATATATATTACAAAGAGCCTATAGCCTAATATCACATAGACGATACATTAGCTTCTTAATAATCTCATGCAAAGTCACCTACAGCATCTGCTCCCATTAGAAGGGAACAGCCGACGAGAATCGGTCAGCTAATAAGCCGAGTATAAAAACTTGCTAGAAATAATAGAAGTATACAAATACATGGATTGCAATAAGTAATTAATATGCAAAATGTTTTATGCAATATAGATGATTCATTTTTATGCAAATTTTTATATATTAAACTTCTGGTCCTTCTGCTTGAGTACAAGAGCGTGATTTACTAACACTTCTGCTTGAGTGTTAGGGCATGGAATCCGATTACTTATTTAATGAATGCAACATATATGATCTTTGTTTGATATATGTAAGGGCCTTTTAGGGTGAGGTAAACCAAAACCCCTAACTTAGTGGGAGTCGTCACTCCTCCAGTAGAATGTTGCTCGAGCCACAGTTCTGGTTAAATAACCTTACTGTGTTCGCCGTATTTTACGTGCCGAAAAACACGTCCCGCGTTTTTACATGCCGGAAGCATGGTTCGGCATTTCCTTCTTATCAAGCCTTTTAATTATCATGTTACTGTTTTCAGATAAATGCAACATTACAATAACATATATAATAAAAATAAAATTTATAACAATTTAAATATAAACAATCATTTAGTTTAAGACTAAACCAAAACTTAAATGGGTCTTTAGTATTATAATTAGTTTTTTTTTAATTTCTTAATAATCCATTTCTTTAATGTCTATTTATTATAAAGGGATATTCTACCTGGTAAGCACCAAGTATAGTGAAACCCCCCAACTAGCGATTCTTGTTTGCCATTCTACCAAATAGCACTCAACTATTGCAAAAGTATCTACCGTAACTGATAAGTGCAATTATTTGCACTAATCGTTTATATTTTTATGCTCCTTTGCGGTGTTTTGAAGGCGATTCAGGGTCATTTCGTTCGGTTTCACTCTATTTCGGTGTCTCATGGTCTAAGTATGGAAAAACGGGTGAATTATGGTATTTTGAAGTTTTTGTGGATGTTCGGTGCTAATATTGTATACATTGCTCAAAGAACGTGTCAAACTATCAATTTTGTCAAGCCATGAAGAGTAAAAGAGCAAAGGAGTAGGAAGTGTTGTTATTTTGAGGTGAAATTTGATACATGTCTACTCTTTTGGCCATAACTTTTGATAGGAATATCGTATTAATGCAAGGTTTGCGGCATTGGAAACTAGACTTGAAGAGCTTTCCAACGGTATATTATATGTCCGATTTCGACAACCGAGCAAGAAATTGCTGCAGTTTTCCAGTCCTAACCGCCGAGTCGGCGATTCTGTCCTGTTATGGGCAGCCGACTCGGCTGCATGCTTTTGTTTTTGCACGGGAATTTTGATAATTAGTCTTTTGATTGGGCTTAGGGTTAAATTGCCTCATTAGTATAAATAGCATCTTAATGACTGATTAGGATTTTGCTCTTCCTTTTTCTTTCTCTTATTTAGTTTGTCCTCTAGTTTTCATGAATTAGTTTTTTTAATTACTCTTAGCATTAGATTTAAATTATTGTTCTTCAATCTAGCCTTTAGTATTCAATCTTCCTTCAAGTTTGTAAGTTCTCTTTGGTTTAATTCTTAGTTTTTATTCATTGTATTAGTTTAAGTTTAATTTAGTAGTGAACATTAATCTCTAGTTTGAATCATCTTTTAATAATAATTTCATTTTCTCCATTATTGTTTAGTATTCATTGTCATCATTATTAAGTATTTAATCATTGCTTGTTTTAGTTTAATTCTTAATTCATTGTCATTCATGTTTAGCATTGAATTTGAATTGATATTTATTGCATTTACCATGTCTAATGAGTAGATCCATTTTTTAGGGTTAGGGTTTGAACCTATTAGTTAAGTATGAATTGACTCTTGGATGTGTCTATGAAACTATGGATTAAAGTGATTAAATTGTGCTAATTAACCCTAAATTAAATATGCTTTGTCGAACCATTCAATAGAACTAGCGTGTGAGATTGGGATCGCCTTTGCTTTAGGGTAAACTTTAGTTAAATTCTTATTAATTCGTTCAATAAAGTTAACGCGTGAGAATTGAATTAATAGGGTCTAAATCTAATAGTTAATCAACAGAGCGACAGTTTGAGATTAAAAAGATCAAATTTAATCACACAATTAATCCTACACTTCATAGACACTAATGAGAATTGGATCATGCAAGACTTTAGGGGATGCCCGACACCCTAGATTTCATCATCATATAGCTTATATGCATTTTAATTATTGCATTCTTAGTTGTTAGCTTACAAACCAATCATCCTTTTTGTCCCTAAGCAATATAATCAATCGAAATTACCAAGTTTCTTGTCCTAGCTTCCTTGTGTTCGACCCGCGACTACACGTACACCGTGCGCTTGCGGTTAAAATAAAATTTGCACATCAGTAACGATATAAGACAAAAAACGTTAAATAAAACGTTAACTTGTGAAATTACTGAATTGCCCTTGTTTATTCTCCATCATCTTCTTCCTTTAACCCCTTCCTTCACCTTCGTTCACCTTCCTTCACCGTTAATTCACCCAATTGTTTTAAATTGATGATGCAATTGATTTACCCAACACAATTTCAATTAAAATTGTAGAAACACTTAGAGACAATGAACTGTAACAAGAGGGGGTGAATTGTTACTTGCGCACTTTGAGTATTTTTAGCCCTTTTTATTGCGGAATTTGAATAACAAAAATACTCAAGACAATATAAAAGAAAACTATAAAGGAACACCAAGATTTAACGTGGGAAAAAGAACCACGACCCACTAGGGATTTCTCTTCTCTATTATTTTATGTAAATCACTCCTCTCTTACATAAAATAATTTCTACTTCTCTCTACTCTTTTTCTTCTCTCGGTAACTCCTTACCGTTTCTCTTCTACTCACGGTAAACTCTTATCGTTTCTCTACTCTTCTCACGGTAACCTCTTACCGTTTCTCTATACTCTACCCTTTAGACTTACCCAAGTCTAAATAACAAAAACTATCAAATAAACCCGTACAAGATTTATCTGAAGTGTGGATGAATCATATCAAGAATAGCACAAGGAATAAATCTTGAAATTAATTAGCCATTAAAATCAATCAAGATTTCCTCTCTTTATTTTGTAAACTCACGAAAAATATTTGGGCACAATATTTTCGGAAAAATATTTTCTCTCAAAATGATCTCTCACTTGTGCCGGTTAAATAAAAATCCTTTATATAGATTTTTAAATCTAAACTACCCATAATCCCATGATCCGAAATAATGGGAGTTGTGGGTTTAATTTCCGTGTGAAGTGGTAGAAAAGCTTGGTAGTTACTCCAAGTTTTCTTGTCCTTTTAGCTAAAAATAGCTAAGACAATTTAAGAAATCTTATTTTAAAATCCTAATTTTAAGGAATATTTTTAGGAGTTAGTTAAATTAATTTCTTAATTTATTTCCCTTGTGCATCCTAGACTAATTCATCCGTACAACAAAACTAAATAAGAAAAATAAAACTTAAAAATTATTTTCCTAATTATTTTGCTGACTGCTCCTCTGACCGCTGACTCTGGGAACACTGCACTGTCTCCGATTGACCAATTTTCGAACTCTGACTTGATCTTGGAACAGTTATTTAGCAATCCCATTTCAACGTTTAATGGTCCATCGACAATCCTTATAAAGATCGGATATTTGACCTAACAAAACAATCTCAAAGACAAGTTATGTTTGTTTAATAAAGTTTACGTTATCATGAAAACTAAATGGGCCAACAAATTCCCCCTTTTTGATGATGCCAAACTTTATAAACAAACTTAATAAAATAGAGTAAAACAAATATAATGAACATGCTTGAGATTAACACACATTCAAATAAATCTAGTAAATTAAATCATTACAAATAATTTACTAAAGTCTCATGTAAACATATTACTCTAATAAATAAATTTTAAAACCTTTTCAAAATCATGTGGTTAAACATGACTTAAGTTTTCAAAATTTAAAACAAGACAAACTATAAATTAAGAAAATAACTAAGAAACGTAAAAACATAAAATAAGACGCACAACAATTTAAATAACTCAAACTATCATGAGTTTTGAGAATTAAAGATAAACGAAGTGATATTCGATAAATCATATCAAACAACAATTAATCCAATTTAATCAAATTATCCATAAGTACTCATGATGATCATTTCATAAGCAATCATAAGCATTCATTTAAGTAATCTAAGGTCTTAGGTTTTAGAACAAAACAGAGAATCAATAATCAGTTTAGAACTTAAGACAAAGAATCAATTTGCAAGATTAAGCAAAAACATAAGCAATCACAAGCATTCATTTAAGTTTGTTTGCTACTCTTCCCCCTTTTGACATCAATCAAAAAGTAGGGATGTGAATCAATTAACAGCTCTAAGGCAAGCATTAGACAAATTAAGATAGTAAGTAGCAAACTAAGAAAATAAATGCCAAACATAAACAAGAAAGCACGCATTCAAACATCATAGACCATAGGGATAGAAAATAAAGATGATATATAAAGGATAAAAGTCATGGGTTAGTTAGTAGCATAAGCAAAATATAAATTGTTTTTGTACCCCAGCTTGGTACATAAAAAGAAAAACAAAATATTGTTTAAGAAATTACATATAAATGGGCCAACCAAACATCAAATTTTTAAATGAAATACAGAAGCAGGAGGATCAGGCAGCAGGCTCCTCATCAACAAACTCAGTTTGCACCTCCACAGTGTCAAGCTTCGCACCAAGACGTGTTTCCATGTCGGTGAGTTGCTCAGCAATAGTTGATAAAGAGGCACGAACTTCACTCTGAAATGCAATGAGTTGAGACTGCAAGGAATCAAATTTGCCTAGAATGAGATCAATTGGAGTTGGAGGAAAAGGTGAGTCATCCTTATCAAAACCAGTAGGTGTAGGTGAAGTGGGAATTGGTGATGGTGGTGATGATGGAATGTCAACTGGTGTGGGTGAGGCTTGTTTTGGTGATGGTGGGGTTGGAGAAGTAATGTCATCATGTTGGCTCGAGGAACTTTTGGAAGCCAACCTCGTGCTCTTTCGTGGTGTGAGCACAGAAGGTTTCTTGATATTCTTAAGAGGCACATGAAGGTCCTCATCTTCTTCCTGTTCCTTTTCTCCCTCTCCCTCAACCTGTTCCCCCTCACTCATAGCATCCTCCTGTTCCCTATCAGTTTCTGCCTCAGTAGTGGCAGTGGGAACATCCTCCTGATCTTCTTTTTCTTCTTCCTTTACTTCCTCCTCCTCTTCTTTTTCTACTTTCTCCTCCTCTTCTTCATCAGAACTTACTTCAACCTCCTCAACGGCATGCTCTAGAATCCCCTTCTCATTCAATTGGAGGTGCAAATTGGTAAGACATCTCTCACTGATCTTATTATTAGCGCTCATGGGAAATTCTAGCCCATCCATTGGGACTCCAAACTTCTTAAAAATATAAGTTAATAAACCACCATAACCAACCATAAGTCCTTTTTCTATGCATTCAGACAAATGTGATACCATTAATGAAGGAAAATTAATTTTAATGTGATTAGCCATGCAATAAATCAGTGTTGCATCTCGTAAATTTACTTCACTCCGCTTAGAATTGCGGGGTAAAATAAACCTACGGGCAATGTTATAAAGAAGCTTGTGTAGTGGAGACAGAGACATATGACTAAACCTCCTTTTGTTTTCTTGACCAAGAAATTTTAAAACGGTCTTTTCTGTGATACCCGAAAAAACAATCTTTGACCCAACATAATAAGTGTCAAACCCTACCACAGGAACTCTGAACCATTCCCCCAACATTAAACTATTAAATTCAATTTTAATATCTTTAATGACGCTAGAACAAACCCCATTGTCGATTGTGAAATTTTGGATGAACTCTCTCATGAGATGTGGATAAATAGGATTACAAGCAAAATTACTCATTAATTCTTCCCACCCTTGATTACTCAAAATAACGTGTAATTGAGGAAAGGGAGTAGAATCATACCAATGCTTTTCCAAACCAAATCCTACGGACATCTCTTTAGCAACCTCCTCTGCACAATCAGGATCCACGACCTTGGCCTTTTTAGCCGGTTTTGACGATGAGCATCCTTTTGTGGAAAAAGCCCTTTTTGTGCCAACATGCATGGGTTTTGAGGATGATTTGGGTTGTGATGAGGGAGTTGATGATTGTGGGTTGTCGAATGTAGGGTGAATGACTTGTAGAGGTTCCGGTTGTATGAACTTGGGCATCTTTTCTTTGGTGTTCTTGGTAGAAGAAGTCTTGGGAGTTTTCATGGTGAAGATGAGTTGATTTGAGGAAGGTTTGGGATTTGAAGAAGAAAAGGGGTTGACGGTTTTTGAAATAAGAAAGGAGAAGTTGTACTTTAGCAATTATGGTGAGTGATTGATGTGACGTTAAGAGTGGGTTATATAAAGTGTGTGAAGGGACGGTTATGAAAATTAGTACAACTCCTTGAATTAGTTTTAGCGTATGAACCGAGTGAGGTAACGAAAAGTTTAAGTGTAAGTTCGTTGAATTTGTCGATTAAGATAACTACTTTCCGAAACACCTCGATGATCCGTCTTCCATTTTAAAAAAATAATGTTGGTTCACCAAAATAATTAAAAAAAAATAAAATGCTGGAATTTGTGGAAAATAAAATATTTTTTTGATTTTTCGAAAAATAATTTATAATATGTAGGTAATAATTTAAAATAATAATATATAATATAAAATAAGTTATGCTACTTGGTCTAATCAGTTCAAACATGCAAGCAATCAAGATTAAGTTTAAGACATAAATTTAAATAGAAGCATACCCAAATCTCGCAATGATTGAGTAATCAATCTTGGTTGTTGTGGTTGATTGAACCCTTCCGATTTTTCAAGATGTTTTGAGGAGAAATAGTAGCATTAAACTTTAGTGAAGCTTGATCATACCTAGCTCCAACCTCATCTTTTCAAATTGTTCTCTTGGAAGAGGTTTGGTCATAATATCTGCAACTTGATCACTAGTATTGACATGTTTAACAATTATATTTTTATGCTCTACGTTATCCTTAAGAAAATGGGGTCTAATATGAATATGTTTAACTCTAGAATGATGCACTGGATCTTTAGAAATGCAAATAGCACTAGTATTATCACAATAGATAGGAACACATTCAAGTTTAATACCAAAATCTCTTAGCTGTTGTTTAATCCAAAGCATTTGGGAACAGCAGGCTGCTGCTGCTACGTATTCAGCTTCTGCAGTGGATAAAGCTACTGTGTTCTGTTTCTTGGAACTCCATGATACCAAACAGGATCCAAGAAACTGTACCATTCCTGAAGTGCTTTTTCTATTCACAAGATCACCTGCATAATCTGCATCACTATACCCTTTCAAGTCATAGACATCACTTTTAGGATAAAATAGGGACAAGTCATCTGTTCCCTTTAAATATCTTAGAATTCTTTTAACTGCCGTATGATGTGATTCTTTAGGATTTGATTGAAATCTAGCACACAAACCAACACTAAAGGATATATCGGGTCTACTAGCTGTTAAGTATAGTAGAGATCCTACCATGCCTCTATACATTGTTTGGTCAACATTATTACCGTTAGCGTCTTCGTCTAACCTAATGTTAGTGGCCATGGGTGTATGGTTTGTCTTAGCATTATCTAGTCCATATTTCTTTAGAAGTTCTTTTATATATTTTTGTTGATGAATAAAAATACCGTTAGCAGTTTGTTTAATTTGTAAACCAAGGAAGAAATTTAATTCTCCCATCATACTACTTTCAAACTCATTACTCATTAGGTCCGCAAATTCCTTACATAACGATTCGTTAGTAGCACCAAAAATAATATTATCAACATATATTTGAACAACTAAAATATTTGAACCTTTATTCTTAAAGAATAAGGTTTTATCAATTTTACCACGTATGAACTTGTTATCAATCAAAAACTTAGATAATCTCTCGTACCATTGTCTAGGAGCTTGTTTTAGCCCATAAAGAGCTTTATCAAGCTTGTAGACGTGATCCGGAGAAATTGGGTTTTCAAAGCCAGGTGGTTGTTCCACAAACACTTCTTCTTCTAGAAACCCATTTAAGAATGCACATTTTACGTCCATTTGATATAATTTAAAATTCATGAAAGCAGTAAATGAAATAAGAATTCTAATAGCTTCTAATCTAGCTACGGTAGCAAAAGTTTCAGTATAGTCAATACCTTCCTGTTGATTGTAACCTTTTACCACTAACCTTGCTTTGTTTCTTACGATTGTTCCATGTTCATCTAGCTTGTTCCTGAATACCCATTTCAGTCCAATAATCTTCTTGTTCTTCGGTTTAGGTTCCAAGTGTCATACTTTGTTTCTTTCAAACTCATTTAATTCATCTTGCATTGCTACCACCCAATCCGAATCTTGCAAAGCTTCTTCATGATTCTTGGGTTCCATTGTTGAAAGAAAAGCAAAGTGTGCACAAAAGTTTCTCATTTGTGACCTTGTTTGAATTCCTTTGTTCATGTCGCTTATGATCAAGTCAAGTGGATGTGATTTTTGCTGTTTCCATGGTCTTGGAACAAAGTCTCTGGTGGAGACAGACGTGGAAGCAGGCTGACTGACTTGATTCTGATTTGGTTCATCATCATTTCTTTCTTCTTGATTTTCTCCTGGGATAACTGGATTAGAAACTGCAGGCTGTTCCTGTTCTGCCTGTGGCTCCTGTTCTTGATTTGGTTCGGCATTCTGAACCTGTTGTTGTTCTTCTTGATCTTGCTCCTTTTGTATAAGTTCTTCATCGTCCAAATCAGCAAGACCTATTTTAAAATCACCTGTTTCTTGTTCACTTGTCATAAAGTTAGTTTCATCAAATATTATGTGAACAGATTCCTCAACACACATGGTTTTCTTATTATAAACTCTATATGCTTTACTATGAGATGAATAGCCAAGAAATACCGCTTCATCACTTCTTTCATCGAATTTACCTAAATTTCTTTTTCCATTAACATGCACAAAACATCGACATCCAAAGACTCGAAAATATGAAATATTAGGTTTAATTCCTTTAAATAATTCGTAGGGGGTTTTAGAAGTGATTGGTCTAATTAATACGCGATTTAATATATAGCATGCAGTATTTACGGCTTCGGCCCAAAAATTTCTAGGCAAACCACTAGCAATTAACATAGTTCTAGCCATTTCCTCTAAAGTCCTATTCTTACGTTCAACCACACCATTTTGTTGTGGTGTTCTAGGTGCGGAGAAATTGTGACTTAAACCATGCTCATTACAATAATCCATAAACTTAGAATTTTCAAATTCTTTACCATGATCCGATCTTATATGGACTAGTTGATTGTTACTAGATTTCTGAATTTTAGTAGCGAATGCAACAAATTCATCAAAGGCTTCATCTTTGCTAGATAAAAATAAAGTCCATCTAAATCTACTGTAATCATCAACTATAACAAAAACATAACGCTTACCGCTGCGACTTTGTATTCTCATTGGTCCACAAAGATCCATATGAATTAATTCAAGTGGTCTTGAGGTGGTCACGACATTTTTAGGTTTGAAGGATGACCTTGCATGTTTTCCTTTAGCACAAGGATCACATACTTCATTCTTTTGAAATTTTAGGGGTGGTAATCCTCTTACTAGGTCTTTAGATCGTAAATTATTAAGCAATGAAAAACTAGCATGACCTAATCGTTTATGCCAAAGAAGAGGGTCATCTTCTATAACGCTTAGACATGTTAGACTGGTTTTAGGAACAGTGTGCAGGTCCACCACGTAGGTGTTCCCTTTTCTGATTCCTTCCAGAATGATGTCTCCTGTGTCGTTCCTAGAAATGATGCACTTATCAGAAGTAAAGTTTACAGAGTTACCTTTGTCGCAAAATTGAGAAATACTTAAAAGATTGTGCTTTAAATTCTCGACCAAAAATACATTATCTATAGCATGGGAACTTGACCTTCCTATCTTGCCTTTTGCAATGATTTCACCTTTCATGTTATCGCCAAAGGTCACCGTTCCTCCATCATAGGCTTCTAGTGAGAGAAATTTTGATCTATCGCCTGTCATGTGCTTGGAACAGCCACTGTCGAGATACCATGAGCTGTTCCCCCTCACTAGAACCTGCAAAACGAATTTAGTTGTTAGAGGGTGGAACCCAGCCATCCTTGGGTTCCATGTCGATTATACAAGAATCATATTTCTTAATCCAAACTCTATCGACATATATTTGATTCGTTTTGTTATGCTGTTCCCTTTTTAAACATTGATGTTTCAGGTGCCCGGTTTTGCCACAAAAGGAACAGACTTTGTTACTTGGGAGATCAACGTAGACCTTTTTCTTTTTATCATGTTTGTCATATCCTAGACCTTCGGTTCCTTTGGTTTTAGCATTAAGAATCCATTTGGGAACTTCTTTGATTTCCCCTTTTTCTCTTGAATTTAATTCAAGCTTAAGTCGATCATTTTCTTTTAAGGCGGATTCTAGGTCTAATTTCATTTGTAAAAGGACACATTTAATTTCTTTATTAGAATCGTAATTTACTTCCATCTCAAATTGCTTAAGTTGATTCAATTCAATATTTAACATGATGTTTTCTTCTTTAACCTTTTCTATAGCTTCTTTTAACATCACATTAATATCAAGCAATTCAAAGAATCGAGTTTGCACATCGGACCTAAAAGAATTAAGGTAGGATATTTGGTCTTTACACGCTTTAAGGTCTTTTTCAGTTTTGAGACAGATGGCTGTTTGTTTTTCCAAATTTTCGTGAGATTCTAAAATCATGCTAACTAGTTTATGTTTATCCAATTTAAATAAATAATCAGAAAATGGATCAGTAGACAGTACCTCTTTTCCTTTAGCCTTTTCATCATGCGTCGCCATGAGACAAAGATTGGCTACTTCTTCTTCTTCAACGGGAGCTTCGGTTTCGGTTTCGCTTTCGGATTCTCCCCAAGCAGCTATCATGGCTTTGCGTAAATCGGCTTTGTTGAAATTTCCTTTTGTAGGTTGTCTTCCTGTTTCTCTTGCTTTCCCTTTACCTTTCTCATATTTCCATAGTGGGCAATCCTTGATTAAATGCTCGGTACTTCCACATTTGTAGCATTCATATGTTTTGGTATTTGAAGTTCCTCTTTCTTTGTTGTTTCTTTGATTTTATACTTATTGTTCTTGAAGAACTTCCTGAACCTACGTACCAGCAAGGCTGCCTCTTCCTCGTCAGTTTCTGATTCTTCTTGATCATTTGCTGTCAGAGCCAAACCCTTGTTCCTGGAACTGTCAGCTGTTCCCAAATGCAATTCATGAGTCATAAGGGATCCAGCCAACTCTTCCAGATTAAACTTTGTGAAATCTTTAGATTCTTGAATGGCTGTGACCTTTGCTCTCCAACGATCATCTTGAGGTAGGCTTCTAAGGATTTTTCGCACTTGTTCATCTGAGGGAATTAGCCTTCCAAGGGAGACAAGCTCATTCGTGATATTCGTGAATCTTGTAAACATTTTTCGCACTTGTTCATCTGACGCGAAAATCTCAGAGTGCTCGAACGAGCACTATAGGTGCTCGAACGAGCATATGCCAAAAATGCCAAATAGAAGGTTGCAAAGCATTCTGACCCATTCTGGAGCTCTTGCTAGAACGAGCATAGATGTGCTCGAATGAGCACTATGTTGCTCGAACGAGCAACAGGTTGAGCAGCCCCACATTTGCTTCGTTGTTATGTTATTGCTTATTTGATGTTTAGGTACATGCATATAAGCCTTGGATAATGTCCTACTTGCTCTAAATATCCAACAATCCTCCCCCATTTAGAGCCTTTAGGACATTACTTTCCCTTTCTCAAAAACTGATCTCATAATCACATTCTATGCATCAATGCTAATGTCCCTGCGGATTGAATTAGCACCTAGTACAACACACTTAACAAATGATCGTGAAATGATGATGTCCCTGCGGATTGAATCACATAACACATCTGACCATTTGAAGATGGAGTACGCACAGAACAAATAACACATTTGTCGTTTCTTGACACATTATACTGGCCGTGTCCATATCTATTCATAAGTTTATCATAGTCGATACGCTAATCTTGACTACTTAAAGCGGCCACACTTCAAACTTATATAGGTAGGTTCTCAAATTTTTTTTTTCTTTTTTTTCAAAGCGTAATCTATCAAGGAGTTTCCTAGTACCGGATAAGAAGATTCGATTGTTCGAATAACGTTGGCTCTGATACCACGTGTAACGGACTGTTCTTTCCTAAATATAAGTTTAATATAATATAATAGTAAGTAATGCTAAAGCGGAAGTCTATCGAGCCGTTATTGTATAAAAAAAACAGTATTTTTAAAACAAAACTTAAAACATTAAAATCAATTTTACATACTACATCTTACTTTATTACATACTTATAGTTATTACATACCCATTATATATATTACAAAGAGCCTATAGCCTAATATCACATAGACGATACATTAGCTTCTTAATAATCTCATGCAAAGTCACCTACAGCATCTGCTCCCATTAGAAGGGAACAGCCGACGAGAATCGGTCAGCTAATAAGCCGAGTATAAAAACTTGCTAGAAATAATAGAAGTATACAAATACATGGATTGCAATAAGTAATTAATATGCAAAATGTTTTATGCAATATAGATGATTCATTTTTATGCAAATTTTTATATATTAAACTTCTGGTCCTTCTCCTTGAGTACCAGAGCGTGATTTACTAACACTTCTGCTTGAGTGTTAGGTCATGGAATCCGATTACTTATTTAATGAATGCAAAATATATGATCTTTGTTTGATATATGTAAGGGCCTTTTAGGGTGAGGTAAACCAAAACCCCTAACTTAGTGGGAGTCGTCACTCCTCCAGTAGAATGTTGCTCGAGCCACAGGTCTGGTTAAATAACCTTACTGTGTTCGCCGTATTTTACGTGCCGAAAAACACGTCCCGCGTTTTTACATGCCGGAAGCATGGTTCGGCATTTCCTTCTTATCAAGCCTTTTAATTATCATGTTACTGTTTTCAGATAAATGCAACATTACAATAACATATATAATAAAAATAAAATTTATAACAATTTAAATATAAACAATCATTTAGTTTAAGACTAAACCAAAACTTAAATGGGTCTTTAGTATTATAATTAGTTTTTTTTAATTTCTTAATAATCCATTTCTTTAATGTCTATTTATTATAAAGGGATATTCTACCTGGTAAGCACCAAGTATAGTGAAACCCCCCAACTAGCGATTCTTGTTTGCCATTCTACCAAATAGCACTCAACTATTGCAAAAGTATCTACCGTAACGATATAAGACAAAAAACGTTAAATAAAACGTTAACTTGTGAAATTACTGAATTGCCCTTGTTTATTCTCCATCATCTTCTTCCTTTAACCCCTTCCTTCACCTTCCTTCACCTTCCTTCACCGTTAATTCATCCAATTGTTTTAAATTGATGATGCAATTAATTTACCCAACACAATTTCAATTAAAATTGTAGAAACACTTAGAGACAATGAACTGTAACAAGAGGGGGTGAATTGTTACTTGCGCACTTTGAGTATTTTTAGCCCTTTTTATTGCGGAATTTGAATAACAAAAATACTCAAGACAATATAAAAGAAAACTATAAAGGAACACCAAGATTTAACGTGGGAAAAAGAACCACGACCCACTAGGGATTTCTCTTCTCTATTATTTTATGTAAATCACTCCTCTCTTACATAAAATAATTTCTACTTCTGTCTACTCTTTTTCTTCTCTCAGTAACTCCTTACCGTTTCTCTTCTACTCACGGTAAACTCTTACCGTTTCTCTACTCTTCTCACGGTAACCTCTTACCGTTTCTCTATACTCTACCCTTTAGACTTACCCAAGTCTAAATAACAAAAACTCTCAAATAAACCCGTACAAGATTTATCTGAAGTGTGGATAATCATATCAAGAATAGCACAAGGAATAAATCTTGAAATTAATTAGCCATTAAAATCAATCAAGATTTCCTCTCTTTATTTTGTAAACTCACGAAAAATATTTGGGCACAATATTTTCGGAAAAATATTTTCTCTCAAAATGATCTCTCACTTGTGCCGGTTAAATAAAAATCCTTTATATAGATTTTTAAATCTAAACTACCCATAATCCCATGATCCGAAATAATGGGAGTTGTGGGTTTAATTTCCGTGTGAAGTGGTAGGAAAGCTTGGTAGTTACTCTAAGTTTTCTTGTCCTTTTAGCTAAAAATAGCTAAGACAATTTAAGAAATCTTATTTTAAAATCCTAATTTTAAGGATTATTTTTAGGAGTTAGTTAAATTAATTTCTTAATTTATTTCCCTTGTGCATCCTAGACTAATTCATCCGTACAACAAAACTAAATAAGAAAAATAAAACTTAAAAATTATTTTCGTAATTATTTTGTTGACTGCTCCTCTGACCGCTGACTCTGGGAACACTGCACTGTCTCCGATTGACCAATTTTCGAACTCTGACTTGATCTTGGAACAGTTATTTAGCAATCCCATTTCAACGTTTAATGGTCCATCGACAATCCTTATAAAGATCGGATATTTGACCTAACAAAACAATCTCAAAGACAAGCTATGTTTGTTTAATAAAGTTTACGTTATCATCAAAACTAAATGGGCCAACAAAAATTAATTGAATTTATAATGGATGATCAATTTGGGTCATCTCCTTCCTCCATTAGCTGAAGCATCATTAATCTTTTCTGTTCAAGACTTCGAGTTTTGTTTTGATTGGTTGATATAGAAATTTGTTCTGTTGTCAATGGTGCAACAAAAAAAGAGATTGGCCGGGCCAAAGAATACATCGTAAAACAGTTGGAGGTTGAAACGGGGAAAGCAGTGGACATGGGAACGATACATGCTGGCGATTTTTTGGTAAATGCTTATTTCCTCGACAAGAGAAATTACATGGGTATCTTTTAGTTGATACTTAATGCTTGAGACGGTTTTGGTAAACTTTTTACAGAGACGATTTTGCTCAAATGTTGGTATGAACAATCAAGCCATCATTAACTTGTTACTTCTTGCACTCTTTACAAGAGAAGTCCCATTTCTATTGCAGCTGCAGTTATCTATATTATTACTCAACTTACAGAGAATAAAAAACCCCTTAAAGGTTTGTCATATTGGACTACTTGAATACAATACCATCTACATTCTAAAATAAATAATTGGAGGAGTGATAGTTGAAATATTTGACTACTTGAATACAATAGCAAGTGTGTAGACGTTTTAAGTCGCATCATTGTTGTGTTGTACTTTGTTCGACCCACCCGAAATATCATATTGGATCAGAAAAGATCAATTCGTTTTAGCACTTTGTTTTTTGCCTCCTTTGCTTCTTCCAAGCTTCAACATCATACCACTCCATTTTGAATTAACTATTTGCAATTGTTTTTTTAAAAAAAGAAAGTTGTGATCAGGGGCTTCCCTTGGTGAGATTTTCATCAATTTGAGGGTTTTGATGTTAACATGTATCTTCATTTTGAATTTTTTTTTATGATTTAGGCTCTAATGAATCTAATTATGTAGCTAAGTATAATTCTTAGAGGTCTTTGTTTTTCAAGTTTTGGACTTCCTGTGCTTTCACTATCATATTTGTCTGAATCCCGTCAACTAAAAAGCACGCGAAATTCTGCAGATATATCTCTTGCTACTGGTGTTGCGGAAGGAACTATAAGAAATGCTTACAAGGAAGGTGAAGGAAGGTCTTTGTTGGGTAAATTAATTGCATCATCAATTTAAAACAATTGGGTGAATTAATGGTGAAGGAAGGGGTTAAAGGAAGAAGATGATGGAGAATAAACAAGGGCAATTCAGTAATTTCACAACTTAACGTTTTATTTAACGTTTTTTGTCTTATATCGTTACGGTAGATACTTTTGCAATAGTTGAGTGCTATTTGGTAGAATGGCAAACAAGATTCGCTAGTTGGGGGGTTTCACTATACTTGGTGCTTACCAGGTAGAATATCCCTATTCTAAATGATAAAATAAATAGTTCCATCATAAATAAATACCAAAAATATCTTGAAAAGGACATATTGGGTTTATTTTAGATCCTAGCCCACTAATCCAAATTTTTAGAAAATAAAATCTTATTTATTTAATTAATTTCTTATTAGCTTAGTCTTATATTTAGTACATGAATATTAATGAAAACAAAATATTTTAAATTAACTTATTATTAAATAAGCAACTGTTTATTTTTATTCACCAAATTAAATTAATTTTAGTTAGTATTTTATTATTTTTTTTTCACTTTTCTTTCTTTTCGCCTATTATAACAATTTAGATTATTAATTTATTTCTGTAAAATTTAAATATCACAAAATTTCACAAAAATAATTTATATGAAAAAATTAAATGTGTCGACAATAAAATATTTTATTTTCCAGATTTATATATTTTCAACCTAAATTATTAATTTTCTTATTTTATGCCTTTTTTAGGAAAATTAATAATAATATTTACACTCAACTATAATTCACGACATTTATACACAAACTATATCTCATATAATTATATCTACAGAAAAAGTTTCGTTTAAAAATATTCAGATTTACTATTTTAAATTAAATTATTTCAGATTATGCGGTTTTTGGAAATTAAAATGAATAAATCATATAAATTAATTTACAATGAATTAAATAACCAAAATTTACAGAGAATTCAGTTTATATATTATAAACACATAATAAATTTATGGGCATAATTTCATGTAAATAAATATATGTAAGAATTTATACCTTAATTATTCCACTATTAATGGGTTTTCTTATTTATAGGAATTCTAGCCACAAAATTAGCTTTCTTCCCTTAAATTTCTATAATTAATACTAAATACTATTATTAGGAAATTTTTGAGGATTTTTAGTAATTTTTCTAGAATTTTTTAGAGATTTTTAAGGGATTAGTTTAAATTTTTGATTTCTTCCCCTTTTTCTTATTACCCACGGTTGGGTGGTCCAATATATAGGATTAGGATTTGTAAAATTTACTTACTAATTTTATTTTTCTTCATGGGTTAGGAATTAAGAGATAAGGCAAAAAATGAAAATCCCTATAATCATGCCACCTAATTCTAGTTTACGCCAACTCAAAAGCTTTTAAGATATTTTTCTTTTTTTTATAATATGTTTTTATCATAAAATTATATAGCAAGTAAAAAAATATATTATGTTATTATAGGTAGTTTAGCTAGACTTAATATTAAAAATGCAATATTATTATTATTTCAAGAGAGAAAAAAATGAATTTATCAAATATTATAATAATAATAATAAAATAAAACTTTAAGCCTAAAATTCTTATTGTAAGAGAAATAAAATATTAAAATAAATCAAGAATTTGGGAGCAATTGGTGTAAAATTCGGAAGGAAAACGGAATTAAAAAATAATAAAACGGAACAATGATTGAATTTGTCAAAATATTTAAGATTAAGAAAAAGGGTCTGTTACAACTCTTCCCCCCTTAACATAGTTTCGTCCCAAAACTTGAACCTAAAAGAACAACTAAGGATAACGTTGTCTCATATCAGCTTCGCTTTCCCAAGTTGCTTCTTCGACATGATGGTTCGACCATAGTACTTTAACTTGAGGGATTCTTTTATTCCTCAATTCTTTCACTTGATGATCCAATATTCTAATTGGTCTTTGTTCATAAGCCAGGTTTTCATCAATTTGGAGGGGTTCATGAACTAATAAATGTGATGGGTCATGTATATACTTTCTCAACTGAGAAAAATGGAATACATTATGAACTCTAGCTAAACTCGGGGGTAAAGCTAGTTCGTATGCCACTTCTCCTACTCTTTTTAAAATTTCAAAAGGTTCGATAAATTTAGGGCTTAATTTCCCTTTTATCCCAAAGCGTTGGACTCCTTTCGTTGGTGAAATCTTTAGAAATACTTTATCACCTTCATCAAATTGCAAACCTCTGCGACGGTTATCTGCATAACTCTTTTGCCTACTTTGTGCTGCCTTTATGTTCTCTTGCACTACCCTCAAGCTATCAATAGATTCTTGGATAAGATCTGGTCCTTCGGGTACATTTCGGTCCATCTGATCCCAACACAACGGCACTCGACATTTTCTCCCGTATAAGGCTTCGTTTTGTGCCATCTTGATGCTGGTTTGATAGCTGTTGTATGAAAACTCTATCAAAGGCAATTTCTGCTCCCATGAACCACCAAATTCAAGAATACAACATCTCAAAAAATCCTCTAATGTCTGGATGGTTCTTTCGGTTTGGCCATTAGTAGCCGGGTGAAACGCAGTACTTAAACACAGTTTAGATCCAAATGCTTCTTGTAACTTTTCCCAAAATCGTGACAAAAACTTTGGATCTCTATTAGACACAATTGTTCTCGGTACTCCATGTAATCTTATAATTTCTCGAACATACGCGTCAGCCAATTGTTTTACTGACCATGTTCCTTTCATTGGCAGGAATCTTGCAACTTTGGTCAATCTATCAACTATTACCCAAATTGTGTCATTTCCTCGCTGCGTTCTCGGTAATCCAACTACAAATTGTGTAAGTGAAACATTCCTTGATGTCCTTCTTTCAAAATCTCTTCTTTCAGCTCTGTATTATCTGCTATACACAATCTCCCGTTCATTCTTAGTTCACCTTTGTTACCCACTTCGAATGCTTCTGTCTCTTTTCTTTGCACTCGAATGATTAACTCGATTATCTCGGGATCTTCTTGTTGTGCTTCGATAATTCTTTCGAACAAAGTCGGTTGTATCGTCATTGCTCCCAAATACTCAACAACTTCATAGTGATTAACAATTTCAAGATCTAACTTCTGGATTTCTCGGTATAGTTCCCAAGATATCCTCGGCCTTCTACTCAATGCATCTGCCACTTTGTTTGCTTTTCCAGGAAAATAATTAATGTCAACTTCAAAGTCTTTAATGATTTCCAGCCACCGCCTTTGTCGCATATTCAGCTCCTTCTGATTGAAGACATATTTCAAATTTTTATGATCGGTGAAGATTTTGCAAGGTACCCCATAAAGATAATGTCTCCATAACTTCAGGGCAAAAATTACGGTTGCTAGTTCAATGTCGTGTACTGGATAATTCAACTCGTGTGGCCTTAATTGCCTTGACGCATAAGCTAGCACTTTACCTTCTTGCATTAGCACACATCCCAAACCTTCCTTTGATGCATCACAATATACATCAAATGCTTTCCCACAGTCGGGCATGGTCAACACCGGTGCAGTTGTAAGTCTCCTCTTAAGCTCTTCTAGTGACTTACTATGCTTTTAAGATATATTTCTTTTTTTTTTAGAGATTTTTAAGGGATTAGTTTAAATTTTTGATTTCTTCCCCTTTTTCTTATTACCCACGGTTGGGTGGTCCAATATATAGGATTAGGATTTGTAAAATTTACTTACTAATTTTATTTTTCTTCATGGGTGAGGAATTAAGAGATAAGGCAAAAAATGAAAATCCCTATAATCATGCCACCTAATTCTAGTTTACGCCAACTCAAAAGCTTTTAAGATATTTTTCTTTTTTTTTTATAATATGGTTTTATCATAAAATTATATAGCAAGTAAAAAAATATATTATGTTATTATAGGTAGTTTAGCTAGACTTAATATTAAAAATGCAATATTATTATTATTTCAAGAGAGAAAAAAATGAAATTTTCAAATATTATAATAATAATAATAAAATAAAACTTTAAGCCTAAAATTCTTATTGTAAGAGAAATAAAATATTAAAATAAATCAAGAATTTGGGAGCAATTGGTGTAAAATTCGGAAGGAAAACGGAATTAAAAAATAATAAAACGGAACAATGATTGAATTTGTCAAAATATTTAAGATTAAGAAAAAGGGTCTGTTACAACTCTTCCCCCCTTAACATAGTTTCGTCCCAAAACTTGAACCTAAAAGAACAACTAAGGATAACGTTGTCTCATATCAGTTTCGCTTTCCCAAGTTGCTTCTTCGACATGATGGTTCGACCATAGTACTTTAACTTGAGGGATTCTTTTATTCCTCAATTCTTTCACTTGATGATCCAATATTCTAATTGGTCTTTGTTCATAAGCCAGGTTTTCATCAATTTGGAGGGGTTCATGAACTAATAAATGTGATGGGTCATGTATATACTTTCTCAACTGAGAAAAATGGAATACATTATGAACTCTAGCTAAACTCGGGGGTAAAGCTAGTTCGTATGCCACTTCTCCTACTCTTTTTAAAATTTCAAAAGGTTCGATAAATTTAGGGCTTAATTTCCCTTTTATCCCAAAGCGTTGGACTCCTTTCGTTGGTGAAATCTTTAGAAATACTTTATCACCTTCATCAAATTGCAAACCTCTGCGACGGTTATCTGCATAACTCTTTTGCCTACTTTGTGCTGCCTTTATGTTCTCTTGCACTACCCTCAAGCTATCAATAGATTCTTGGATAAGATCTGGTCCTTCGGGTACATTTCGGTCCATCTGATCCCAACACAACGGCACTCGACATTTTCTCCCGTATAAGGCTTCGTTTGGTGCCATCTTGATGCTGGTTTGATAGCTGTTGTATGAAAACTCTATCAAAGGCAATTTCTGCTCCCATGAACCACCAAATTCAAGAATACAACATCTCAAAAGATCCTCTAATGTCTGGATGGTTCTTTCGGTTTGGCCATTAGTAGCCGGGTGAAACGCAGTACTTAAACACAGTTTAGATCCAAATGCTTCTTGTAACTTTTCCCAAAATCGTGACAAAAACTTTGGATCTCTATTAGACACAATTGTTCTCGGTACTCCATGTAATCTTATAATTTCTCGAACATACGCGTCAGCCAATTGTTTTACTGACCATGTTCCTTTCATTGGCAGGAATCTTGCAACTTTGGTCAATCTATCAACTATTACCCAAATTGTGTCATTTCCTCGCTGCGTTCTCGGTAATCCAACTACAAATTGTGTAAGTGAAACATTCCTTGATGTCCTTCTTTCAAAATCTCTTCTTTCAGCTCTGTATTATCTGCTATACACAATCTCCCGTTCATTCTTAGTTCACCTTTGTTACCCACTTCGAATGCTTCTGTCTCTTTTCTTTGCACTCGAATGATTAACTCGATTATCTCGGGATCTTCTTGTTGTGCTTCTATAATTCTTTCAAACAAAGTCGGTTGTATCGTCATTGCTCCCAAATACTCAACAACTTCATAGTGATTAACAATTTCAAGATCTAGCTTATGGATTTCTCGGTATAGTTCCCAAGATATCCTCGGCCTTCTACTCAATGCATCTGCCACTTTGTTTGCTTTTCCAGGATGATAATTAATGTCAACTTCAAAGTCTTTAATGATTTCCAGCCACCGCCTTTGTCGCATATTCAGCTCCTTCTGATTGAAGACATATTTCAAATTTTTATGATCGGTGAAGATTTTGCAAGGTACCCCATTCAGATAATGTCTCCATAACTTCAGGGCAAAAATTACGGCTGCTAGTTCAATGTCGTGTACTGGATAATTCAACTCGTGTGGCCTTAATTGCCTTGACGCATAAGCTAGCACTTTGCCTTCTTGCATTAGCACACATCCCAAACCTTCCTTTGATGCATCACAATATACCTCAAATGCTTTCCCACAGTCGGGCATGGTCAACACCGGTGCAGTTGTAAGTCTCCTCTTAAGCTCTTCTAGTAACTTACTATGCTTTTAAGATATTTTTCTTTTTTTTTTTAGAGATTTTTAAGGGATTAGTTTAAATTTTTGATTTCTTCCCCTTTTTCTTATTACCCACGGTTGGGTGGTCCAATATATAGGATTAGGATTTGTAAAATTTACTTACTAATTTTATTTTTCTTCATGGGTGAGGAATTAAGAGATAAGGCAAAAAATGAAAATCCCTATAATCATGCCACGTAATTCTAGTTTACGCCAACTCAAAAGCTTTTAAGATATTTTTCTTTTTTTTTTATAATATGTTTTTATCATAAAATTATATATGAAGTAAAAAATATATTATGTTATTATAGGTAGTTTAGCTAGACTTAATATTAAAAATGCAATATTATTATTATTTCAAGAGAGAAAAAATTTAATTTATAAAATATTATAATAATAATAATAATAATAAAATAAAACTTTAAGCCTAAAATTCTTATTGTAAGAGAAATAAAATATTAAAATAAATCAAGAATTTGGAAGCAATTGGTGTAAAATTCGGAAGGAAAACGGAATTAAAAAATAATAAAACGGAACAATGATTGAATTTGTCAAAATATTTAAGATTAAGAAAAAGGGTCTGTTATAAAAGGATTTGCATCTTCTTTTGCCATCTCCTGAATTCCACACCCAACAACTTGTCCAACTTCATAAAGTTTGAAGTTAGTTCTTTCACACTTGCCATAATTACAGAATAATATCACAAAAGATTGTTATAAATGTTACAAAAGGAAATGCAGTCAATTACAAACTACACTACTATTATATAACATAAACTATGTATAAACTCCTTTTTGTGTATGGCAAAGAACTTCTTCAAGGCTTCAACACGAACAAGGATGAACGGTGTAGAGAAGATTAGTTTGTAACGTTTAACGTCACTACAGAAATCTGGATATAAGATTGAAGGCGTCAATGATGCTTTCCTTTTGTGATATTTCCCCCCACAAAGGCACTAGGGATACGATGATGGAAACTCACAAAGAGATACAATCAATCTCCTCAACCGATTAGTGCAAATCGATTGAACTAAATAACAATGTGTTTACAAAGAAAAGAAAACAGATAACAATAGTGAAGTTAATTACTCTCCACTATGAATCAAGAGAAAATGAGAGAAAGAACAATAGAATTCTGATTCAATCAATGAGTGATTTGAAATGCATGAGCCCACACCTATTTATAGAGTGTGAAGAGTCACATGTCTTCATCCCAATCAATACTTGGTGGTTACTAGGTATTTAGTGATGTTTTGTGATACAAAACACCCGTCCATAACAACACAAGCCTTCATGAAGCATAGCTTAGCTTCACGAAATAACACACTGTTTCAAGGTGCTCGAACGAGCACTTTAGGTGCTCGAACGAGCATGATGCAAAACAGTTTCCAGAGACTTTCTGACGCGAAAATCTCAGAGTGCTCGAACGAGCACTATAGGTGCTCGAACGAGCATATGCCAAAAATGCCAAACAGAAGGTTGCAAAGCATTCTGACCCATTCTGGAGCTCTTGCTCGAACGAGCATAGATGTGCTCGAACGAGCACTATGTTGCTCGAACGAGCAACAGGTCGAGCAGCCCCACATTTGCTTCGTTGTTACGTTTTTGCTTATTTGATGTTTAGGTACATGCATATAAGCCTTGGATAATTTCCTACTTGCTCTAAATATCCAACATTTTTGACATAGGAATTTCCTAAAACAAAAAAAGAATTATTATATAGGAATACATAAAATCTAACTTGTATATATAGCTAAAAATTCTAGACTAATTTATTTTCTCCTTGCATACATAAAATCTAATTTGTATTTATAGTTAGTGTTACCTGCCCACGACTTTACCTTTGCATATTGCATAACAAAAATAAATTTTGCGTTTTCCTGTTTGTTGTGCTGGATGTGGCGCCACACTTGTTCCGCGTAGCCGCCCCATAGATGAACTCTCAGCTTCAATGCACTTACCACATAAAAAAACATTTTAAACAATCAATTTTAATAGTAAAAATATTCGAAATGCCTAATCTCTATTGATATTACCTTGCATCCATTAGGTCAAGATTAATTGAGTTCTTTTGTGGTGTTTCTTCAATGTGTCTAAATTGAACTACCTCCCCAATGACATCTGTGAATAATATTTAAAGTTAATCGTTCATTATAAAAGTTACTGATAAAACAATTGAGTTTATCAAATTATATAAAGTAATTGTTTTTTTTTTACTTCAAACCTATTAAAAAATGATCATCATGATTGTTTCCTAGTATATCTTCAAATGGGACGAATTGATACAACGAACCAGTGATGTTTATATTTGGTATCTCGTCAATTATTGAAGTTACCCAGAAAAACATTTTAAATTCATGTCTTGTTGGCCTATAGTCGCCTTCAACCGTGTAGACCGTGAATTTTGAAAAAAAAAAAAAAAGACTTTCCTTGAAGTATTTTTTTGCATGCGTTGAAAAAGCAGATTTTCCGATGATTGCCATCATTCTAGTTCCCTGTAAAATAAGAAATTTATGTTATTTTCTATTTTGAATTAGGTAACAACACTTTTGATGTAACACATAAAACTATAAAACAAAAGAAAAAGATATAAAACAGTACAGTAACCTTTTCATCAGCTAAAATCATATGAAGTGTTTTTGAATCCTCCTTATTTTTAAATTCCCATATATGTATGACTTTGGCCTTAACCTTCTAATTTCCCCTATCACTTTTTATTTCTTGTATATAATTTAAACCCATTATTAATTGATTTATTTAGAAAGCTGCTCTAGAATGCAAGTATGAATTGAATGTAAGATAATGCTAGGTTTTTATAGAGTTTTGACATCAGACATTTGCAAGAATAATGATAATTTGCTGTCATATTTTTATTTCCTATCTTGATAAAAAAAATCAGTTCTAATTTCGGTAAGAATAATGACATCAGTCACCAAATCAGGGATTTTAGGGATTAGTATATTTCTAATGATTTCAGACATTTTAGGGATTAGTTAAAATAATTTAGGAACTAAATTAGACTAATTTTGGCATTTAAATAAGTCAACAATTCTTTGCCAATAAATCAGTCAAAAATTTTAATTATTTCCATTAATTTCAGTTATTAAATCAGTCTTAGATTAGATTCATTTCTGCAACATAAATTCGTCAATAATTCCTTGTGTTAATTAAATCAGTATATTTTAAATGATTTCAGACATTTTAGAGATTAGTTGAAATAATTTAGGCACTAAATTGGGCTAATTTTGGCATTTAAATAAGTCAATAATTCATTGCAAATATATCAGTCAATAATTTTTACAATTTCCGTTGATTTTAGTCATTAAATGAGTCTTTCATTAGATTAATTTCTGCAACCAAAATTAATCAATAATTAACAGCATTAAATCAGTCATTAAATCAGTCTTAGATTAGATTAATTTATGCAACATAAATTAGTCAATAATTTTTAGGAAAATTTGCCAAGAATAATCCCAACTATCACCCGTTGGCCAGAAATAATCCCATCTATTGATTATTTTTTAGGAAAAATTACCCAGAATAATACGACCTTTCACTGATTTTCCAAGAATAATACGAACTTTCAATTAACCACCAATAATACGAACTTTGACATGCATTTTCCGCTGGCATACATGTCATGTTTATAACCGGTAGTACAGGTCTTTTTTTGACCGTTGCTCAGCAGGTTTCATCTCGTCTTATTGGTGGTTAATTGAAAGTTCGTATTACCGGTTGAAACCTGTTGAGCAACGGTCAAAAAAAGACCTGTACTAACGGTTATAAACATGTCATGTATGCCAGCGGAAAATGCATGTCAAAGTTCGTATTATTGGTGGTTAATTGAAAGTTCGTATTATTCTTAGAAAATCAGTGAAAGGTCGTATTATTCTGGGTAATTTTTCCTATTTTTTAATAATCCCAACTATTGATGAAGTTTGCTGAAAAGAGTCCCACTCAATTTTCAACCGGTTGTAGCAGGTTTTGCCGAGTAATTTTTTTTACCTTTTTTTTTTTACTTTCCTTCATCAGATTAGGTAAAACTAAAACCGATTCACCCATTTCATGCTCAAAAACCCATTAAACTCCTTTCTCCATTGATGAGCAATCTTCAAACCCTAGAATACCATGGTAGCATTTCAAGCTTCCACCACAAATTGCACCCCTATATTTGGGATTAGGGTTTGTATACTTAAAAGAAGAAGAAGAATTCATTGAATCTTAAAGGGATGAAGCTTTTAGAACTTAACCATAGAGGAAAGATGAAGGATAAATGAAGTTTTAGGGTTTAGGATTAATGAAGAAGAAGATAGAGAGGATGAAGGGTAGGTTTACCTAATTTGATTAAGGAAAGTTAAAAAGAAAAAGGTAAAAAAAAAATACTCAACAAAACCTGCTATAGCCGATTGAAAATATAGTGGGACTGTTTTCAGCAAACTTCATCAATAGTTGGGATTATTAAAAAATAATCAATAGTTGGGATTATTTCTGACCAACGGGTGATAGTTGGGATTATTCTTGACAAATTTTCCTAATTTTTATTATTTCCATTGATTTTAGTCATTAAATCAGTCTTTTATTAGATTAATTTCTGCAACCAACATTAGTTAATAATTAACAGCATTAAATCAGTCAATAAATAAATAAAGAGTCAATAAGTCAATGTTGTTAATCAATAAATCAGTCATCCAATACACTTGTGGCACTTGGCAATGATCCAATAAAATTGTCCCAACTGGCAAAGCTCTAAAATAATGACTCCTGGTTTTTAACAGCTCTTTTAGTATATGTTATGATTGAAAGAAGTTTTTTCTGTTTCCTATATGATATTTGATATTTCATTGAAATGTTGATTGGTTTTAATAAAAAGGAAGTATGGGAGACAAGATGATGCACGTTTTAGGGTATCCGTCTTCTCATACTTTTTTCTACAGTCAAGTCAACTTTATATCCCTTGAGCATTCAACCAAAGCTTTCTTTTTATGGAAAACAATTCACTTCTTTTGATAACAAATAGTAGGCTACTAGCCTATTACTTTGCAAGGACACTTAAATCTTTTGTGTATCTTTCCTAAATCTTCACATTTAATAAAAAGTGCTTTGCAGTTTTTTTAGTAATTATTAGCAACTACTTTTACCACGTTTTAAGTCAATTGTCATTCTTGTTATTCAACGTATATTTTCAGCAACTCTTAAAGTTTTTTTGTATTCTCATTTCCTCTTAAGGCTCATCGGAAAGCAAATCCAAGCAAACATTCTGCCAACGATTTTTGGTTTCTTGACATATTCCGCTTGAATTCGACTGAGATGTTCAAGTAAGATCTCATAGTGTTTCTTGACATCCTCTGTTGATTTCCCATGCATCCATATGCCTAGCAACATTATGCCAACGATCTTTGGTTTCCTTGTCATACAATGCTAGAGCCCTTTCAAATTGCTTCTTCTATTTTGTTGTCCATGATGAAGTACTTATTTTGCTTGAGCTAATATAGTTTGGTGCCATTAAATAGATTTATATGCTTAGGTTGCTTTAGACTAAACTTGAAAGAAGATTGAAGAAAGATAGTAGTTGGCAGATTCATGTGGGTTATTAAGAGAAGTGGCAAGGAGCATGTGGCTTTCAGTTTGTTTTGTGCAAATTGTCTGAAATTAGGACTACTTATAAGGAGGTAAAAAAGAGGTGTAAGGCAAAGATAGAATCGAAGGAAGAAGTTCTGTTAATGCAACTTTTGGGATTCCTTATGACTGGTGATGCTGCATCTAATGCTAAATAGAATCCAAGTATAACATAACTTTCTATAAATATTATTTTGTTCATTGGAAATTAGAACTCAAAATTTGAAACTTAAGCTACATAGATATCATAACTCTTATGAAAAGTGTGCTATTTATTTGAATACTTCGGTAGCTGGTATAGAACATCTAGAATGTAATGATCCTCACATGTCTCTTCTTTTCCACCTCTAGAGCTTTACCGTTACTATAGAGTCCCAATTTTTTGTAATCGGATTGATATTATTGATATGTGATTATTGGGAGTTATATAAGTTTGTGTGATGGGAACTTCTGCTCGTGCAGTGATATATAGTATGATTAACTTTTTTTGGCATGAACAAGTTGATTTCATATTTCGAATGTAAATCTTGAGATAACATTACATAAACAAGTTGAAGGGGTATGCAAAATTCTAGAGTAGCAAGGACATCATAGATTCAAATTAATCTTCCCCACAAATAGAATATCCAAAGAAAATCACTCAACAAGTAAAACTAACAAAGAGAATTTTAATTCTCAACAAGATGAAAATTGCAAGTACAAAGCTTTAATTGATCAATAACAGCAGATAAGATAATACTAAAATATGAGAGACTTACAGACTTGATAATTAACTGATTCATGCCTGCTTTATATATGTTTATGACTATTTTTATCAAACAAATTTGTTGTTTTATTATTGTTTTCATCAAATTCTAAAAATACAAACTTGTGAACCTTGTGTCTTTATTGTATAGCTATATAAGACACGGCTTAATTATTGATAGCATATTATGACCATATCAAAAAAATAACTTATCAATTAAGTGCACTTTGAGTACAACAATCAATCTTAGTGCTAATGACTTTCACCTATTACAACCATACACAAACATAAAGGAATAGTACGCAAAGGTTAATGAACTGAACTCCAAACATGCAAATCACAAAATTAATTGTTACGTGATAGAAAAATCTTAAACATTTCAGTCACCTGGTAAAAAACAATACCAAAGCCTTTTGCTTCAAGATGAAAATGTATGGGTAGGGTCCTAGCAAGAATAAGGCTAATAAACCTTTTTTTTGTATTATATATTGATGTGTGGGGTCCTGCCCCAACTTTTGTTGAACATGATTACTCTTATTATGTTTTGTTTATTGATAATTTCACATGAATAAATTAAGTATACTTCCTAAAACAAAAATTTGAGGTACTAAATGTCTGTGTTGCTTTCTTTGAAAATGAAGCGGACCAGCCGATATAATTCCAAACCAAAATATTATACATCGAGTTGATAATGGGTGGGAGTACATAAACAGAGATATGAAAAGTTTCTTCAAAGAACAAGGCCTATTCCGCCAAACAACATATCTTGAAACTCCACAACAAATTGGAGTGGGAGAACGAAAAAACCGTACCCTCCTTGAAATTAACCGGGTAATGTTACTCGAATTAGTTGTCCTAGCATCTTCTAGACAGAAGAAATAGTCACAGCCACCTACTTATCAAACCGACTACCCAAAAAATTTTAAAGTACAAAACACCTTTTCAAGTTCTCCAGATACAAACAACCATTCCCTCATCTTATTCATTAAGCCCTTGGTTTTTGGGTGCACTATATACATTCATATTCACAAACGAAAACAAAATAAGTTGAAAGCTCGGGCCATCAAATGTGTTTTCATGGGATATGGGAAAAATCAAAAGGGGTACAGATGTTTCGATCTCGTATATAAAAGAATGTTCACCACTATGGATTGTGACTTTGAGGAAGGAGAATATTTCTACAACCTCCTTCGATGTCAAGGGGATAGTTATATTTGAAAAATCATATAGACAATGTAAGTTAGTTGTCTAGCCTAAGAATGATTGACCATGATGATATAGTACAAGTAGGTAACTTCATGTGTAACAGGAGCAATTTTAATTAAGCACCTTGATTTTCGTTTTAAACTAAGTTTATTAAATCTTATTTTAATTAAATTATTTTTTTGTCCTTAAATAATTTTTAAAAAGTTGCATTTTGAATGGTTTAAGTAAGCAACCAAAATTTAAAACAAAACTATATTGTAAAAGATAAATTTAAATTTTAGTCGAAGAAAAATAAAGTGGTATTCTTTAAATATTAAGGTCAATTCTCAATTTATCCTTGTTCCCTAACTTGTATAAGATTAGTAGTAGACTAGTAGTAGTATCAGTAATAATAATAAATCATAATAGCCAAAGGATAAGTATTAAAAAAAATAAAAATAAAAAGAAATAAAAAGAAAAACTTAGTCATTAACATTAAGTTTTCACGTTAATACAAACCAAGCCTATCCCTTACCTTTTCATTACTACATCTATATCTATAATCAATTAACATATAAAAAACGTCCAGCTTAATTACCCGGAATCCTGTTCAGCGTTCTCTCACGCGATGAACAGTGATGAATAGTAATCACATTGCTAATACTTTACTCCAACTACTTACTTTTCTTTTGCCTTTCTTCTTCATCTTTATCTCCATGTATATCTCTATCTATATCTCCACTCTATCTATATATATCTATATGTCCATCTATATCTCTATCTCATCTACATCAACCAAATTTATCCGACTTCGACTATATAAATGGCTTAATTCCGTTCCTGGGTTCACTTGAACGGCTAAAATTTTTTTTCTTCATTTATCTTTTTGGGTTTGATTTTTGATTCATGTTTTCAGGTTTTGATTAATTATCTCCAAATATCACTTCTAAAATCTTACTCTTTTTACTTCTAACTAAATCATCATCATCTCCTTAAGGTAAGTTCTTTTTATTTTTTTGTTCTTCTACTTCTTCATTCTATTTTTGTTCTTCTCATGTTTACCTTTTCGATTACTTTTTTGGGGTTTTTGTTGGTCTATTTTTTGGGATTTTATTTGATTCTATATTGTTCTATAGCTAATTCATAATACTTTTTGTATTTTGATTTTTATTTGGGGTTTGTGTTATATAAATTTATTGGTCTTTATCTGAACTTTAATGGTACTCATAATTACATCTCTTGAGAGTTACAGAAACTATGCTTCAGTTACTGCCTGCATTTAGGATTGTTATATTACTATAAAAAGATTCTGAGTTATACCCACTTAATTTTTTCTCATTTAATGATGACCCATATGATTGCATTTGATTGAAATTTGTTGGGTAGTTGAAAATCTGGGTTTGTTGATAATGATGTGAAGAAGATGAGTACTTTGGTTGATAACTTTTTATGCTAACATCCAATATCTTAAGGGATTTTGGCTTTAATTTGTGTTTAACTTATAAGTTTAGGGTTTCATACTTGATTCGTTGGAACTTATTAGAGTTTCAATTGAATAATCATTTCATTCTATAATTTATTTTTGGTAACTAGTTGTGGGGCCGCTCCCCCAAGTTATACTATTGAGTTTTTATAATGTAATTTTAATCAAATCTATTAAGAATAATACGAATAAAAATATTAAAATGTCAATGTGTTGTAATTTGTAAATGTGTAAAGATGATTGAAAGTGTATAGGTAGTAATAGGCAACACACTTGAAGAAATCCAATTACATGACGATATTAAGTTTAATTAAAATAATTGATCATAATTTTAATTAATTTGTAATAATTAATAGCTCATGAGTGATGAGGTTGATGAGTAATTAACTAAAGCATCCAAAATGTACTGCAGTTTCATCAAAAGTAAATCTTTAAGTACCTATACGTCTAGAATTTGTTTGCCGTATAATACTACGAATGATACATCAAATAGATATAATTTAAATTTTAGCACATGTTTTAAAGAGAAAAATAATGCTAAGAAGTAAATTGTGTTCAAAGTAATACAACCAAGACTTGTTATGCTATAAGAAACGGATCCTAGCAATGACATAGGAGAATTGCTATTTCTATGAAAATTAAAAAAAAAAAAAAAAAAAAAACAGTGTCAAGAGAATCACAAAACATTACTATGTATCAGAGTGTTTTCATATACAAATGATACGTGAAGGTACATTACAGAGCTAATGCCAGGTTTATGAACTTTGTCAAGGACTCAAGGCTTGATTGCAACGCTGCTAGTAGTGTATAATGTTTTGTCTTGCTAGCTGCTTAGGGCAAAATTGTAGACATGAGAGTTGCCATCGCCATAGTTCCAAAAATTGTAATCACCTTTTTGTTTTCTGATTTAGTCTCAGAAGGACAATCATATGGAGCAACTATGGCAGATGCTTTGGGATTTTCACTAAACAACACCTTTTTGGGTGTTTTAGGTGTTTGTGGCATGCTAATTGAAATAAACCCATTTGCAGCATTTTCCATCCTTTGCCCACTTATTACTTCAGATTCCTGTTTTCATACAAGTAAAAATTAGATCAGAAATCTGAATAACAGGTAAAATAAAAAGTAAATTTCAAAAAAATTTATGTATAAACTAACCTTGTAAATTGAATATGATAGGATTGTCACATGGATTCAATTGGGTTTATGGTCTGTTTTAGGCTATTTTATGGTCATTTTGATCAAACTGCGAATTCAAAAGGCGAATCAACTGGTGAATTATTATACACTATACTAAATTAATATAGAATTAACTACTAATTATTCTCAAAGACAAAAAAGAAACATTATAGCAGCATGAGGCCCATTATGCTGATCAATAATATCAAACCCATGAATTTCCTTAGAAGAAATCACAGTAAACAATGCTGGAAGCTCAACAGAAATCTCTTTCGTCGAATTCGGGTTCGCTCCACTCCCCAATAGCAAATCAAATTACCAAACAAATCAACTGGACAATGAACACAAAAGTTAGACATAAAAAATTAACTATAATCTAATAATGAATACTAATAAAAATAAACATCACATTATAATTTAATACCTAAATCTCTATATTAAGCAAAACAAACATAGTTTAGAACATAAAAATAAACATCACAGTGTCTTATGTTTTTGAATCAACCTATAAATGATGCCAACATTCTAGAAAATTTCAAAGCACAATCATAGCAACAACGATTTCATTTTCGAAGTGGCCATACATAATCTCATCCACCCATTTCTCTTAGCTATGAAGTATTTGTCTTAGACTGTAATAATGATTCTCTTAGCTACTATAGACAATTAAAACCAAAAAAGAATGAGCCTACATTATGCCCATAAAGCTTCACAACATAAAATCAATTAGGCAAAAGCAAACACCATTTAATAGTAACAATAAAAAACCAAACAAGTTTCTTCCTTCTTCTCCTCCTTGTTTATACAAATGTAACATCACTATGTTTTGCAAGATTTTCTTCCAAGAGGATCTACAGTAACTATCAAAGATTCATCAAACATTGATCATCTCCTCACTTCTCTTGCCAAAACCTTCACTCATAAATTCCTCAATATCGGAACAACTGCATTGGTTCTGTATTTGGTTCACAAATTCCAAACAGAAAATAGTTGTATGGACATCTAATAGAGATAATCTTGCTAATGGCATCGACTCGCGACTAACATTAAGAGAACACTTTTGATGGATCAAGTGCAAGTGTCTTACCCTATTAATTGGATGCCTTCGATGGAATATTGAAGGACCATCCGAAGGGCCTGGCAAAGAACACATCTAATGGATCAATTGCAGAAGAGTCTTCATCCTACACCCCCTCACACATCAAACCAACCATTTCCTAGTTTGCAAGCATACACTCCCTCACTCATCAAACCAGACATTGAGCATTTCTCGAGTCCAACGTAGAAAACTTGTCCCAACTAAAATTTTCAAAATCATTATTGTTATATATGCTTTTGGACTACACCTATTTGATGTCAGAATGTATTATGTTTGCATTGTACAACGTGAATACCTCAAAGGTAATCTCATATTCAATCAAATTGATAAATATAATCATAAATCATAATCAAAATCATAAACCTTAAAAAAAAGAATAAAAAACCCACAACCCTGAAATCTAAGCCCAATTAGTATTAAGTAAGAAAGTTTTAAAAATAGCAATGAAAATAAACTTGAAAATATGAAATGAAAATCAAAAATCTAAAAATAGAGCATACATCACATGTAATTTAAAGAAAATATTCAAGACTTAAGGTTTAACACAACATAAAGACGTTGAATACATTTTCAAGTTGGAAACAACAAAAGACAACCTCAAGAAGTTAGTTTTTCCAAAGCACAACCAAATAACAATTTATTTGTAATCATGTGAACTAAACTTGTAAATATATATCTAGCCGAAGAACGAAGGGAGGGGGGGGGGGGGAGAATGTGCATGCAGTCATGACCATCTACCATTCAATAGTTTTTTCAAGAAAGACAACAAATTAAGAAAAATTTCAATTGAATTCTATCATTCAAAATTTACATTTAGTTCAATCTAATTAAAGGCAACAAATTAGGAAATATGGAATCACAGTAAAGATGAACATGAAACATTGATTACAAATTACAACTAAGCAAAGCTAATCCTTACCTATAACACTACTATTAAGTTATAGGAAAACCTATTTTAATTTTGACCTAGAAGAAAAAGGAATAAAAAAGACAATAAGGTTTGCATTAACAGCTGAGTCAAACTTATACTCAATTTATTTTAGCAAAATCATTATTCGCAAATACAAATTATGGAATAAGCAAATACAAAATCATTCTAAACTGCAATTCGTTCTTGCAAACCTTGATTAATCTGCAAAAAGCTTCACCACTACAAAACTAAAAGAATCCAACCATTGAATTGAGAATTTGGGTACACTAACTACTCTCTATAACTTTTTTGCTCACAACAAAAACATAATTTATCACTCTTGTAAAAAACACATCGTAATAGACATATTCACAGCTTTAATATTAATCAATGACTAACTCAATGACAAGAGAGCAACTTTAAACGATAAGAATATTGAATATCACAATGAATGTATGTATTACTTGGAATGAAATTAAAGGTCACAACAGACAAGAATTTTAGGAATGCAAAGTTTGCAGACAGTCGACGTACTTAGCTTCTAGTTTGTTTATATTAAAAAGGAACAAGAAATGCAACTATCAAATAGCACATAATTATACTACACTATCCAATGCTAATTCAATATTCATAACATTGTTTAATTAGCAACGTATAGTTTTTGATATTTTGATTAGAGACAGACTTACCTTATCGTTCTTTGGAAGCTCCGATAGAAGTTTTTGATAATAAATATAAGTAACTACCTTGGTGTGCATCTACATAAAAAAAAATCGACATTGGATGAATTAGTCCACTTCAAATCATGACTCGACACATATTGATTAGAAATATAAGTAATGTTCAAAATGCACGAAATAGAAACCATCCGGAAGTGCACCTAAACAATATAGCTTTCATCAAATGCTGGTCGTTGCAAGACAACATGAAAGAGGTGCATCACAAGATAGCAATATACAGATGGCAATTAATCATGTGCCCATAACTAACCAATTTATAGTTACATATACCGATCGCAATGAACTCCTCTACCAAAAAGAAGCTCATGAATATGAATGATTAAACAAGAGAAAACAAGCAATGATAAAAATTACTCTTCTAGTTTTGAATATATGGTTTAGAATATACAGAAGTAAAAGTAGCATTAAAAAAAAGGTAAATGTAGAATAACCTTACTACACAAAATTCACAAGCATAGAATTTGAATGACATTGTATGTATAAGTTTTTAGGAGTTTGTATTGAATTTCATTCACCACTTAGATTTTCTTTGACTATTCAATTGACTAATTTTATAATTTACACTTTTACAGTTAATAATGTTGAGAAATTCTTATTATAGAACCGTTCTGGGTTTTGTTGTATATTTAATTTTGTGTGACAGAAGAAAGTTGTTCAACAGCTAGCATCTCGCGACAGTAGTGAACAACCATGACATCGGCAACAACACCAATAGACAAAAATACATATCTTCTCAGACAACAACAACAGCGGATAATAACATCAACAAGACAACAATGACAAATATAAGAAAGCTGTAGCAACAACGACCAACTCCCAGAAAACATCACAATCGACACCATCATGAGCCCATAGCTGCAGCTATCTAGCAACTGCAATGACAGTGATGGGCCTTTAGTGCCAAGTAGACCACTCAATTACGCACATTGTGAAAACAGTCACTACAAGAAAAGTTATTTTTAGCAACAAAGGAAGTCGTTGCTACAAATACAGTTTCGTTGCAAAAAATGTTTTTAGCAACGAAATTCATTGTTGCGGGTACAGCCGTAGCTAAAAGTTTTAGCAACGACTTGGTTATTGCGCAATGTAGATGGTTTTAGCAACGAGTAGTTCTGTTGCAAAAAAACATTTTGTTGCAATTAATTTAATTGTTTTAGCAACAAAAATTGCCATTGCCAAATACGATTAATTTTTGGCTACAATTTTTTTCGTTTTTAAACATATGTTTTTCACAACAATTATAAGTTGTTGCAATTCATGATTCAATCTTTTGCAACGACTTTGCTGTAGTGAAACCAGTCAAGTAAACTTTATTTTTTGTTGTTTTTAGCAACGATTATTAGTGTTGCAAAAAACATATACACTTTTCGCAACGACTTTTATATTTTATGAAACAACTTACAATATATAAATAAATTAGACAATTAAATTAATAAATAATTTATCACGAACTAATCAAATATCACCATTTAATTAACATTATATATTAATTCATAATCCAAAATATCACACGTTTCTAATATCGTGCGTCCAAAATATACGTAATTCATACATGTACGGATTCTTTTTCCAAAATAATTCTCCTACCATATACAAGTTTTCCATATAAAAATTTACAAGTAAAAGGCACTTTGAAGAAGTCCAAAAATATACAAGTGCACATAACTTGCTATTCATCATAACATTCATAACCCAAAACATTGAGTGTCCAAAATGCTTATACCTAAAACCAACTGTCATTGACTGCAAAAACTGTCCGACGAAGAAATGCTTACCTGCACCAAATAAACGAGACGAATCTGTAATTTGACATGTAGTTCTAAAAAGAGCCTATTCAAGTAATACTATAAACTAAAACAAATCAATACAAGATTGGAGTATATTGATAAGATTGGAGTATATAAACTAAAAGGAAGTAATACTACAACTAGAGTTACTTAAAGGTGATTCTTTAAATTATGAAAGATGCTATACAACCAAAACAAACACCAATTGAAATTTGAACCCATAGGATTACAAGGATGTAAATGCAGCATCATAGCATTAGTAAACCACTAAAAAATGCCCATAAATACCCAACATCTCACTATATTAAAACCATAACATTGAAAATACAAACAAATCCCATCATATATATGCAAGGATTTATCAATACCATAATAACTACCCTCAAATTCATGGGAAATTTGTACTACAGCACTTTAACAAAACAAAATATAGTGTTAAGCCATTGCATAGATTAATCTAAATCAACCATCACCAAGTCAGCCAATAACCACCAAAAGAATCTGAACTTTAGATCCCTAAAACAGTAATTGCAAACTACACAAACATCCCAAAACAACCCATCAACCAAAACTCAAATTAAACAATACCCAAAAACCAAAAACCAATAATCAACCAAAATTATCATCAAAAACCTCAATTAGAGCAACACATTAAAAAAAAAAAGCTATTTTTGAAAATATCAAAACAAATGAAGTATAAAAAATTCATAAGTCAAGCAAATATAAGAAAGGGAAATACTGACGGAAAAGGAGGAGGCCAGTGAAAGCGCCAGTAAGGGAAGAATAAACGAAGCGATTGCTGCCCACACCCACACCCACACCTGAAGATGGCAGCCATTGCTGCCCTCCATTACAAATTCTGTTTGCTGGTGAAGCAACACACAGAACCCATTACTCAACAACTCATGGGGCTTATTTCAGTGGCTTAAGGGAAGCTAATAGGCTTCTTCAACACTACCAATTCATCAAAATTGATGTGTTGGTTTGAACAATTAGACAAGTTTTAAATTTTTTTTGTTTTACTGGTTGGTGGGTGTCTCCTTGGTTATGGGACAGTTTATACTGTTCATGTTACTTAGGACACTAAGGTATCATATTGATTGATTGATTGATTGGTTTTTTGTTATGAGTAATTTATTTAACAAGTATAATGAAATGTAGGTTGAATTTCCTGCTCTAGAAGAGCTGGAACTGACTAATGTCATCAAGGATACGCAAACGCATCTATCATTCATTAAAAATGCTTCAACATTAAGAAAACTCACAATTGACAACATCCAAGGCTAAGTATAGATTAAGAAAATGCAAAAGAAAACATCATTTACCTAAAAAGCATTCGTTACAATCATTGAACTTCTTTGCTCTGTAGCTGTTGTAAGATGCTTTGTTTCATTGATTCAATTGCCTTTTGTTGTTCTGCCTTATATTCTTCAAATTGTCGTTGTTGTAGCAATTGACTTTCCATCAACTCTTTAATTTGTTGTTGTTGCTCCTGAATTTTCTCTTGTTGTTGCTCCATAATCTTACGTTGTTCTATTTGTGCTTTTTCTTTAGAATATGCACGTACCCCTGTCCCTTTTCCACGTACATGCCCTGACTTTTGGCCCAGAACTTGAAGCAAAATTTCATCTTGTGTCATTGAATCCCCAGCTGAAGCAACAACATCTTTCAACTTCACCTATTACATAAACAACATATATATAATTGTATATTATAATAAAAAAAATCATACAAGGGTAAGAAAAATGGATTGTACATACATGAATTTCTTTTGACCGTGTATCGAGCCATTCTAGTTTTCCTTGATCATTCTTACGAGTGTGTTGGATAAGCCAAACTTTATCAGCAGTTAGCTTGACATTAGCATTCTCCTTTGTCTATTCAAATTATACAACGTTATTTATATTATTTTAAATTACATTCAATAAAAATAATATAATGGGTTTGTCTTACTAATACGTCCTCTGATTCAGGAAATGACAAATTTCCAGTTGTATGCTTAGTTCTTTTGTCAGACTTCCGATTTTTAGAGTTCCTCTCACTTATGACCTGCACGATGATTTTTATACATAAACATTGCATAAATAGTACATAAATAGTACATAGTTTGATTAAAAATACCTTAAATTTATCGGATCCAAAATACTTGATGAGATATTCCCATTGAGGTTGGGGTAAGTCAGGAGGAGGATTCTTTTTACGCTCCTCATCTGTTTTTCCGCATCGCTTACTTTTGTAGTAATTGTGCAACCTACACTTGTACAATCGATATAAACGTTGCATTGTCTCTAAGACAAATGCATACATTCGAAAGTAATCACTAGACTTATCAATTTCAAACTTATCCTGCACAAAGAATGTAAGATGATAAGTACAACCAAAATAAACCAGAAAACTATAGTGCTAAATAGTTGATATTAATAACTAACATAACCTGTATTTCCTTCAACATACTGTCTCCAGCTGCCTCAAATGCTTCTTTCCAACTTTTCACATTCAAGGGAGCTTTTGTCCTCACAACACGCCCACACTCATTAACTAAGTGACGAGCATTATCTCCAATTGCTCGGTCAATTTCATCAGGTATTGTGATCTTCAATTTCGATCCTCTCCCTTTAATTTTCATGTCAACCACGTAACTCTTATACATTCCTCTCTTACCTCTTCCTTTGATCTTACTAGTCGCTAATGATCCACAATTTACAATTAACGGAAAATTGTTAAGACGTTTTGTTATTATAGAAATGTTGAAATTTATCAAGTATATATGCCTACAATAATCAATAATATCTAAAACAATTTCTCCACCACTCTTACCTACCTGTATTACTATCTATCTCATCACCAATAACTTGCTCCACTTCGTTCCGAGTGATAATTTGTCGTGGTTGTGGATCTAAAGCTTCATTCACTTGCAAGCCCACTTCAATTCTACTAACAAAGTTGCTTCTTTTCTTTCTTTTACCAAGTACGCCTACAATAATCAATAATCAATAATATAGAAATAAAAAAAAACCCATAATTACAAACTAAAAACGTGAAAGTCAAGTTTTCAAAAATGTACTTTCATCCATTAAGGTAGACGTCCATATTGATTCCAGGACTTGTTGGACCAGGAATTAGTAAAGATAACATAAATGAATAAGGTTTCATGCATAACCAAGGAGGAAAATTATAAGGGATAAGAACCACTGGCCATATGCTATGTTGTGAATTATTGAAAGGTTGAAAGCCATCACAAGCTAGTCCAAGTCTAACATTTCGCACCTCTTTAGCAAATTCACTATACTCTTCATCAAATGATTTCCATGCAAAGGAATCAGATGGATGTCTCATTGTATCATCCACCGCACTCGCATTGTCATCCTCTAAAAACTTATCATCCTCCACTTCCCCAGAAAGAGCATCATCATCTATGATCCTATCACAACCATTCACTCTATATGTTTTAGTAGCATCCCTTTCTTTGTGCCAACGCATGTCTTTAGATGTCTTTCTACACATGTACAACCTTTGTAGTCTAGGCTTCAATGGAAAATATCTTAGCACTTTTCTAGATATCTTTACCCCCTTAGAAGAGTTTTCCTTTTCTTGTTTCCACCTTGATAAACCACAAGTGGGACACTCAATCAATTTTTCATGCTCTTTCCAATAAAGAATACAATCATTTTCACAAGCATCAATCTTATAATAATCAAGGCCCAAGTCTTTAATGAGTTTCTTAGCCTCGTAATAAGAAGTTGGAAGGTTAGCTCCATAGCCTTGACGTTCTAATTGGAGTAAACTATCAAAAGAGCTATCACACCAATTATTCAAAACCTTTAAATGTAATAATTTAACAATATATGACAACTTAGACATTGTTGTGCCATGCATTGTTAATGGTTCTTGGTACTCCTCCAAAAGTTTGAAAAACTTTTTTGCATTCGCATTAGGTGTCTCATAATCCTCAACATTATTTAAAGCCTCTTCAACACTCCCAACATTCATAGCACCAACTCCACATGCATCTTGCAACATTGTGAAACCACTATCAGTGTCATTCGACTCATTAACATCATCCCTATCACTTAATTCAACTAATTCTTCCCCGTGAAGTTCCCAAAAAGTGTACTTCTCATACATTCCTCTCTTAAGCAAGTCTAATCTTACATCACATCTTTTTTTAAGGAATATATTGCGACAACTATTACAAGGACACCTAATAGTAGTACTCTCTCGATCATCTTCTCTTACTTTGGAAAGAGCAAAATTCAGAAACTCATCAACACCATTTACATAATCAATAGATGAACGATCTTTTACTTTGACCCATGCCTTATTCAAAGCCATTTCCTATATTAAAGTTTATAATAATTAAGCTATATAACATTCAATAATATCACCCAAAACTCCTTGTAATGTTGTTAACAATTAATACAAGAACAAGAACAATTTAACTTGTACAACTATTTAATTTCAAGTTGTTTGAAGAACAATTCAACAATTTAACAAGAACAAAACCAATTCAAAGTCTATAAACAAACACAAGAAAAATAATTTGATACGAAATATATTATAATATTATATTACTTCAAATATAATAAGATTTCAACAATAAACAAGAACAATTCGTTCTTAGTTCTTCTACTGTAAAAAAACTAAAAATGGGTATGCCAATTTAGAATTTTAATATTGAGTTTCCATTTCAACAATAAACAAGAACAAGAGCAAATTTTAATATTGAGTTTCCAAATATAATAAGATTTCAACAATAAAAAAGAACAAGAGCAAATTTCAACAAAAAAACATAAGCAAGTTTCCACGGCAGATCCATATAAACAACAACAAATTTCACCAAAATTCTTCTTTTAAGAGTTCAACAATAAACAAGAACAAGAACAAATTTTAATATTGAGTTTCCAAATATAATAAGATTTCAACAATAAACAAGAACAACAACAAATTTCACCAAATTTCAGCAAATTTCAGCATATTAACATATTTCAACGATTCATTTTCTAAGAAACAACAACAACAAATTTCAGCAAATCTAAGGTAACCAAGTAACAAGAACAAGAACAAGAACAAGAACAAGAACAAAGTAACAAGAACAAGAAACAAAACAAAAAAAACTCAAACAAGAACAAGAACAATAAATTAAAATCAAATTAACAAGAACAAATTAAAATCAAATTAACAAGAACAAGGTAATTCAAAAAAAAAAAAAAGTAACAAGAACAAGAACAAATTAAAATCAAATTTCAGCAAAACAATAAATTTTCCCACAAACAAGAACAAGAACAATAAATTCAAAGAAAAACAAAACAAAAAAAACTCACCGTCTGTGTGCAGGCCACCGGAGTGCAGGCGGCTGACGCGGCTGTGCAGGCGGCTCTATTGAACGGTGTTCAGGGTGGCGCTGCTTTCCGTGGTGGGTTTGTGAGATGTTGATCGAGTTTTGTGGGTTTCTGGTGAGAGAAACGGCTGTCCAAATTGTGAACGCGGCTGTGCAGGCGGCTGTGCAGGCGGCTGACGGGGCTGTGCAGGCGGCTCTATTGAACGAGTTCAGGGTGGCGCTGCTTTCCGTGGTGGGTGAGATGTTGATCGTGTTTTGTGGGTTTCTGGTGAGAGAAACGGCTCTATTAGTTTCCAAATTGTGAGAGCTTTTGAGAGGGTTTTCGTGGGTATTGTGGGTATTCGTGGGTATTGGGTCTAATTCGAGAGGGAAAAGCAAAATGAAAATGTGGGTTTTGGGATTAAGACATACAATTCGTTGCTAAAAATTATTATTAAAAGAGCTTTTGCAACGCTTTTATTGTTTCTATATGTTTGATGATTTTTTGCAACAACATATACTGTTACGAATTATTTATTTAACTTTAGTAACCACATTTTTTGTTGCAAAAAAGTAACTTATACCGGGAATTTTTTTAAAGTGGTGGGAAAGTGAATTTTTTTATATGGCAACGATTATTTAGCAACAGTAACGGATTTCGCAACAACATTTCTTTTTAGCAACGAAAAAAATATAGTCGTTGCTAAAACTTGTTGCTAAAAATGATTTTTCTTGTAGTGAGTACCTGGAAATAGCTGATCAGCTTCATTGTTAGACAAAGATCAGTACTGAATCATCACAGCAGTCCTTGATTTTCAGACACACCATATCCAAATAATATATATTGAGCAAATTCATCGGCTTCAAGGTCTTGTACCACAAAACATCGACCCCAAAACCATAATCTCTATTTTAATCCACAACTCTTCTTCTCCACACTCACTCTCTTAATCTGTGCACATAAAGTAGCATGTCGAGAGTATTTCCTCATATGTCACACCAAACAAATCAGCACAGAATACCATTTGAGCAGCAGTAGACGTGAAGGAGGAGCAGCAACAACTTTGCAAAAACAGGTTCAGCTTCAACTTCAACCAAACCAGCACAATGCAGTATCTACTTCTTGCACGCAGGGCAAATTACACATCCTGTTGTACACATTTAAGCAACAGACCATGATCTGCATTTCCAAAACCATGTCCCCTCCTTTAGATCAGTCTATCTCTGAAACACAGTATCAAACAGCAGTAACAAGTAATCTCCACAGTCCACATGCATGCAGCAGAGACAAACACTGAAATTCAAACAATTTGTGGCTTATATCAAAGTGTAGATCAACCTTAAATATGCACACACAACTCAACTTTCAATAGTGCAGCAACCCTCATAAAACTCATCAACATATGAGAACATTTGTTATATCAATCCACTTTAAAAATCAATTGCACACCAAGACAATAGTTGGTAAAAGCTACGATCTAGACTTATCACACCCCTACAGAAACCGAAAACACAAAAAGATAAAGCAAATATACACACTAATCTAACAGCAGTAGCAGACTATTAGTTTGAGGGTCAACAAAACATTTATGCTTCTATACACATCAGAGATTCAGGGTTTATATAAGATCTAACAAAATTAGATACCAAGTACAATGAAAATAAAGAAAAAACGCTTAATGTGTGCATAATGTCAAAGACAATATGCATGATTGTTCTAATTATAGAGGAAATAAGCTTATGAGCTACACTATGAAGCAATGCAAAAGGGTATAGAGTACCATGTTTTTGCATTTATTATCACTTCTGGTCTTAATTCTTGACTCTTTATGTAATATTAGATCAGCATTCCATACTAAACATGCTGAGATGCAAGATACAAATACATTCAAATTGAAACTCTAAAAAACAGTTACATGTAACTCACCTCAATTAACCTAAAATCCAAACCCAAAAGTAAGTTAAGTCGAGAATATAATACCTTGATTAAGTTACAAATACATTGTCAGGATTCAGCCAAGTATAGATCTTATTATAACTGATCCAAGAGAAGAGTATCCATCAGAACCTGTTATCCTAATCAAGTATAAATTTAAGTGATTAAAAATGGGATGGAAAACCAAGAGGAAAAAATTCTCAATCCATTTGATTGCTGACCGACAGAATTTTACATAATTTTCGAACAATATCTCAAATACCACAATTGGGAAATCCAACCCAGCCAGGTTGGTTCAAACCAGAAGAAAATGGGTTGGAAAAGAAATGAGGAGGAAAAAATTCCAATAACAGATATCATCCATATCCATATACAACATAAAACAAGAAAAAGTTAAGGTATAATACCTATCACAATCCTTCTTTGAATTAACCTTTTGTAGAAAACCAATAACAGATCCTGCCATTTCAAAATCGTCTTATATTAGTCCAAAAAAAAAACCATTAAGATTTATTTAGCTTCATCAATAAAGTTCCAATCTTATCAGAATTATCACATCAAATTATATCAAGCAAACGATTAAACATAATCGAAAGCCCATTGAACGCTTGATTCAACCAAAAGCAGAATCTATAAAATTGTAAAACTCAAATATAGGGTTTCACGTTTGACGAACATCCCAAAATTGCGAACTAAAAATTTAGGGTTTAAATGAAAACTTACAATTGCATGACCACGCAGACAAAGGAAAAGAACTCTGCGAACGACGATGGAGATTGGCCGGAAATACAAGGACGTGAGATGCAGAAGAATGGCATGAAATGAGCAAATGTGAGATGTAGAAGGGAAAGCAATGGAAGGGTAAACCAAAATGGAACCGGAAAAAGGTGGTATAATCTCAACCTTTCCCTTGGACAGATGGCACTCACTGAGCTAAAGTAGAATTCACTGTTCATTAGCAAGTTCATGAATAGTGTTCTTCTCTTGCAAATGTTTTATAGTACTAGTTGTGGGACAGCGTGCGTAGCACGCGGTCCCCCAAGTTACACTATCGAATTTAAAAATTGTCATTTAATACACATATTAAAAAAATAATATGAATGAAAATATTAGAATGTTAATGTGTTGCAAATGTGTAAAAGACGAAAGGGCTGAAAATGTATATGTAATATTAGGCAACAACATCAAAGTAAGACATGAAAACGTATTGAAGGTTCTATATGTCTAGCCACGAGGCATGAATATCTATTGAATAATTGCAAGCCTTTTCGTGGAACAATTTTATTTCCTTAACCACATGTGTAAGGACCTTAGGAAAAGTGCAACCACATTTCATTAAATACTAAAATGCTACTTGTATTGTATGGTTATCATTTACTATAAGTCGCGGATATTAAAACAACTTGTATATCAATTATTTTTAAGGGCATGTTTTTTATTTGGTAATAACACAAGAAAAGTCTTTAATATGGATTAAATTGATTTCAATTGAACTTGTAGCTATTAAAAAAATAACCTTATTGTAAAAAACACAAAGAAATGAAAATTCTACTCATAACATTTGATAAACTCATAGCTAGCAAGATGTAACATAAAAAGTTGTATAAAAACAATGTTTATTAGATAACTATTAAGATATTCTGGGTATGGCATGAAATTACCTCATTAAAGATAGTATCATAAATAACCTTCTGACTCCCTTTACCACAATAACTTTTGATTAATATAATTCGTACATAATTGAATTGTCATATATACAAATTATAAAGTAAATTGCTCATTGTTCCAATTAGGCTATTGTTCATGACTACTGCCAAAATTCATACACAAGCCAATGGTGGTTAGACTAAATGTACATGGTCCCTGTGACAGGTTATTACACAATCGTTTGATCAAATAGACAAATCTTCGAGTACTCAAGCAAAAGAATAATTCTTAGTCTCGACTATTAGAGCACTATTGTCAATCCTATTTCTATCGCTGTCCTACCTCCTCCAGAACCTTTGACCACGCTTGGCTTTTTCTCGCTTCATCTTCAATCCAAAAACTGCATAAAGAAGTAGCGTAAAAAAATTTTGAGAATAACAGGAATACTGGACATGTATCAAATTAAGTGGGACGGACAAAAGTTAAAAATTATAAACTCGATATAATTAGTAGAATGTCAAGAGATTCAATAGCTTGTTTGAGATAGAATGGCAATGTAACCGCTGTAGGTGACAGTGACACCACCACAATCATTCAATCCCTAAAGGTAATATAGTCCTTTATTATTTTTTTGATCAAAAGATTGGAATTTGAAGTAGGGGAGGGGAAGTAAAGCTTCTCTCAAATTTAAGAAGCAATAAAATTTTGGAAAAATTATTAAAAAAAAAAAAAAAAACTACTGTCTATTTGCAAAAATCTACCTTATATATTTTTTTATCAAAAAACTACCTAATGTGATATATTTCTCTGTAAATGACTACCACTTAACGGAAAACGTTAATTGACCGTTAAGTTTGAGGCTTTGACCAAAAAACCACATAATGTAGTTTTTTGCAAATAAACTTATAGATTAGGTAGTTTCGTATAATTTTTCCTAAAATTTATAAGGTATAAGCACCTCCAAATTCTAATATGCAAGCAAAAAACTTACCAGGCCCTATTTGGTATTACCTATTTGACTATTTCAATTCAAATTCAACACAAACTAAAACCCTAATTTCTTTTAAAAAAACAGTTCAACAAGGCAAAGATACTCTATGGTCAGGGTCCGAGGAAGGAAGGTCGACGGCGTCTCATACCCAGAAGGAGAGGGCGGTCATAAGAGTCCTTCGGCTCTATAGTAGTCTTCAAGTAGGACTTGCAAATATCTGAAACCTGCATCTTACACCCACGTTAGCTAAGCATAGGGATCATTTAAAAATGTATAAACGATAGTGAATAGCGATGAAGAAAGACACAAAACAATAACAAACAAGTCTAGTAATCTAGGATGTGAATAAGGCGCCGCCATGTGGCTCTATCCCTGGTCAGGTCCTTAGAGAGGTGTAGTTTGAGCAGGTCGGTGTTAATCTGCTCCTCCCACGTCCTCTTAGGTCTTCCCCGGCTTCTCTTGCCCTCCACTATGATGCGTTCAACCCTTCTCACTGGGGCGTCATGGGTGTTTCTCTGCACATGCCCAAACCATCTGAGTCTGTTCTCCCGCATCTTTGCAGAGAGAGGTGCAACCCCTAATTTCTCCCTAAACTCCTGATTTCTAATCCTATCCATCCTAAGGCAAAGGATAGTACAAAGCTTCTAAAACACAGTGTTTAGAGCAACTGGAATCTTAGGGGGCCAACAAACGCACATCAAGTTAATTTTTTCATTGACAACATAAATTAGAAATGTTGAAAGCTAAATTACACTTCAAGGTCAAGACTATATAGCTCTGGTGCTTATTACTAACATATGAACCACGATATAAGGTCGATGCTAAAAAAACCTCAAAAAGCAACCCCAAACAAACATAAAGGAGAAACAAAACTCACAAAAGCAACCCCAATTGGCATTGAACGTCTTCTGAAGTTCATCATCATGAAGGGTCATGAGCTGCTGCCCCTAATAGGGCTAAATGAAGCTCTTGTAATGATGTTGTTGCCTACTGATCACCTATTGTCCCTACTATTGTCTTGTTGCAAATGATCAATCCAATTTCAATGAGCTACGCGTGAGTTGTCAGCTGGTTTGCCAGCTTACTTGTTGCATATGCTGTCTGAGGTTGATGAGATCTAGTAGTCCATTGATGCTATGTGTCCTGGCATCCTAATGCTACGAGTCCTTGTATCCACATCTTAAATTGTCAATATTTCATTTCAAATTCTTAATTTCAATTATGGAATCATAAATGGAGAATTTGAGAATGACGAGGCTTGACAAGTCATTCTCAAATTCTCCATTTTAACTACGTTGTAAACAAAGGTGGAATTCACTCAGATCAAAATTGGAGTTTTTTAATTTACCAAACACTTAATTTGACCCAATGCTAAATTTCCAAATGAAATCAACATTCCCAAACATAGCATAAGGAAATACACACATGACTGAGAAATCCCAACAAAGAACAATATTTGAATACTTAAATTTCAACCTTCCTAGACCTTAAATCACTATGTCTTAAATTTACTTACAGCCCTTTAATTGGTATAACTAATAATCTAACCACCATAGTATATATTAAAATGGTTATTTGGGTCTCTTCGATATGTACCTCTAGCTGCCAATGTTAATGAAGAATTTGCTTTTAATAGTTTCAGGCTTTGAACTATAGTTCCTTTATTATCACTCTCCCATTTTATTAATAAATACCTTGCAATTAAAGTTCCTTGAAGTGTAATAATTGAATCAATAACCATAAAAAGGAAGTTTGATTATAAGCATGTCATTTGTTGTTTTTTCATTGGCTAGTATTAATTGATTTTGCTGTATAATGGCAAAAAGGAAGTTTGATTGTGAGTATATCATTTGTCTTTTTTTCATTGGTTAGTATTAATAGAATTTCACTAATTTGCATTTTTTACACTTACCATATTTACAAATTTATATTTTCGGAAAAACTCATACATTAATGGATGTAGTAAAGCACAATTATTCCAATTACACAGTTGTATAAAAATGCACCGTTTAAAATATTATAATGGGAAATATATAATGTACTATTTAGATTATTATATATTGTCTGATAAAATTCTGGATTTACACCCTTAGTTTTGCTATAGCTTAAAATTCAATTTTAATACATATATAATACTTCAAACATGACATTCATATTGTAGTATCAACAAAATTTGAAAACATTTATTATTCTTGCGTCAGACACCACTTTAACACAAAACTATTATATTGAGAATATGAAGAATTCCCAAAGTTATTTTCTTGTTTTTCTTGAAGAAGGAACGATTTTTTGAACTTTATATTCTAACTTTTGATCAACCCCATAGTAAAGCAGTTATTACTTGAAGCTCATATGTGAACACCCCTCACCCAAATTCTCCACTCTCTTCTGGAGAATACCAAACATACACCAACTTCCAAAAGGACAACACTATCAAGAACAGACACTTAGGCAAGATAAGCTAAATATGGATAAATAAAACCTGCAAATGATATAATATTTCATGATTAAGGGGGAGCTTTCCATCAATAACAAGATCAAGATAACTTCGGATCTCCTTAAGACGAGCATCTAGCCCCTTAAGAGCTGCAAGTTTTCCACTAACCTGCAACATTAGAAATTAAGAGCTTTTAATGTCCTCTAAAGAAACATATTAATAAACTAATATAAGGAAGCAAATTTCCGAAGTCCAAACAAGTGCCTTTAATACACAAACTGAGTATACTGAGTGCCAAAGTGTCAAATACTTTCCTCTGGTGCTAGTGTACTGATGGTAGTATCCTTCACATCTCTAAGCAAGTGTTCGCCTCCTACAAGAAGAACACAAATTAATCTTTAAAAAAGAGGACTTTACCACTCATAACAACTAATCACAAGGGACGAGACATAGCCTACTAATATACAACCTTATAAATTAGTACACAGAAGCTACTGACATGGAAACGAAAAAAATTCACCACGAAAACCTACCAATTTCCTCCACTTCGCGGGCAGCAATTTCAGAAGGAACGTGGACAAATACCTTCAGGCTCTACTGTGTTACATACTGCAAATGTTCAAGCATATTAGCTACAAGTCTTATTGGGAATTTCAACATTCAGCTTTGAAAGAAAGAATTAATATTCATTGTAAAAATATCAAACAATGCTCAAGTTTGAACTCCAACAATATGGGGTATTCATTCATTTATATTCATTCAAGCTAAATTAATTCCAAAAAATTAGACAGCTTAGCTTAATGAGTTTAAAGAAGGATCAACGTCAATGACAGCGAAATCTAAAATGCAAAACAATTGAAAATATAAATAATACTGCAGAAGTCGTCATTTGAAACAATTGACTCGATTCTACAAAATTAATCTTTCCTTTCATGTTAGACTAAATCACAATACTAAATGTACCTGGTCTAAGTTACTTAATGTATAGGTATCAGGTCATAAACATCCAAGGACCAACATGATCAGCAAGTTGAAAAAACAAAAATTAAGAATGTGATCTAGCTATATGATATTGACATGACTTTCAAATAACACGATATATTGCATTGTACCACATAGATGATTAAATCAGAAACAAAAAGAATTATGTACTACTGTTGACATAGCAGATTTATTAAGTTCTAGCTCACATCATCCACGAGCTGCACAAATTAAATTGTTCAATCTAAAGGAAAGCTCAATATCATCAATATTTCTCTCCACAAGCTATCAAAGCAAGCCCAAAATTAAAATAAATATCTCAACTAAAAAGCATCAACATCATCGCCCTCATTCAGCATCTTATCAAATATTCAACATTGGTATGACTTTTGAGATCCCAAATGTTGTAAGATAGAAATAGTTTGATGAATTGATTACATGTATTTTTTAAGTAAAAAAAGTTTGATGAATAATGAGAAAGAAAGAATAGATGGAGGAAGTCAAGTTCAAGCTATACCAAGGGTTATACAATTGAATCAAGAGAGGGGACATAAGGAAATGGCGAGAAACCAAAAGACTTAAACCATAAAACAAAGCAAACAACAACACACAAAATCAATTGTAAAAACCCTAAATTTTCATTTAAACCAAAAATTTTAAGAAAAACATCAAAATGCATCATCAAAATCAAAAATCTCATTGAAAGAAAGTGCAACCATCACTTTTTCATCACTTTTTCATCTAAAATAAACCCAATTTTCCACCCAAATTGAAATGATTGTTGAAGATGAAACTCAAACCCTAAAAACAATAATAAAGAACCCAAATTTCTGACGATTAAGACTATCCAAGTCCATTCCTTAATTCTTAACAGCCCCATTATCAAACAGAAATTAGCAATTTTTACATTTCACATAAAATTGAAATTGAAAATTTTGATAATGTGGTACCAGCAAGAGAAGAATAACCTTTGAAAGGATTGGATAATACAGAGACAGTCGATTTGTTCGAATTCCTACAATCAGAAAATATTAAATTAATAACACTATAAAGGATTAAAGGAACACTAAATTGGATGAGAGAAATTACATAAAAAAAAGGGTTTAAGATAGAATTTACCTTCTATAAAGTAATGGAAATGGCGAAGATGTGGTTGTTTTCGAAGCAACTGAAGAAGAACAAGTGAAATTAGTAGAAATTTTAGCTGCCGCCATTTTTGTTGCTCAAATTTTGCGGCAATCTCAAAATTTACCCAGTTTCATCGACAATCAATCAAAATAAAGAAAACCCATTAGCAATCCAATTTGTATAATCAAGTTCAATGATAAGGTTGAGATCTTCGTGACTGAACCAGCTTAAACCTGCAATAAGACCACAAACCCAAAAAAAACCCTAAATTAGACAAATTAAAGAAAAATATCAAATTCATACCAGATCAAGAGTGAGAAAAATATCAAATTTATACCAAATCAAGCGTGAGAACTGAAGATTATCCAAATTGAAATTTATATTTGATAGAAAGAATGGCGAGGTAAAAGGGAGAAGCAAGAGTAAAAGGTAGATGAGAAGGAAAGAATGGCGTGAGGCAAAAGCTGAGGGAAGTGCTGACATGGCCAAAGTACTGTTCATGATGAACAGTTTTCCTGCCTTACAAACGTTTTAATGTTAGAGGAAGAGGATTTGTTTCAAGTTCTTGAAATAAGAGTCTACATAATTGATTTACGGTTTTGGATATACACCTTCAAGGTTTGGAGGATGGTAAATTTTTTGGGATTTGCTTTAATTGCTTGAAATAAGATTCTAGATAATTGAATTTGGGTTTTAGTTATACACCTTTAACATTGGCAAGATGTTAAATTAGCAATAAGGTTAGTTGATATATTTGAATTGGGTCTTAATATTTGATTAATTTGTTTCTCATTTGATTACTTTGATAATTTAATTGGTGGGAATTTTCTATTTGGTGAATTGGGTCTCAGCTGGATTTTGCAATTGATACAGATCATCATGGGAACAATGACGTTTGAGCTCTAGAGATGATGATGGTTATTTTTCTACTGATGTTTAACCTAATAATGGGAGTAGCAGCTTAAAAAATATTGCTACATTTTAAAGGTAATGAACAACCCCTCCATCAATAATATCAGTACTCCTACTTACACCAAGACCAAGGAGGTCATCAAAAGAATCATCAATATAATCAAAATTACGTGCAATAATATTCCTTGGAGAGGATGAGGTGGGAGGAGTATTATGAGCAAAAGGAAACTCAGTTTCATAAATCTTCACATCCCTAGATACAAAGTAATCACTTGTTTCAAAATCAAATAGTTTCCACCCTTTCTTCCCCTGCGGATATCCAACAAATATGCATTTTCTACTCTGACTCCTAAATTTGTCTTTCTTGGATTTGGTATTATGTGCATAACACAAACACCCAAAGACACGAAGTGTATCATTGGAAGGGGGAGTATTAAAGAAAACCTCATAAGGACTTTTATTGTCAAACAAAGGAGAAGGTGTGCGAGTAATTATATAACTAGCGACCAAGACACAATCACCCCAAAAAGATAAAGGCAAATTAGCCTGAAACCGTAAAGCTTGAGCTACATTCAAAATGTGACGATGTTTACGTTAAACCCGTCCATTTTGTTCAAGTGTATTAACACAAGAAGTTCGAAACAAAATGCCATTCTGCTAAAAATAATCTCGCATACAATTGAACTCTGTGTAATTATCACTTCGCACCACTTTAACTTTCGCATCAAATTGTCGCTCAATCATGGAAAAAAAAGAACTAAAGATATTAAAAACCTCAGTTTTGTCAATTAAGAGATATACCCACACTGCTCTAGAATAATCATCAACCAAAGTAAGAAAATAAGTAGCACCACAAAAGGAGGGAGTATAGTACTTCCCCCACAAATCACAATGTATAATTTCAAAACATTTTGTCGCTTTGTTGTCACTAATAGGAAACTTATCTCTTGTTTACATATATCACAAGCTTTGCTAGAAAAGCTACAAGATTTAACCAAAAAAAAGAAGAGACCTCATTACTTTATATGAAGGATGGCCAAGACGTTGATGCGACAAATCAGAAGAAGAGACCCCATCGATATTCAAGGCACCAATCCTGGGAAAGTCATGAAAATAGTAAAGTCCGTCTCTCCATTCACCAACTCCAATCAAAGTTGTAACAGAAGCGACAATCTCGTTACATAATTAATGTTTAATAATAATGTTTATGCAAAAAATATTGCGGAAGTCTTAAAATGCTGAACTGTTAAAAAAAACTTTAAATCATAAAAACTAAAACTATTTAAAATAAAAGTAAAATATTACATCCGATAAGAAACATTGTTCGCTAAAAATTAAAAAAAAATGTAAAAGTACATCCACATCAAGTCATCAATAAAGACACAAAAAGCAGCTAAGTTCTCGATAAATAATAATTGTTGCGGCCTGGATCGGAACCTGAAACTAAATCCTGCAAAATGCTATCATCCATGATACGGATGACAGCCGATTGAATCGGTCAGCGGTAACGCCGAGCATAACATCCTATCCAACTCAAAATATAAAAAATATACACTACATTAACAAAATAATAATTTAAGTACGAATTTCAAATTAATTGACACAATTGTATACTTTTATTATATTCTTTTACTGTTCTATACTTTTTAGTCGTTAAGATACCATTCTAAATCCTGACAGAAGTACGTTACTGCCATTTATACAATTTGGTAATCTTAACACTCAAGTAAGTTCATTTGGTTAATACTCATAACCGTACCATGATTCATAGGCCACTAATCAAGTTCATCACTAATCAACAAACACAACAATATGACACCTGATATATGTAAGGGTCTGGTTAGGTGAGGACCGTAGCCCTAAACCCTAACTGTGGTGGGAGTCGTCACTCCTCCAATACAATGTTTATGCTCGAGCTCCACAGGATAGGTAGCGAACCCCTGTCTTACACCGCATTTTACGTGCCGGCCAACACGGACGCCGGGATTTTACATGCAGGTCCATGGTTCGACATTACCTTACTATGAGGGTCATTCAATCAATACTTATTCGCACACACAAGTACATCATATTTTTATTACTACAAGTTAACTTTGAAATTAATTGACTTTGACCAACCTAGTTGGTAACTTCATTCATTTAATATAATTCTTAATCATAACTCTTAATCACTTTTATGTTCATTACTAAATTTTTACACATTAAATTTATATTTAACTTTATTATAATAGCTCACTAAATTCACTCTAATAATTAGCTTAATATTCTATTAACAGTCTCCAAATTAGTATTTTCCACATGTAGCTATAAAAAAATATATTTTTCTTAAAACAAGTTCCCAAAATCTAAATTTCTAACTTTAAAACAAGTAAAACTTTATTCTCTTCACAAAATTCAATATGCTAACTATAATTCAAGTTAAAATTGCATCCTTTTGATAAGTTTCCAAAATTTAACAAGTTCTCCAAAAATCAATATTTCAAGTTTAGAAAAACAAGTGAAAGTTATTAAGTTCACAAAGTTAATAATCTAAATAAAAAAAACAATTAAAACTTATAATTTACAAAAACTAATATTTCTAGTTACAAAAAGTAATATAAAACAAGTAATACTTTATAAGTTCACCAAAATCAATACTTCTAGTTATAAAACAAGTAAAAACTTATATTTTCACAAAAATCAATATTTCTTGTTATAAATCAAACAAAACTTTTATCTTTAATATTTTCCATAAAATCAAATTTCACACATAATTTAAAAAGGCAAGTTCATTAAAAACACTTTTTACATCTTTTTACATAAATTTTATTCAAACCGTCAACTTAAGAAATATTTTGTACAAACTAGTTACAAACTTACAAAGCATACTTTTATAATAAAATTTCAATCATTCAAGCAAACACTTTACTAGTTAATAATTTAAAATTTACTATAAATTTAAAGATAAACTCAAATCAAAAAAATAAACTATAATAACAATATTCTTAATATAATCATACTGAATAAAAAAATAAGTTCATAAAATAACTTACTACCTTATAAACTAATTTGAAGGCTAACATAAATATATCAATAAAGTTCTAACATAAAAATCCTTAAATATAATAACAATTCTAATGTAACACATAACTCATAAACATACTAGCACTAGTTTATAACATGAATCATACTTAATATCATTAGAAAATATTGTTGCACCCAACTTCCTAAAATTGTTTAAAGATTATTAACATACTAAATATATTTTTATCATACACATACTTAATATAATCTTGATCATAAATTCATTAGGCTAACTTTTCACTTAAACATACTTATCATATGTCATACTTTGTTTATTATAAAGTAAATATAATGTAAAATTTTAACTAAAGAGTAGGATAAGAAGTTATACCATACTAACACCAAGGATTAGTACTAAGTACTAATTAGGAAAATAATAAGATATAAGACCCTTCAAGATAGATAATTATGCTCCAAAGATAATTAATCTAAGCTTCCAAAATAATGATGATCTTCTAAGCTCCCAAAAGAAATAAATCCCAACTTCAAAAATAATGGTACATTATGTACCCAAATTAATAACCCAATAATACTCCAAAATGATGATGATTTAAGCTAAATAAAGAGTATTCTAAGCTCCATTTTCTTGAATCCTTTCAACTAATAATAAAAGTATTAATGTAGTAAGATGTTAATGAAGTGAAGGTATAAGAAAGAATGGTAGAAAGATTTGATGAAGGGGTGCAAGTGATCTCATGGATAAGGGAGGTATTTATAATGGGTGTGGTCAACTTTGTAGTTCTTAGATTGTATGAATAAGAGTTTGAGTATGGAAAAAGACTAACTTGTGTAAGAGATTTAGAGTGTGTAAGTTGATTTGTAAGAGTTGGAGTGTAGGAGAAAGTTAACTTGTATAAGAAAATGGTGATAGCTTGTGTAAGTGATAAAAATCATATGTTTGATAGAAATAATTTTTGGTTCATCATATTTTTTTGTTCTAGTTTATCCAAGTGTATATATTTTAGAATAATGGGTAAGTTTGATCATGAAAATATGATAGTTTACTTAGAAAATTTTGATTAAAACTATACTTAAAGTTAATAATAAAAATGCAACTCCTTTTAGGTATAAATTAATTAAACCAAAGTTATAAGATTACAAATAATAAGTCGTAATGTTAGTTTAAAGAAGAAAGTTAAAACGTAACGTTTTACAAAACTGTAATTATAATAATAAAATTTTACTTTCATACTATAAAATAATAAAATAATATTTTAGTGCTTATAAAAAGATTTTAAACAAAATAATATTTTTAAAGTTTAATATTCAAAAGAATTTACAAAATCAGAAAAAGGTTTAGGAATTAAAGATGGTTTGAAATGGATATTTAAAGGATTAGAAATTTGAATGGAAATTTCGGAATAATTTACCGAAAGATTAAGTTTAAGATATTTGAGCCTGTTACAAAAGTCCTCAAGTGTAGATCCTGTAAAACACAAAATTTTTTGGAGAAAAGCAAAACACAACTCATATCATTAGTCAATTAGGTAACAGAAATCAAATTGCATTGTAGATCGGGAACATAGAATACATTTTGTAGAATAATTTCAAAACTCAGTTTCACATCACCCTTCATGGTGGAGATAACCTGCTTACCATCTAGTAGCCCGATTGGACAATTGGTGATAGTATGAATATTGCTCAACAGGTTAAAATTACCAGTAACATGATGGGAGGCACCAGAATCAATAAGCCAACAAGATGTATTACCATTCAAACGATTACGAGAATCGCTTGTTGACGAGTGAGCAAGCCAATCAAGAAAAAATGTTGCTACTGAACTGTCGGTACTCCAGACAAAATATCATGAAAATGTTGACCATAAGCAGCTTTGTCATTGTGAGGATGTGATATCGAAGATATGACACGAGATACTTGTGTTTCAAGCCGAAAATGTATTAACATGATAAAAGAAAGGAGAAGACAAATTATCTCGACCCGTGGGTTTGTGGGCCCGAACCCACGGGTATCCTGTGACCCCGCGTGTGGGCCAAGGTGAGATTATGTGACGAATTGTCACGGCTTAATATGGTATCAGAGCCGAATGTGGTTCCTGGTATGATGTGGCTCACATGTTAGGGGGAGTGATGGAAATACATCACATGTGAGACAAGATCCCACATCGATAAAATAGTGGGTTGTTGACTTGCATTAATCAATCAATAAGCATATATACAAGCTACCACCCTAAGACTTCCTAAAATAATAATAATAATAATAATACATTATATATTGTTACTCTAAATAATCCGTAAGTTATTCTCGCGATTATCTGAGAATATTGCTGTTAATATTCTAACACTCCCCCTCAAGTTGAGTTATCGGATCTCCGATACCCAACTTGCTCAGAACTTCGTCGAACCAGTGTGTTCCAACTGCCTTTGTGAGAATGTCTGCGAGTTGATCTTCTGACTTTACATGAGGTAGCTTGATGATATCTACTTCGAGTTTCTCCTTTATGAAATGTCTATCCACCTCTACATGTTTTGTTCTGTCATGCTAAACTGAATTTTCTGAGATATTGATTGCTGCTCGATTATCACAATACAATTTACAGCTTCCTTTTGGAGGGAAGCCAAGATTAGTTAAAAGCATTCTGAGCCACAGGATTTCTTGGATCCCCTTTGCAACTCCTCTGAATTTTGCCTCCGCACTAGATTGAGCAACTACCTTCCATTTCTTACTTCTCCAAGTCACCAAGTTACCACCAACAAGAGTGAAGTACCCAGAAGTTGATTTCCTGTCATCTCTGTCTCCTGCCCAGTCTGCATCTGTGTATGCGGCTAAGTTTAGGTGTCCATGTTTGTGATATAGAACCCCTCTTCTAGGAGTACCTTTCAAGTATCTCAGTATACGAAAAACTGCCTCCATATGTTGCACTTGTGGCTTACGCGTGAAGCGACTAACCACACCTACTGCATACGCTATGTCTGGTCTCGTATGGGCTAGATAAATCAATTTCCCTACTAATCTCTGATACTGCATGCGATCTGCGAACTCTGCATCCTCTAGGATCTGTAACCCATGGTTCATCATCATGGGAGTCTCAATAGACTTACAGTCCATCATACCAGTCTCAGCTAACAAGTCTAGAACATACTTCTTTTGGGATATGAAGATTCCTTTGTTTGATCTTAGAACCTCGACTTTCAAGAAGTACTTTAACCTTCCAAGGTCCTTCATTTCGAACTCCTGGAACAGCTTCCTCTTCAAGTTCTCAATCTCCACCTTATCATCTCCTGTAATAATCATATCATCAACATAGATTATGAGACAAGTTATCTTTCCTCCTCGTTTTCTAAGGAACAGTGTGTGATCTGAGTGACTCTGTGTGTAACCAAATCGCCTCATAACGGATGTAAATCTCCCAAACTATGCTCTAGGAGACTGCTTCAACCCATATAGAGCCTTTTTCAACCTGCATCCTTCTCTGTCTGAGAAATCAGATGTAAACCCTGGTGAAGCCTCCATGTAAACCTCTTCTTGTAGCTCTCTATGAAGAAAGGCATTCTTCACATCAAATTGGTGAAGAGGCCAATCTAAATTTGCTGCTATGCTAAATAGGACTCGGATTGTGTCTAGCTTTGCTACTGGTGAGAAGGTTTCTGAGTGGTCGACTCCATATGTCTGAGTATAGCCCTTGGCAACCAAACGTGCCTTATATCTTTCTATGGTTCCATCTGCTTTGTACTTCACTGTGAAGACCCATTTACACCCAACAACTCTTTTTGTCCTCGGTAGATCACATTTTTCCCAAGTGCCATTCTTTTTCAGAACATTAATCTCCTCTTCCATAGCTTTCCGCCAATGATCTGTAGCAAGAGCTTCTTTGACTGTCGCAGGAAGTTTGGTACTGTATAGAGCAGTATTAAAAGCCAGTGCACTCTGAGATTGATTTCCTTCATCTGATCCTTCAACTGGATATCTAGACCTTTTTGCCTTAAAGTCTGGATCATATCTCCTTGGAGGGTTGCCTCGTGTAGATCGGGGTGGTAAGACATTGGGTTGTTCCCTACTCTCCTGAAACTCATGAGAGACCTCCTCAATTCCTACAACTTCAACCTTATTTATAGGAACATCATCCACAATATCAAGACTATTATCCAAACTACTCACCTGATGATCAGACAGAATCGGAGATAGCGATGAGAGTTGAGGTTGAACAACTTGGATAGGTGATTCGGTAGCAATGGCTACTTGTTCTTTTGGGTCGGAGTCAACCATGACTGGACTAATTAACCATCTGAGATAATCATCTGACTTCTCCCCCTGACATCGAGGATGGTTATAGTAGAAATTATCCTCAAGAAAGTCACAATCCATAGTAGTATGTACCTGTCGAGTAGAAGGATCATAACACCTATACCCCTTTTGATTTCCCCCATAGCCCACAAAAACACATCTCCCTGCCCGAGGTTCAAACTTAGTACGCACTCGTTTAGGATGATGGATGAAGACAGTGCACCCAAAGATATGGGGTGGTAAGGAATGGGAAAAAGGTAAGGAATGGATGGTTTGGAGAGTATCAAGGGGTGTATGATACTTAAGGCTCTTTGTGGGTAGGCGATTGGTGAGGTAGTTTGCGGTGGCAATAGCTTCAGGCCAAAGGTGAGTAGGAACACATGAGTCGAGCGTAAGGGCACGGGCCATCTCAAGAAGGGTTCAATTTTTTATTTTGGCTACTCCATTCTGTTGGAGTGTATCCGGACAAGAGGTTTGATGAATTAGGCCTTTAGTGGTGAAAAAGGTATGCATACGGGAGTTAACAAACTCCCTACTATTATCAGAATGTAGAATACGTGGTTGGGCTTGAAATTGGGTGCAAATCATATTATAGAAATCAACAAACACCTCATACACCTCAGATTTCTGTTTAAGAAAATATATCCAACTCATACGAGTGCAATCATCAATAAGGACAACATAATACATATAACCATGGATGCCAACAATCGGAGCAGGACCCCAAACATTTGAATGAATAATTACGAAGGAAACATCAATTTTATGCATACTACTAGGATAGGAGTGTCTGTGACTTTTTGCTAAAATACATGTTTCACACTTAAAATTAGATTTATGTTTGACAAAGGTAGGAAAAAGTTTCTTCAAATACCCTATAGATGGATGTCCCAGTCGCCTATGCCAAGTCCATAATTTCTCCTCCTCTGACCCGCAAACAAGAATTGCTTTGCCTTTTTGAATCTCCTCTTCCAGGTAGTACATACCGCCTCTCTCAATACCACGCCCAATAATTTCTCCTGTCTGAGCATCCTACACAATACAACAGTTGGGTTTCATGATAACAATACAACTTAAATCCCTTGTGAGTTGACTAACCGATAATACTTTATGAGAAAGGTCTGGAATAAATAAATAATTTTTTAAAGTAAGACTTTTCGAAACAGAAATAATTCAGATCCTTACACTTTAACTTCTTCCCCATTGGCCGTTTTAATTAAAGTTTTATTTGGTTTTCCACACGATAAAAAATCATCCGGGTCGTACGACATTGTATCCGTCGCCCCACAGTCAAAAATGCATCTGGTATTAGTAGTAAGGCATGCCGTGGGAAAGTGGAATAGGTGAAGTCCCTTTTCTTCTCATGGGACACGTGACTTCCATCTTTAATTGATGGGTCATTCATGAATTGTGTTGTCCCATCACATAGAGAGACTCCCCTTCCTTTAATTATTTTGGCCCCATCATCAAGACAAAGGCCCTTTCCTTCACTATACAACCGGCCTTATCTGTCTCTTATAAGAGAGAGACTCTCCCTTCATTTTCTTTGCATAAACCATTTAAGATTTGAACCGGGTTTTCTTTGTGTTCTCCATGGCTGTCGTTTGCTTCCTTCTCCAAACACGAGGTAATTGAAAGGGTGGTGCTATCAATTGTTTCTATGGGCTGTTGATTGGTGTTTAACTGCTTTATCAGTTGCAACAACTGACCCATGGTAACGGGTTGATCTGGGACGATGAGACTGTTGGTATCGTCCTCCATTAATTTGGTTTTTTGTTTTTTTTTTCGGATTTCTTCAAAGGTAGGTTTGGGGATGTGACGAAACAGCAAAAACGACTCAGAATCGTTGCTGCTCTGATACCATGATTTCGAATAAAACGCAAGTTTTGGGGTTTTCAATTGTGCTGTGTTATTTTTCCATTAATCAATCAATAAGTTTATATACAAGCTACCACCCTAAGACTTCCTAAAATAATAATAATACAATATATATTGTTACTCTAAATAATCCGTAAATTATTCTCGTGATTATCCGAGAATATTGCTCTTAATATTCTAACAGTTTTAATGCTGTCTTATAGTAAGAGAGAGAATAACACATGTTTAGCCAGTGTTTCGTTGACGGCGCATGATCATATGCCGTAGCTAGTGACTGGTTTAATTGTTACTTTATTGCTGTTTTATGGAAGGATGTTCTAGATATGGTTGTATATTTACCCTTTGAAAAGTCTATTATTGTGTTCCTGCCTCTTGGAATATGCATGGAATTCTACGACTACTATATTCAATGCATTAGCTTATTAGCTAAATGTTGGATGAGGTGGGACCAAATAGATTATCCTTTGTGAAAAAAAAATAACAATGGCGTCCATATGTTTTCGCACTTTATTATTGGTATCTCTAAGATTTTTTATTATCAATATATCATCATTGTGCTATTGAGCGTTTTATAATCGTAATTTTTTTTAACTTTTTTCCGTTCAAAATCGTTAAAAACTGTTAACTTTTAACGATGTTTAGAATTGAAAAATAAAAGAAAAAGAAAAAAGTTAACAATTTTGGACGATTTATGACAAAACAATTGAAAAGTGTTACAGTTATAAAACGGTCAATAGTACAAGAGTACTATTAAATATAAAAAATTTGAAAATATCATTAATAAAGTACAAAAATTTAAGAGTACCATTAATAATAAAAATACTTCATTTTACTAGAGTATTAATCTTATATATCTAGAATATGGAGTAGTTTGGTGTAGTTGACTTGCAGGTAATCAGGGTGATTAAGGCGGCTCAAGGAGAAAATAAAGAAACGGGCATTGGCAAATGACAAGCAATTCTAGGAAATATGAATGATCAGCTAATTTGGGCAGTAATGTATATTTTCTTGCATAATTTTGACTATTTGTTAATGGTCCGTATATTAACGATTTTATATTCTAGAGAGCCGACATGATTTATTGCCATGATTTTACAATCTAGACTATAGAGTTTTTATAGAGGTATATTACAAATTAGGAAAATGTATAACTACAAATAAAAAACTTCATTTAAAAAAAGTCCATGGAATGAAATGTGGGTTTTCTAGACAAAGCAAAGCATGGAAAAAGTGTTATTTATATATTTAAAACAAATATTTGAATTACTCTTATTTGATGCACAAATTCTTGGGATAGACGATCTATTTAAAGGACCATTTCTAATAGGGCCAGTCTAATATATACTTTTTAAAATATTTAGTCATTAAGAATAATGTAAGTAGACATTTAGGATATAGAAAGTAGGAATTAAGGATACAGTATGTAAGCATTAAGAATAATGTAAGTAGACATTAAGAATACGGTAAGTAGACATTAATCTTTAATGGCTTGGACTTGAGATATGTCTCTCAAAAAAACCGTCACTCAAAAGACTAGCTGTATTTCATGATCTTAGCTCTAAGTATGTATTTGTGTGAATCAAGAAAAGGGAAAAAGATAAAAATATGCTAATTTACTTTAAATTTGCTATTAAAAGTGACAATTTTTCTAATAGTGACATATTGTGAGGAAAACCGTCACTTTAAATAGCAAATTCAAAAGGACTTAGAAAAATTCACTTTATAAAGAAGGAAAAAAGTATGTGTGCATGAGATGAAAATTGTTCTTTGCTATTTTGATTTTCAAAGTCATAATATATGTAATACAATAAATAAAAACTTAGACAAAATTATTATGAATGTTACTTTTTTAAAAATTCAAAACTTTTTTGGAATATTTTTGTGGTTATGTTTTGAGAATTTTCTATTATAATTTTTATAAAGTCTCACCAAATAATTAGAATGTACGTAGATTATAAACTCATAGAGTATCAAGTACAATAACAATTTAATCAATGGTTGAAAGAATTGGCAATCTAATAACATATAAGCTAAGCATATTTTGCTCATAAACAAAGTTTGCTCATAAATGTACAATTAGATTAACAAGATATTCAATTGTTAAGTAAACACATAACTTAGAATTGACCAAATCTAAAATATCGTACTAGAAATCGGTTCGAGCATACAAATTCTAAATGCACAAATCTATATATAACGAATTATAATACTCATTTATAAAAACTCAATAAATAATTTAATATTGAGTAGAATTCACAAATAGTTACTTTTTGAAAGTAACTTTTGTTATGAATTTACATACTATTAAAAATAATAATTTTTAAAAAAATAAGATTTTATAATCCGACTTTAGTAAAAGTCTAAGGATCCGAGAAATATACTTAACATATACTTAACATATACTCAAAAATCAAAATTAAGCTAACCAGATATATTATACATAAAATCCGTTTGAATATTTAGATGGATGTACACCTCCGATCCATCTATTATGACGTTTGTATTCATGTATATAATTCCTTCGTTTCATAATACTTGCTACACTTAACTTTTTTATGCAATTCAATGTCCTATTTTGTTCATTTATATGTCGAATTATATACATTTAAAAATTATAAAAAGTTTATATTATGAAAGTATGCGATTAGACGATTCAAACAAGATTTCACTTGACTATATTATTACTTACATATTAACCGCAATATATAAAATAAGTTTAAACGATTAATAGTACCCAAAATACAATGTAGTAAGTATTATGAAATGGAGGAAATGTTTAAGTAGTTTGTACTCTTAAAAATTTGTCTCTTAGAACTTGACAAATTTTTTGGGACTATTAGGTGTTAAAAATAAAAGCAGCTTCTAAACATGCTTTGCAATTTTCTAGTTTCTAGTAGAAGATTACTTAAAATATTGGAGGTTTTCAAGAACCATTTTTTTGATAGAAAATGCTAAAAACAATGTGATTTCGTGGAAAAGACGTGTAAAGGAAGAGTCACACCATCATATTCATTACGTGGGCCATTTTACATCGGGCCTACTCTTTCTAGTTGTTATCTTACACGACTCTACCTTGTTTTTTAGTTCTTTTTGTTAGTATGTGCCATTTAACAATTTTTTTTGTCACTATTTAACAATTTTTTTAATTTGTGTTTTAGTCTTAATCTATATATTAAATTATAGTCATGTAAGGATTTATTTGATTCGTCTCAATGTAAGTATTATTAATATTAAATTTTCATAATTTTTAGTTACTCATAATTAGAGATATTAAGAGTCAAAATACTATTTCGACAAGTATGAACAACAAATAGGACAACTTAAAATAATCGGAAGAAGTATATAAAAATTATAAAAATATTATTATATCACGTTTGGTATATTTTTCCATCAGGGCCCACATAAAAGTACGTTAGTCAACTTGTCAACAAATTATACTATATATACTTACATTGCTAAGTTCAAATTTGATTCATTCCAAACATTCAAAGTTCATAACTTGATATCATCTATCAAATATCAACCAATCTCACCTAACATTAATTTTCTGTTTTTCTTCGCCTTAGCATACCACCAATATGACACTCTCTTATCTCCTTCCTAGGCCAACTTCCTTTGCTCAAGGTGGTCGGAAAACGAGCTTCCGAAGGCGGTGCTTGACAATTGCTAAGCAACAGAAGACTAGGATTTATATTCTACAACGTTGTGTTACTATGCTTCTTTGTTGGCGTGACTGATTCATTTGAAATACTTGTAGGTGACATCATGTTTACATAAATTTTGTTAGAAGATCTCTTCAAAGTTTAGAAGTTTACAAGGAATTCAAGAGCTATAATTTTCCACATTGTACATACAAATAGAAAAAGGACCTAATTCTTCTCTAATCTCACTTCATTACATGTTAATATGTTAAACTACTTGATCAATGAAGAGTTTAGTTGCTTATGAGTTAATTTAATCAATTGTGGTTGGTTTTTATGATAGTGTACTCAACCGCTTTTATTGTATTTAGTACAATGTCATGAATATGAAAAATGAAAAATGAAAGCAGATATTGTATCATTTATGAAATATGTATCGTTTTAGCTTTGATCGATAATTTTGATAAAATTCACTGTTGACAATTTATTAGATAAAATGTTAATGAAAAAAGAGGAAAAATGAAAGATTAGACTGTAAAATAGATCAACCCTCTAATTCTTATAAAGATCTCTTCTTTTAGAACTACATTTCCCAAACAACCATAAGAGGACTCCTAATTCCTAACATATTCAAACTTCTTTTAGTCGGAAAACACTATTTCAGCAATTTGCACCAAAATCAGAAAATTTTTTTTAAAAAAAAAATTCCGACCACCTTGCGACCAACCCATTTGGTAGGAAAAAAAAAAAGGAAAAATTTTTTTTTTAATGTGCCATGTCACGCCCACGTGGCGCTTACTGGGCTCCCAATCACACCCACGTGGCGCCTGCGCGTACACCCCACACAATCAGCACAACAATGTTGTTGTGCGAAACTAGAACACGAGACCTCATGGATATGAGGCACATGCACCAACGAGCAAACCAAGAGTAGATTACTGATATACCAAGCTATGTTATTGAATTTATATTAATAATACTCCTTCCATTTATTATTATTATTATTATTATTATTATTATTATTATTATTATTATTATTATTATTAGTTGATTAGTATATTATTACTCACAAAACTGCATTCTTTGTATATTATTACTTGTATTAGTATATTGTTATTACTTGTATTAGTTGTATTTGTGTATTACTCCCTCCTATTCAGCTTAAGTGTCCCATTTCCATTTTGGGTCAAGTCAGCTCAAATATCCCATTTTCTTTTTTGGCATTTACTTTTTACCCTTATACCCTTATAACTTCTTCATATTTACAATTTTTACCTACATTATCCCTTACTAATTTCTCCCCATATACTTAATCTAACCTAATTAATCATCCTAAAAATTAACCCAACTCTCTTCCTTTTAAAACCTACCCACCCCTTTAAACCCTACCTCCCTCTTCTCGACATTTCCATCCCTTCATCTTCTCTGACTTTCTGGGTTCTTCAAGAACTTCTTCTCCCCTCTTTCTCTCTGATCTGCGACTGTGCATCCCTCAAATTCGACATTTTTATGAACCCTTCATCTTCTTAAGTCACCCACAATGAACCCTAACTCACCTAAGAACTCACCCATGAAGAACCCTAACCCTAAGTCGCCATTCAAGTCACCCCTGAAAAACCCTAATTCTCTATCTTCTTCGAATCTGGGTATTTGTTAATCCCCTTACAAATCCCCTTATAAATCGCGATGTTCTTCGAATCTGGGTTTTAATGATGGAAACCCTAGATCTGAGTCCTTAAAGTTCGACTACTATGAAGATTCAACCTCTGTTGAGACTGATCCTAAATGGGGAAGAGAGCTTGACTCTGAAGGTGAGCCAATCTACACTCCTGACCCTTATGATTGGGAGAACCATGAATATACCTCCGTTGATGCTGTTTTTTCGAATAGTGATTGTGAAGAAGAGTGGCTTGATAAGCTTGGTCCTTTCTCAAGTGAGTTTCTGTTCTTGTGGGTGCATGTGGTTTTTTGACTGATGATGATTTTGTTTGAGTCGTTTTTTAATGCATTTTTAAGTTGCTCTATGAACTTTTTAGTGAGAGCATAAATATGCCACCAAAAGTCAAATCTATGGGGTTTAGATAATTTTTTAACTTCCATGTGCAAAGATTTCGATTTTTTCACTCAATGATTTGAACTAAAATTTGCAACAGTTACCTGAGAGTAATGCAAGCAACCAAACATTTTAATTCATCTGTATATAAATGCAAATGTTTCATTTTAAACAACACAAAATTTTTACATTGTTGTTTAGATCTGAAACACTCACTGTTTAAGATCCCAAAAGTTTGTCCAAAAATAAAAGGATTGTCATTTGAGATTTGTTGCTGGTATTTGATGTTTGCTGGTTTTTGATGTTGCTGGTATTTGATGTTTGCTGGTTTGGTTGATGCTGTTGTCTGATGTTGTCTGATGTTGCTGGTTCTTGTTGTTAGCCTTGCTGGATTTCTTTTGTTGGCTTGCTGGTTTCTGTTCTTTCCCCAAAAATTTTGATTATTCGTGTATATGGCCCATTTTGTGCTTCATGATTTAGTGTTGTGGGTTACTGCTTGTTGATGCAATATTAGTCCCTTGTTGAATGTCTCCTGCATACCCAATCATTTCCAATAGCTGGTTCATTGTGTCTGTGCTTATTTTTGAAAATTAAAATTGAAGTGAGTCAAGCACCAATTGTTTTTCAATGCTCAAATAATCTTGCAATGTGCCCTCTTTTGCTGCTTTTGTCTTGTTCATATGAGGAATGTGATAGTCAAAACCTCCCTGTCTTTTCATCACCTCAACCATACAAGCTTGTAAAGTTATGAAAACAAACCTAAGACATTGAGGACTTAGGTTGTCAAAAGCATTGTTTACAGCCATAAGTAATTGAGTGACATTATATGCGGCTTTTTGATACTGTAGAGCTTGAATCGATCTGAAAAACCCTAAGTCTAATACATTCATATCAAGGGAGTTGGGTGGTTGTTGAACAAGTTGAATGTAAAACCCATCTTTCATTGATTCATGTAAAAACTCTGTGTCATTTGGTGCTATATGTGGCTTGGCATTGTCTTGTTGCACATAAATGTGTTTAGATAGATTGGCTGGCCACTTTGCTCTAATGCTTGGTAATACGTTTGTGATTAACATGTGCCTTATGTGTTCTTTGGTGATGGATTGAATTGGTTTTGTTTCCAACTCCCCTCTCTTCCTATTTTTTGAGCTTCTTTTAGCCGGCTCTTGTGTAATAAACGGCCAAATGCCAATCTTACCATCAAACTCACATTCACCATCACTTGAATATATTGGTTTCGCAACAGCACACATAAACATTATTTTAGGTATAAACCTTTTTGATTGACACTCTCTATGGGGTTCAATTTCATCCGGAGCAAGATAATAAGTTTGTGACTGTCGTGTGAGATAAAAATGTTTCTCATCAATGTGAACTATGTTTGTGTGTGGCTTGAGCTTGAATGAATCACTGTGTTCATCAAATGCAATTTTTGATAAAGCAAAAGATAACCTGTGTAGCTTGTTATTGTCTGTCAAAGCCAGCTTAATTGCATTTGTGTGTCCTTATGACCTTGTCCTTCTTCCATCTACAAACAGTTGTTAGGGAGACACCCATTTGCTCTGCCACTGAATGTAGTGTGCCTTTAAGTTCGAACTTGATTGACTTGAACTTGCTTTCATCAAAGGTGATTTTGTTACAAGCTTCTTTGCCCATTCTTTTGCTGCTCATGTTGATCACTGTTGTTTGGTTCCTTATTTGGCTTTTGACTTCATTCCACAATCTTGTTATTGTCTTCCTACACACTAGGTATTCAGTGGCAAGTTCATTGATGGTCCCAACCTTTGGTTTACCCTTTGTATTTAATGAAGATAGTAGTTTTTGCATGATTGCCAATCTAGCTTCTTTACTTAAATTTCTGGAGTTTGCCATTGTGATTCACCAAATGCAATTAATGCTGTTATTGTATTTATGGTTGTGTATTTATAGTTGTGTTGTGTGAATGGCGACTAAATTTTTTTTTACATGGCGGTTTAAGCATTTGGTGCTGAAATTTTGGGGCCATTTTAATTTTTGGCGCCTGTTTGTTTGATCATCAACCTGCTGCTGTATTGCTTGACTTTCTGAAATTTTTGGGACATTTTAATTTTGGGATTTTTTTTAAATTTATGGGCTGTTTGATGAAAAATGTTTATGAGAAATTGGTTGTTTGCAATTGGCGGCTATTTAAAAAATTAACGATGCATTATTTTGGTAATTTAAAAAGGAAAAATTACCCAGAATAATAGGACATTTCACCTATTTTCCACGAATAATACGAACTTTCAATTAACCACCAATAATACGACCTTTGACATATATTTTCCAGTGGTATATTATTTTACCCATTACCGGTTAGAATTTCTTTTTTAACAAAAGTTTAATTAACTCACTCATCTTCTCTATCCTGTCATTCTTCTCAAAAGCTTCCTCCCTCACGCAAAGATCTCTTTCACGCCATTTTCGCACCTTCCTCCTTCAAAAGCTTGACAATTAACCACGAATTTTCATGATGTTTTTAGATTCTTAAGTCTTGCAATTATTTTGATTTGAATTGTGGAATATATTGCATTTCCTTGATACAATGATGATCAGCACTTGAAACTAATTGAAACAGTGTGCAGGATCTTTTGCATGTTTTCCAAACAATAACTTAATACTGATGAATGATTGACTTTGTTTATGGGGTAGTTAGATGTTGGAAGTAGTTTTAAAGTAAATGATATTTCAAGAAATGTAGGAGGAATGGTTCATCAATTAGGGCTGGTAGTAATTAAATTCAGAATTGCAGATAAGAATTTAGACTATCTTTATTGAGTGATTAAATATTCATTAAATTGAGTATAATTGAGTGGTTTGCAGAAATTGAAGTCATAACGATGGCGAAGATTACTGACCTTAAGCAGGCAGTGGAAAGCGTTTTCAGTCACTTACCTACTGAAGGACCTGGAAAAGTTTCGTGGTATGGTCTTACTCATGAACCCTAATTAATAAAGAAATTAAAAATTAACATAAAATAAATTAAAGCTATTCACTAATATATACTTACAGGCCAAAATGTACATCCATAAAATCTCTCACCAACTCTTACTCTTTTTTTTACAACTTGTAATTTAGCATGAACACCATGACTACATAAAGGAATTCCATTTGCAATTGATGTTCTAGATTGAGATGATGATGATGAAGGGGAAAACATATTAAGAGAAGAAGGAGAAGATTAGAGGAAGTAATTAAAAAAATAAAAGATAACAATGGAGGAAGTGAGAATACTTGAAGGTGAGGAAGATAACAATGGAGGTGAATAGGTGAGGAAGATACTTGAAGCAGCAAAAAAAGGAGAAGGCAGCAAAAAAAGGGAGAAGGCAGCAACGGTCAGATTTTGACCGGTTCAGCAGGTTGCAAACAGGTAAGGTATACCACTGGAAAATATATGTCAAAGGTCGTATTATTGGTGGTTAATTGAAAGTTCGTATTATTCGTGGAAAATAGGTGAAAGGTCGTATTATTCTGGGTAATTTTTCCATTTAAAAACTGAAGTCAATGATCGCAAGAAAATTCGCACCCACATGATCAGTAACGACTGCAATTACGTCACGGCCGTCGAAGAATTGAGAAGGCTCGGCGAGATACCGTAATTTATGTAATTTTACTTTTGTATTCGGCTCAAATTTATGTATTTTTAGGACAATTATTGTAATTGTTAGCTGAATTTTTATGTAATTTCCGTATGTAAGTGACGAGACTATGTAAAATCGGGGTTGTAATGAAAAATGTTCCGACTTTTGGGTTTTTAAATTATCAATTTAAAGTTCTCATAAAAAAAAAACCCACAAAATTGGTGGGAATCATTAAGTTTTAATCTCTACAATTAAAAACCACTAATAACACTCTCTCTCCTACCCCAAGGGTCCCATTTGACTCTCCTTAAAAACCGTGAAAAGTCAAATGGGACTCTTTAGCTGAATAGGAGGGACTAGGGAGTATTATTATATCATTAGTTGTATAAGTGCATTATTAGTACTTTATTAGTTGTATTTGCCAATATTAGTCGTATTAATTATTATTAGTTCTCCAAAAAAAATTATTATTAGTCGTATTAATTATTATTAGTACTTTATTAATTCTTTAGTCGTATTAGTTATTATTAGTCGTATAAGTGCATTATTAGTACTTTATTAGTTATTTAGTCGTATTAGTTATTATTAGTCGTATTAGTCTATCATCATTATCATGATCATCATTAGTTGTATTAGTTTATAATAAGCCGTAATTATATTAGTCATATTAATACAGTATTAATATAGTATTAATATCATCATCATCTTATTAGGGGTAGTGTTAATATCTTATTAGCTGGATTAGTTTATAATAAGTCGTAATAATATTAGTCCTAGTATTAGTCGTACGTATAAGTGTTTCATTAGAATAATATTAGTTGTATAAGTATATAACTACTCGTATTAGTAGATTATTAGTACTTTATTAGTTATTTAGCCGTATTCGTTATTATTAGTTATATTAGTGCATTATTAGTACTTTATTAGTTATTTAGTCGTATTAGTTATTATTAGTCGTATTAGTATATTGTTGTTGTTATTATTATTATTATTATTATTATTATTATTATTATTATTATTATTATTATCATTCGTTGTATATTATTAATATATTAATAATGCAAATTAAACTTTTCGAGTACCGGGAAATTAAACTAGTAAGAAATAAATTAATAATGCAAAACTATTAGTATAAAACAAAATTTTAATAAAATAACAAAATATGTTGTTGGCTTGAATTGAACGAGAGACCTTTAGTTTGCAAAACATTGTAGTAACCACTAAACCACAACAACTTTTGTATTCTATATCTTAATTTTTTCAACATATATCCATATTTGGTCAATCAAAAAAATCAAAAAAAATGAAAATGTTGGTCGGTGGTTGGTCGGTGATATTAATGCTATTTTTTTATTTTTTTTAAATTTGAAATTACGACCAAAAACACGTTTAGTCGCAATTTAGTCGGAATTTCCGACTAACATGGTTTAGTCGGAAAAGTAGTCGGAATTTCCGACTAAAAATGGGTAGTCGGTGGGTTTTGGTCGCAACTTTGCAAATTTTTTGTAGTGACATTAGATGTAGCTTCAATTTGAAAGGTATGACGGAAAGTATGAATCTTAATAGAGGATCAAAAATCAGGAAGATGATGTCTCATAAACACACTGAGGAACGATCAATTTTCATCTACAAATAGCAAAGAAAATTGGAGAGATAGGATGTTAATAAAATTAGGAAACAATTTAAACAAAGAAGAACAAAAGAACATCTAACTTCAATTTTCATTTTCCAAGACATCTTTACATTTATAATGACTGAAGTGCCAAGCATACCAAAAGAAGTAATGTGGCGTAAGCTGGACATGCTATCAGGTCTAAGCTCGTTAAACAAAAGCTTTAAAAGAAAGAATCAAAGCATCGAAAAACGTAAGTTGTGAAACTCTTAAAAGCCAAATTGAATTGAGAAAGCAAATACTCAAATGGGATCTCGAATGTTGTGTTAGTAAAAAAAGTCGAATGAAAAATTGAGAATGTGCTTCCACTTCGGCGACTTAAAGAATAGTTGTCCCAAGGATGACAATCCTTCCCAAAAGTATTCTGCGTAGTAGACTTTATTGCTAAACATGCACTATTGAGTTTCATGGATGCCAATGTTGGATAGCACCGAAATCCCTTGGCAAAAGAAGACCAATGTCATATTGAAGTATGCGGATGAATCACAAATAGGGCGAAATTTAAATGTTTATGTGGATGACATGATCGGCAAAAGCTAAGAGCCAAAAAATCATGTGGTTAATCTAACATTACCATTCTCAATTCTTTGAGTAAACGAGATGCGACTAAATCTAGACAAATGTGATTTGGTTTAACAAGCAAAAAATGCCTCAAGTTACCAATTGATTAAAGGGGAATTAATGCAAATCCAGACAAGATACAAGCCTTCCTTCGTGAAATCACCAAAATCGTTGAAGAAAGTTCAAAATTCACAAGATATATTACTACCTTGGGTCAATTTATGTCAGAATCAGTAGATAAATGCTCACCCCTTCTTCAAAACCTCATGAAATCTTGTTTGGATTGGGGTAAACAAATCGAGGAAGCATTTTGAAAATTAAAGCAACATCTATCCAAACTACCATAGCATTAAAATACTCATTAAGCGCGTTACTGGAGGCAAAAATGGAAAGCAAAACTATCAGTTTGTTACATAAGCCAAGTCAAAGCCTCCACCTATCGGACGCCTCGAGACGATCACACAACTCCTTACACTTGTGCAAATTTTGTCTTTACTTCTTCATAGGTTGGGCCTTCTCCTCGAATTCTCAATCTTTCTTTTCTAGCTCTTGAGTTAAGCATTAAACATCTTTGTTCTACTCGACAATTTGAGTGGTTAGAGACCAGACTCTAGTTTGGTCCACAATATCGGTTTGGTTCATGAAAGCTCAAATGTCACCCTAATAAAGGCTTGTTGAAAAAGAAAATTAGTACAAATAACATAGCAAAGAAGATTTGAGCAACAAAATTCATACCTCAGTAGCATTGACTTGGACCATCTAAGGCCTATCTATTGGATCTAGAGTGTCTAAATGGTCCATATCTATATTATTCAAAAGATTTTGGGATGCCTAATTATACCGAGCAACAATATCTGTATGTAAGAAGTTTAAAATGTAAACATTAGGCTTGTGAGCCCTGATGTGCCTAAAATAAACGTCATCATAAGTTTTAGCCGTAATATCGACCTTGCCCATTTTCCCTTTACTTTTACAACTTAATGGCTATTTATCAAAAGCATAGCACTACTATAACGACTATTTCTAGGAGGAGGAGACATGCACCTCCCAAATTATAATGTGAACTAAGCACAATCTTGAGCTCAGTAGAACAACACTACGAGCTGGTTAACACTAAATTTGAAAAGTTAGTTAAAACAGGACTTGAACCAAGTAATGGGGAGTTTGATCATCATATGTTAAACTTGGGTAAAAATAGTGTTGCGTCACCAAGTCAAGAAATGGAGCAGGCAGCAAATAGGAGCCCGAACAACCTACATAGGCCACATCAGAAAGGGCCTTGCTGTTTGATTACTTGGATCAGTTTTTTAAATGAGGAAGAAATTAGTTTGTTAGGTTTCTTGTTAATTTATAGCTGTTAGTTTTTAATTGGCATATGCCTTTTATTGTGAAACGTTTCTTGGAAGACCCTTATAAATAGGTATTTTATCCTCATTTGAGACTCATTTATTGATTCAATAAAACAAACACATCTGTGAGATTTTCAAAGTTAGAGTAGAGAGTTTTCAATTCTATTTTAAGTGTAAAGCATTTTATGAGTGCTCAGATTATTTCTCCATTCATCCTCACGTGCTTATTATAGTGATTATTCATACATATTCTTTGTTTGAGGAGACCTCTTGCTTATTCTTCATTGAGTTTTATACACATATATTTATTTGAGTGAGGAGGTCGATATATCATTGCGAGATGAGCTTGGAAACACATGCTATTAAGAGATTTCAAATTTTTGATGGTGTTTCTTGATTGAGATCATTGTGCTTATATGAGATTATTGGTGATTACTATTGTTGGATATGGTGTTCATTGGTTTGTGATGATATGTTTGTGGTTGTTTATTCTAGCGTCACTTGCTATCCTCTTCTTTGCTCCACATTCCCAAATGTACTCACCTTAACCCTAAGCCAACGTTACAACCCTATGCTAACGTGTTCGTCTTTGGTCCGATTAGTTTGTTCTATGCTGGAGTGAGATTGATATAATCCCCATGATTTGCCCTTATTAGGTGTTTGATTCCCAAATCATTTTTAGTCGAAAGATTATGAGCGAAACATGAACCATAATCAAACACATGAGTGTGATTGCATGTTGAGCCAATTCACATAGGTTTAAAAGGACGACAAGCCTATACAGAAGTCCATGAATAAGAACAAATTGCAGAACACTATCTAAGGAAAACACCTGCACCAAAACTGGGTAAACTAGAAAATGAAGATCATGTCCGTTAGAATCTGGCAACATAGATCATGGGAAGATCGTCATCTGGGAAAATTTATTTGCCAGGTTATAAAGAAGATCTCAGGCAACTTAAAGGTCGTTGGCACGAGGAGCTCACGTGAGTATTAAAGACACTTGTCAAGTATCTGAAAGGAACATATGATAGTGGGACAAACGTCAGATATAGAAGCTACTAAAGGTAAAATAAGTATTTGGTTAAGTTCTAAGGATGACACCACTAGTGGCAAAAACGCCATTGACTGCGAGACACAGGCTGCAGTTGTTCAAAGACGCAGCTTAAAATAGAAGAAAAATATCGCCTAAACTAAATTATATATAGGCTGCGGTTTTTAGAATAACCGCAACAAATAACCCATAAAAATATCTCTTTGACAGCAGCCAATGATCATTTTAAAAAAAAAAAATTAAAACCAAGCCCAACCTAGAAAGAAAAAAACCCTAATTGAGGCGCCTATATCTAGGGGTGAACACCTGTCCAAACCCAGATCGAAAGACCGGATTTTGCAATTTTGAAGACCGCAGACCGGACCGGTTACATCCGGTCCGGTTCCGGTCTGACCGTGAAAATACCGGTCCAGTTCATGTTTGGACCAGTTAGACCAGCTACTTTTTTACTCATTATAAAATTTTAAAAAAATCATCTCACAAAAGAAATAAATGAAGTAAAGAAACAAGCAAAAAAACTTCAAAATTACAAGGCATAAAACCATTAATGAAAAGGCAGACAATTATTAAAGCATTTTTTTTCTTTAATTTGTACTACAACATAAACTGTACCGAAATCGCATTGATTTTTTAGGTTTCGATTGCTAAAACACAGAACCCATCTTCATCATCATCAAACACTTCTTCCAGTGTTAATAGTAAATCTGTTGATGAATTGAAGAAAGATAATAGCAATTTTAATGTTTTATCAGTAAAGAAACAAAGAAATTTCGCAGAGTAAGATGTCGATGATGGTAAAAAAATCCTCGATTTGCGATTGGAATTTGATGGCGTTCATTTTATTGGGACTATAAAGCAACAAAAAAATGTAGAAAAATATGTTGCAGCAGCCAGCAAGTGGTTGTCGGTTAGAAGGAAGAAGAAGGCTGCATATTATAGGTTTGATTTCTAAAGGAGGGAAAATATTTGATATTAACCGGTCCTATCCGGTCTAACCCTTAATTTCCCGGGTTTAGACCGGACCGGACCGGAAGCCGAAATTGAGAATTTTTAAGGACCGGAGACCGGACCTGATGCTTCCGGTCCAGACCGGTTCCGGTCTAGGTTCAACTGGTTCCGGTCTGAACCGTTGGTCCAGCCTAATATTGCACAACCCTATCTATATCTTCATTCCTTCTAAAGCGCCTCTTCATTCCCCTTCTTCTAAAGCGCCTCTTATTCCTTCTTCCTTCTGAAGCGTCTTTCTCTCTCTCTCTCTATCTACCAAACTGAAGCGCCTCCTTCATAATCATCACCAACAATTGATTTTTTATGTTCCGCTAAAACAGAAGTAATATCATCAACTTCTAAATCTTCTTTTTCTTCTTCTTTAATGGTGACTAAAACCCTATAATGCGGTTCGTAGATTCCCTCCAATTTGAAGATTTGAGATTGAGAATTTGGTACAATTGTCGGTGTCGTAGTGGTGATTGTGGGTTCAATTCGGCTGATCTTGTGGCGGAATTGTTGTTGGGACTTTCTTGTTCATTTTTGTTCAATTCGGCTCATTTTTGTTCAATTGGGCTGATTATGTTCATTTTTGTTCAATTGAATGAAGTTTACTTGGTTTCTAGTCAAAATATTCTAACTTTTTCATTCTTGCTTTTTGATTTTTTTGAGTTGCTTGAACATCATATTTATGTACTTTTTGATTCCTTTCTGTTCGCAGTTGTTCTTTATATCTATTTTGGTGGTTTGAATGAAATTTGAACCTTGAAGATGTTCATTTTTGTTCATTTTTGTTCAATTCGGTCTTGCCTCGCAGCATTAGGAATAGCAGCAGATGACAAAATCTTATTGGTTGCGGTCTTAAAAACCGCAGCCTATAGACCATTTTCACAACAAAAAAAGGGGGATTATTGGCTGCGGTCCATGCAAGAACCGCAGCCTATGAGTACTTTTTTTTCGTTTTATACATTTAACAAAATACAAATTCCATAAAAAATTTATTACAACATCAAACATATACAATGATCAAAACATCTATTGGAACATGTGAGGGGGTGATTAAGGACCCTCAATGTTGCACACCAATGCCCTCAAGGCAAGCATGACTCAGAGGTAGGCCACAAATGCCAAAACAGAACCAAGAACCTGAATCTTGGTTTTCAGGGCCTGATTTTGTGCTTGCTCAGGTGGCTTCTGTGTCCTTTGAATAATGTCTCACTTAGACTCTCAACCCAGGCTTCACTCACCTGAATCCTGAAGGAAATCCCTTGAAGATTGCTTCACTCACAATCCCAATGACCCCCAAAGAATGCTTCACTCACACTCTTAAACTCAAACAAAGTTTTGAAAAAACTTGAAGAAGAAAATATATGAATATTGCATAATCCCCCCAATTACAAGACATGAGGCTCTTATATAGGACTCTCATACACAAAATGATGGTTGTTAAGCCTTCCTATACTTGGAGTCTAATAAAGGTCACGTGCCATGTGCCATGTGCATGTGCCTTTTAAAACATACAAAAATTACAAAAAATGGCCTAACAATTCTGCTATTCAATTCTGTTGACCAGCTCACCTTCAGTCCAGTGTTGTGGGCTCCCTTTGGATGATCAATGCAGTCCTGGCCCCTTGGTGGCGTGGTCCATGTACCAAGATTCCATTTCCACCCTTGGTGGGGTCTGGTTGTCTCAGGTCTTCACTCAGCAAGTGCAGCAAGGTCAACTGACAGTCAGCCTGCTCATTTGTCCTGTCTCCAGTGGCGGTGTAGCTTGTTTGGGTTCCAACTTTCTTTCTAGGGCTTTCCAGGGGTTCTTCTTGATTTGTAAGGTTGGTTAACCCTTTCCTCAGTCCATCCATGTCCTTAGATCTCACCCCCTTGTCTTGGTGAGGGTTTGGTGTAGGTGTTTTGGTCAGAAATCCCTGTTGTTTTGATGGATTTGACTTTCTGATGTTTGTTGGACTTGGGCTTCTTGCTATATGTTTCCTGTGCTTGAACCATCTTCACATGGTTCAACTCCCCCTTCTTTGGAAAGAATTGACCCTAAGTCTTCATGGCCTTCATATGGAACCAGGTCTCCTATATTGAAGGTGTCTGAACTTTGGTATTCAGCTGGAAGTGCCACCTTATATGCATTGTTGCCTATCTTTTCTGTGATCTGGAAGGGGCCTATGGCTCTAGGCATGAGCTTGTTCTTCCTTAGTGATGCAAACTTAGGCCCGGAATGGTGCCTTGGTGTTGCAAGGGATCAAATGGGTGCCCTAGTGTCTCCAAGAACCCTGGTCAAGACTTAGACTAAACAATACAGAAAAGGCCTAAGTAATGATCTGTTGACTAGCCTTCCTTCAGGCTTGGTTGTAGCTTTCCTGGTGGGTTATTAGCATTGTCCTGGGGCCTTGGCTTCTAGGTCCATGTGCAGAGTTTCCATATTCACCATTGGTTGGGTTCAGAGGCTCTTCTTCAGTCCTTAACGCATGCTCTAAGGTCTGCTTGCAGTCAGCTAAATCAGGTGTCCTGTCTCCCCTGGCAGTCTGGTCTCTTGAGGCCCTATCTTGGGTTTTAGGGGTTTTCAAGCCTGTTTCTTGGTTGGTACAGCTGGCTAAGCCTTTAATTGAGGTGTCCCAAGTGTTAGATCTCCCTCTCTTAACACCATGTGGATTAGGTGCAGGGGTCTTGGTAAAAATCCTCTGCTGAAAAAGTGGATTTTTTCTTTCTTGTGTTCTGCTCTCTTGGGCTTGTGCTTCAGTTGCAAACTCATGGTTTTGGTCTGCCTTGGGTGTGCTGGAGCTTGAAACAACATTTGTTTCAACCCCTTCTTCTTGGGGAAGAATTGACCTCAATTCTTTGTCTGTTGAGTATAGGGTCAGATCCCCTATGTTGAATAGTGGGGATATGCTGTATTTAGGGGGTAGTTGGACCTCATATGCATTGTTTCCAAACTTCCTGGTTACAGGGAAAGGTCCTATGGCTCTTGGCATAAGCTTGTTCTTCCTCAATTGGGGAAATCTTTCCTTTCGCAAGTGTATCCATATACCTAGTCTCCTTCCTGGATAGGTTGCTTGTGCTTGAGGTGCTTGTTTGCTCTCTCCTTGTATTTCCTGTTGGCTTCCTCTATGTTATCATGCACCAATTTGTGGATTGCTTCCATCTTTGTTATCATGTCTAGGGGTGAGCAAAATCGGATATCCAATCCGAAACAGGCAGTCGGATCAGATATCACTAGTGGAAAAAACCTTAAGGGCTGCGGTTTTTTAGCCCTTATGGGCTGCGGTTTTTGACCCCAGCCATTATTGTAGCAGCAAATAATATTAGATAAGGGCTGCGGTCAAAATACGCAGCCCAAAAAAGACTAAAGGGCTGCGGACAGGTCAAAAAACCGCAGCCCTTTAGTCTTTTTTCAAAATAAAAAAAAAAAAATTTTTTTTTGCTTTTCCTTTAATTCCATTCCAAAGACCATCGTTTGTTTTGAAGAAAATAGATCAAACATCAAAGAACCCAGATCTTTCAGAACAAACGATGAACAACAAACATTAAAAAAAAAAAAAAAACCCAGATCTTACAGAAACTTATAGAACAAGAACAAGAACATTATATAGATCTATCTTACAAATAAAAAAAAAAAAACAAAACATAAAAAAAAAAAAACGAAACATATAGAAACTTACAGAAATTTTTGCCAAATTCTTACAGAAATTCTTGCCAAATTCTTACAGAAATAAAAAAACGAAACTATATAGATCTATCTTACAAATAAAAAAACGAAACTTACAGAAATTCTTGCCAAATTCTTGCCAAATTCTTAAGGTTTCTTAAGATTTCTTACAGAAATACAAAAAAACGAAACTTACAAAAAAAACGAAACATAAAAAAAAACGATCAACTATATAGATCTATTTTGAAGAAAATCTTAAGGTTTCTTCATAAAATTGCCAAATTCTCGCCAAAATTCTTGCCAAATTCTCGCCAAATTCTCGCCAAATTCTTGCCAAGTTCTCGCCAAAATCTTAAGGTTTGAAGGTTTGAAGGTTTCTTCATAGCTAGGGTTTGAAGGTTTTGAAGGTTTGAAGTTGAAGGAAGAAATGAAAGTGAAAGAAATCAGTTGAATGAAGAAAGTGGGCGCCGTTTTATGAAAGAAATCAGTTGAAGGTTGAAGCTAGGGTTTGAAGGTTTTTTTTTTTTTTTTGAAGATAGGGAATTTGAAGGTTTTGAAGGTGTTGAAGGAAGAAATGAAAGTGATAGAAATGAAAAAAGTGGGCGGATGGCAAGATGGGCGCCATTTATATTAGCTAGGGTTTTGAAGGTTTCTTTTTTGCTTTTGGGCTTAGTTAATTTAGGGCTTTTTTTTTTTTTTTTTTAATTATTGGGTTAAGGGCTGCGGTTTTATGGTATGTCCGCAGCCCATTTGCTTTAATTTTTTTTTTTCTATTTTCTGTATTTAATTGGGATTAATTAAGGGCTGCGGACATCCATAAAACCGCAGCCCCTTTAGTATTTTTTTTTGATGAATTTTTTAAGGGGTTAAGGGCTGCGGTCAATGCCAAAAACCGCAGCCCCTTAGTAATTTTCTTTTTTCCAGCTTTTATATTACTCATATGGGCTGCGTTTTCCTAACAACCGCAGCCAATAAGCAGCAGCCAATAGCTTTTTTTCCACTAGTGTATCCGATATCCGAAAATTGGTATATCTGATATCCGATATCTGATTCGATCCGACTCGGATATCCGACATCCGGTATCCGACAATTTTCGAATCGGATATTCGAGATATTCGATATCCGATGCCTATGAGAAAAAATTCAATATTTCCAGTCGGATATTCGAAATATCCGATATACGGTATCCGAATTTAGTCAAAATAATTTATTTATAAAAATATATTTTTTTCTTATGAATAACGGATATCCGAAACTACCTATAATTTGCGGATATCCGAGATCCGATATCCGACAATCCGAAATAATTTCGGATATCCGATATCCGATATCCGACAATTGAAAAAATGTCGGATATTCGAATCTACAAATATTGATATCCGAATTTGTATCCGATATCCGAATTTTCGAATCGGATATTTGATCCGAATTGTAACTTCGACTCGGATATCCTAAAAATCGAATCGAATATCAGATCGAATCATCGGATAATCGGATCATCAGATAGTTTTGCTCAGCCCTAATCATGTCCACTGACTCTCCTGTGTTTCTGTCAAGGTAAGGCAGATCAATTAGAGATACAGGTTTCAAAGGATTAATGCCATATACACATTCAAATGGGTTGTGCTTTGTTGCATGGCTAGGGGCACTTTTATAGGCAAATTCAGCATGGCATAACTTTGTGTCCCAATCCCTTAAGTTCTTACTTACTAATACCCTAAGCAAGGTCCCTAAGGTTCTATTGGTGACCTTAGTTTGACCATCAGTTTGAGGATGGTGTGCAGTGCTGAACAAGAGTTTGGTTCCCAATAATTTCCACAAAGTTTTCCAGAAATAGCTCATAAATTTGCTATCTCTATCAGATACTATAGTCTTAGGTACCCCATGTAACCTTATGATTTTAGTAAAGTAAAGCCTTGCTATATGAGGTGCATCATCTGTTTTTGTGCAAGGTACAAAGTGGGCCATCTTTGAAAACCTGTCTACAACAACCATAATTGAGTCCTTTCCTCTCTTGGTCTTTGGTAGTGCCATCATGAAATCCATGCTGGTATGTTCCCATGGTTTGTGTGGAACTGGGAGAGGCAGGTATTCCCCTTTGTGGAAAGTCACTTTGGCTTTTAAACAGACCTCACACTTTAAGTTTGTCTACTATTCCAAGCATTCTAGGCCAGTAGAAATGCTTAGCTAGCATATCTAAGGTCTTATGTATCTCAAAATGACCTGCTAGGCTTCCCTCATGTATCTCCTTTACAAAAGGTTCCTCATAGGTAGTTTGGGAATGCATAATTGGTTGCCTTTAAACAGAAATCCTTGTTGCACACTAAACAGGCCTTGGGGTCTAGTTTGGCATGCTTGATATATCTCTGCAAAGTCAGAGCAATGTTGGTATTGTTCTTTGATTAGCTCAAAGCCTAACATCTTGGGATTTAGGATGCTAAGCAAGTTATACTTTCTACTAAGTGCATAAGCAATTAGATTTGTTTTCCCTGCCTTGTACTTAGCTGAGAAGTCAAAGGTTTGCATAAATTCTACCCATCTTGCATGCTTGCCACTTAGCTTGTCTTGTCCATTAATGTCCTTAAGGGACTCATGGTCTATGTATAGTACAAAGGGTTGTATTCTGAGGTAATTGGACCAGTGTTCAAGAGCCCTATTGATAGCATAGAATTCCTTGTCATAAGTTGAGTAATTCAACCTACTGTGGTTGAGTTTCTCACTAAAAAAAGCTACTGGTCTTCCCTCTTGCACAAGGACTGCTCCTATTCCTGTTCCACATGAATCACACTCAACCTCAAAAGGTTTGGTGAAGTCAGGAAGTTTCAGCACAGGGGCCTTGCACATCATCTCTTTGAGGGTCTCAAATGCTTTTTGTGCAGCTGAGGTCCACTCAAATTTCCCTTTCTTTGTGCACTCAGTGACAGGGGCCATCACACTACTAAAATTCTTTATAAATCTCCTATAGAAGGAAGTCCGGCCATGAAAGGACCTAACTTGGGTGATAGTGGTGGGTGTAGGCCAGTGCTGTATGGCCTTAACCTTGCCAGGGTCCACTTTGATTCCCTCCTTTCCTATGATATAGCCTAAAAAACTAACCTCAGGCAGTAGGAAACTACACTTTTCTAGCTTAGCATACAACCTTTGCTTTCATAAGACTTCAAACAATTGCTTCAAGTGGTCTAGGTGCTCAGCTAAACCTTGGCTGTAAATAATTATGTCAACAAGATACACTACCACAAATTTGCCTAGGAATGGTCTTAACATCTCATTCATGAGTCTCATGAAGGTGCTGGGGGCTCCTGTCAATCCAAAGGGCATTACTGGCCACTCATACAGACCATACTTGGTCTTGAATGCAGTCTTCCACTCATCCCCTTCCCTCATTCTGATTTGGTGATATCCACTCCTAAGGTCCACCTTGCTAAACCAATTGTGAACCAGCCAACTCATCTAGGAGGTCATCTATCCTAGGTATGGGGAACCTATACTTCACAGTGATGTTGTTCACACTTCTACTATCAATGCACATTCTCCATGTGCCATCCTTTTTTGGCACAAGTAGGGTAGGCACAGCACAAGGACTTAGGCTTTCCCTCACATACCCTCTTTGCATTAGCTCTTCCACTTGTCTCTGTAGTTCCTGTGTTTCAAAGAGGTTAGTCCTGTAAGCAGGCTTGTTAGGCAAGCTTGCTCCTAGCACTAAGTCAATCTGATGTTCAATACCCCTTATGGGTGGGAGACCAGGGGGTAGGTCTATGGGGAACACATCTTTAAACTGCTGGATTAGTCCCTTTACTTCAGTTGGTATAGGTGTAAGTTCAGTGGTTTCCTTGGTGAACAGAAAATAGACTACCCTATTCTCTTTGATCTCCCTCTCACAATCCTTCCTAGTGATTAGGTGTGTTGGTTGTTTGTTGTTCCTAGGTGGAATAGCCTTGGGAGGGGGTAAGGTCACTAGCTCTTTCTTTTTCCCTTCATGTGTAAGTGTGTAGGTATTTGTGTATCTATCATGTAAGGTCCTTCTGTCATACTGCCATGGCCTTCCCAAGAGCAGATGACATGCATTCATGTCTAACACATCACACAAGATTTGATCAGTGTATGTGCCTAGGGTGAGGTTGACTAAACACTACTTGTTCACTATGCCACTTGCCTTTTCATCCAACCATCTGAGTTTGTAAGGTTGAGGGTGGGGTTTGGTCTTAAGTTTCAGTTTCGTGACTAGGCTCTGGCTCACACAATTGGATTCACTTCCCCCATCAATAATCAAGTCACACAACTCCCCTTGTACCCTACATTTAGTCTGGAACAGGTTCTCTCTTTGATCAGATTTGGGTGATTTAGTGGCTGAGTGAAAACTTCTTCTTACTATGAAGCTGAAATGCTCCTCCTCTTCAGGTACTATCTTCTCAGGGTCCTCTCCATCTGACTCACTACCCTCTCCCTCTAATTCCTGCAGAGAACCATCCTCACCTACCTCACAGGTGCCATTAGGGTCCTCTTTCTTAGTTTGAGGCCACACTTCCTCTTCCCTGCCATTTTTGGATACCAGGATAACCTTAGGTCTTGTATCTTGCCTAGTTTCCTCCCATTCCTTCATAGTGAAGGCCCTAGCATTAGGACAGTCCTTCCTATAATTTCCCCTCCCATTGCACTTAAAGCATACTACCTCTTTAGGGTCTTTGATGGGTGCAGGTTGCTTGGTGTAAGTGTCCTTAGGTGTAGGTACAGACATGTCCCTCCTTGGTGCACTAGGGGTCACACTGGTCTTGGGTGTGTAAGTCTTGTTTGGCTTAGTGTAGTTGTGACTAGGGTGTCCCTTTTCTTGTTTCTTTCAATCTTTAAGGCTAGGTGTCCTACTAAGTGCATGGTAAGGTCAGGGGTACAAATTATTTTCCTCCTAATGTCTTCTTTCAACCCTGCTATGAACCTTCCCACCTTCATATCTTCTGGCTCAGTGATATCACATAGGACACTAAGCCTCTCCCATTCTTGTATATAGTCCTGTACAGACTTGGTGCCTTGGGTCAAGGTACTAAATTGGACATACAACTACTGTTTGTATGTAGGGGGGTACATACTTTCTTCTAAGGTGATTTTTAGTTTGGTCCAAGTATCCAACCTAGGCCTTCCTTCCCTTGCCCTCGATCTTTGTAGTCCTTTCAACCATGTGGAGGCAAGTTTGGTCATCTTAACCTTAGCCAACTTGAATTGTCTCTCTGTTGTGGTTTCTTGAAATTCAAAATATTGGTCCATCCTCTCCTCCCATTCTAGATAGTGAGTAGGGTTGTGGGAATGGCCATCAAAATCAGGTATATCCACCCTGATAGTCCTATCCTTATAGTGCCTAGGATTAGGGTTGGGATTAGGCATAGGTCTGTCCTGCTGTTGATTTGGCACCAGTCCTACTTGGGTCAAACCTTGCACAAGCCTCTCTACTGTGGCTTCTAAGGTCTCAAATCCTCCCTCCCAATCCATATTTGATGCACACATACAAAAATGCAAATAGGATACACAATCAAATATCAAGATTCACAAATGGTTGTCAAGATTCTTAAAATTTAGTGTAGTGTGTGTGTGCTAGTTGCTTTCTGAGGAGTATTGAAGAGTTTTGCAAGAAAATGAAAAAAGATCAGAGGATTATACGTCCCTTTCAATGTGCCATTGAATGATGTGGATTTCTCCAAACTTTGCCTCCCTTAGTTGATTGCTGGTTTCAAGTCTTGAGACACAGGACAAATTACAGCCCTTTCTTTATTGCTGATTGTTTGTGAACCTTGCCCTCTTCGAATCTGGGCTCTGATACCAAGTTGATGCAAACTTAGGCCTGGAATGGGGCCTTGGTGTTGCAAGGGATCAAATGGGTGCCCTAGTGTCTCCAAGAACCCTGGTCAAGTCTCTACACAGAAGATCAAAGGTACCCTGCTAATCAGCCTGACAAACCAAGATTGGTTGATTTTCTGTGAATTGGGGCTGCTTATAAAGGCTGTGAATCCTTTCTCTGGTTCTGATGATATTGAGTGGTTGTAGTTTCTGAATCTTGGTAGTTCCAAGATTCCAATTGTGCCTTGGACTAACTTGTGACACCTTGAGAGATGGTCTTCCTCTGGCTGGCAAGGTAAGGCAACAGACTGGGATTTCAAGAATCCAAGTCTTGAAATCCTGATGATGGTGGTGGATGGGAATTTGATTCCTGCTCTCAAATTCTACCCCTAGAACACAAACAAGGTTTCCTCTTCTTGATTATCCCTGATTTAAGAGACCAAGGCCTGTTCCACAGCCTCCTTGATCCTTCAAGCCCAATTGAAGTTGCACACACAACTTCAGAGAATGCAAACAGAAATTTACTGAATTTCCTCTTTGATTGATTTTGTAACAAATGTCTAATGTCCATGAAATGTACAATCATGGCTCTTTATATAGGCCTCTAACTAATTATAACGGTCACAAAGAGGGGGTTCTTAATTTATCCAGCCCTCATGTGCCTTGCACATGCCTTATTTAACTTCTAAAGACTTAAACTAAACAATATAGAAAAGGCCTAAGTAATGATCTGTTGACTAGCCTTCCTTCAGGCTTGGTTGTAACTTTCTAGGTGGGTTATTAGCATGGTCCTGGGGCCTTGGCTTCTAGGTCCATGTGCAGAGTTTCCATATTCACCCTTGGTTGGGTTCAGAGGCTCTTCTTCCGTCCTTAACGCCTGCTCTAAGGTCTGCTTGCAATCAGCTAAATCAGGTGTCCTGTCTCCCCTGGTAGTCTGGTCTCTTGAGGCCCTATCTTGGGTTTTAGGGGTCTTCAAGCCTGTTTATTTGTTGGTACAGCTGGCTAAGCCTTTAATTGAGGTGTCCCAAGTGTTAGATCTCCCTCTCTTCACACCATGTGGATTAGGTGCAGGGGTCTTGGTAAAAATCCTCTGCTGAAAAAGTGGATTTTTTCTTTCTTGTGTTCTGCTCTCTTGGGCTTGTGCTTCAGTTGCAAATTCATAGTTTTGGTCTGCCTTGGGTGTGCTGGAGCCTAAAACAACATTTGTTTCACTTAGCTTTGGGAATCTGTCCTTCCTCAAGTATATCCATACTACATCTCCTACTTTGAGTGGTTTCCTGCTCCTCAGATGCTTGTTTGCTTTCTGCTGGTACCTTGCATTTGCTTTTTGTATGTTCTCCTGTATTTCCTTGTGTAGTTTGATTATGTCTTTAGCCTGGTCCTCAACATCTTTATTGGACCTGTCATGGACATTAGCATAAGTTAGAGATACTGGCAATAGTGGGTTAGTACCTTAGACACACTCAAAGGGAGAATGCTTGGCACTATATCAAGGTGATCTGTTGTAAGCAAACTCTGCTTGGAAGAGTTTCAAGTTCCAATCCCTTAAGTGTTTGTTGACTAAGGTCCTTAGGATGGAGCCTAGTGTCTTGTTTGTTACTTCAGTTTGCCCATCTGTTTGGGGGTGATGGGCTGTGCTAAAAAGCAACTTGGTTCCTAACATTCCCCATAAGGTCCTCCAAAAACAGCTAAGAAACTTGCTATCTCTATCTGATACAATGGTACTTGGGATGCCATGTAACCTCACAATTTCAGAGAAGTATAGCTTTGCTATGTGCTTGGCATCATCTACCGTGTTGCAAGCAATAAAATGTGGCATTTTTGAGGACCTGTCAACAATCACCATGATAGAGTCTTTTCCTCTTTGAGTTCTTGGTAAAGCTACTACAAAATCCATGCTTAGGCGTTCCCAAGGCCTCTCAGCAACAGGCAAGGGAGTGTATTCACCTTTGTGAAAGGTGATTTTTGCTTTTATGCAGGCTTCACACCTTAGGATATGTTTCCCTACATTGCCTAGCATCTTAGGCCAGAAGAAGTGTTGGTTAACCATGTATAGGGTCTTCTGAATCCCAAAATGACCCCTTAAACTACCCTCATGAACCTCTTTGAGCAGCAACAGCCTCAAAGGTGTTTTAGGTATGCACAGCCTATTGTCTTTGAACAAGAAACCCTCTTAAATGTAAAATAAGCCCTGAGGTTCCTTTTGACAGGCTGCAAACAGTTCACCAATGTCAGGATCAGTGGCATATTGGTCTTTAATCATTTCAAATCCTAACACTCTAGCTTCTAAAACTGCTAATAGGTTATGTCTTCTACTTAGAGCATCTGCAATGACATTGGTCTTCCCTGTCTTATATTTAGCTGCAAAGTTAAATGTAACACCCGAATTTCCTTTACGGGAGGAAATTCGAGTGTGTTACATTAAATGTTTGGAGGAACTCCACCCATCTAGCATGTCTAGGGTTAACCTTCTGTTGGCCATGAATGTTCTTCAAGGACTCATGGTCTGTATATAGTATGAAAGGCTGGACTTTTAAGTAGTGGGATCAATGCTCTAAGGCCCTAATCATAGCATAAAATTCCTTGTCATATGTGGAATAGTTCAGCCTAGTTTTGCTTAGCTTCTCACCGAAAAAGGCCACTGGCCTGCTAATAACCGGTTTTTAACGCGTCGTTTTAGGCTAAGAACCTAAGCTATGCAAACACATTTATAAACACCCAAAATAGAACTACAACGAGTGTAGTGGTAAGATGGGGATCGAACCACAAGGACAAGGGGTGCTAGACTAAAGAGTTGGTGTGTGAAGGGTTGATGGTTGGTAGGAAGGTGGGTGTGTAACTAAACTAAAGACAAGAACAAACAATGAAAGAAAGCGGGCTTAGGCTAGGTCTACCCTAGGTAGGTCTATGGGAAAATAGAGATAGGTTACGTCGAAGGAGATTGAACGAAGGTCAATCGAGACACTCTAGATTACATGGGGAAGTTGATGACCTATAGTCAATACGAACAACCCATAATCGCCCTATGTCTCACTAAGGAGTGGCAGGACAAGATATGTATCGAATATCAATCAATCAAACCAACATCATCCTCAATCATCTTCCTAAACATTAAACACAAGACCAAAACCCTAGGATTTCTCTAACCCAAAACCCTAAAATCTACTCTAGCATATGAAAGGAAGAAACAAGAAGAGAGGGAAGTAATAAACATATTCTAGAAGGCATTAAAGAAGCAAAAGACATGAAAACATTAAATGGGAAGCATAAAGAAAGAAATGAAGAACAACAAAACATAAATGAAAGAGATAACATGAAAGCAATAAATTTAGACTATGAAAGCATTAAAGGAAAGCATCAAGGAAAGCAATAAATGACATAAAAATAATAAATGAAAGTAAACTTACAATAATGAAGAGGAGAGAAACATAAATGAAGAACTACATTAAACTAGGGCAAGAATTAAAGAAGAAAAGCATTAAATTGATGAACAAGAAAGGGAGAGTTTCTCCCAATCAAGTCATGGGGTTTACATTCAGAAAAATGGGTATTTATAGCCCAAAGGGAAAGGGGGAAATAACCCTAAAAAGATCCACGTGGAAAAGCTTCAAAAGAAAAATGCTGCCTTGATTTTAGTCGCCATTCGCCCGAAGGGAGCAGAGCATTCGACCGAATCTGGGTCCATTCGCCCGAATGGGTCCCAAATTCGGTATTTCCAGAAGCTGCGTTGGATTTGGCTCTGAGGGAGGTTCGACCGAATTCAGGTCAGATTCGCCCGAATTCAATGCTTCGCCCGAATTGGTTCTTGATTTCGCCCGAATGATAGAGCTGGGGCAGGGCCTTGCTTGTTTGCACGTGGATTCGACCGAATTTCATCCCCATTCGACCGAATGGAGGTCACAAGGCTACACTAGGGCTCAAATCATCTTCAAATGCTTTCAACCCTTTGCGATATCTTCGGGGACGACCCGAGACATTTGTGGGAGCCTCGAAACGCGTGCCACTTCTTCGACCTTGACGTCTAAGCCTCAAACTCGACCCGAATCACCTCGAAACGAGCTCCGATCATCGCGATATCTTCGGGGATGACCCGAAACACTTGTGAGCGCCTCAAAACACGTGCATTTCTTTCGATTCAAGTGCCGAAATCTCGTACGCAACGAAAACACCTCAAAATCTCCCGAAAACACCTAAAAACACTTAAAAGCACATGGAGACAAGATCGAAGTGAAATCATGCGTAAAGTATGCAAAAAGCCAATATAAAACGCGAGATATCGACACATAAACGGGGAGATAAATGTGCTCTAAATCGAGCACATCAACACTCCCAAGCTTAACCTTTGCTAGTCCCTAGCAAAGAGACTAGGTAGGATAACATGAAAGCACAAGGGCACCCCAAAACAAACTAAACACAAAAACAAAACGAAACTAAACTATGAAAGTGATAAAACCTAATACTCACTGTCGTAGGAATCACGGTCGTACTTAGCACGTACGACAAGCCCTTTAAACCTCAAGGTCTCCCAAAGAGGACGAGTAAGGTCTCGTGAGGGTTTTTCAAAAGGAGACCCACACATCCTATGCAATGCAAATACAAGGATGAAAACTATATGCAACTAAAAACTACAATGCAAAATCTAATATGATGCAATGCAAGGTGAGCGGAAATCAAAGCAACGCGAGCTGTGTACAAGCAAAACTCTTCTCTAGCCATAGGTGTGCAAGTACAATGGTCTCAAAGAGCGCAATACCAAAGAGAATGACCAATTCCACAAACTTGAGATCACTTGGGCAAGCTACAACACAGGCTATGCCACCCACTACCTAGAGAGGTTACAAGTCTACGCTCCCCGGGTAATTTCTCAAAAGATGTGAGAAATATGCAATGACGCTCATGTGTTTGATTATGGTTCGTGTTTCGCTCAAAATCTTCCGACTAAAGATGAGTCGGGAATCAAACACCTAATAGGGGAGAATCATGGGGATTGTGTCATATCTAACTCCAGCACAGAACAAACTAATCGGACCAAGTCGAACAAGTTAGCACAAAGGGTTGTAACGTTGGCTTAGGGTTAAGGTGGGATACATTTGGGAATGTAGAGCTAAGTAGAGGATAGCAAGTGACCCTAAACAAAACACCCACAAACATCTCATGATGAACCAATGAAAACCATATCCAATAACCATAAATAACCTAATAAACTCATATAAGCACAATGATCTCTATCATAAAACACTTAAAACATAAAATCTCATAAGCAAGAGTGTCTCCAAGCTCATCTCCCAATAAAACATCGACTTTCTCACTCACATGAAAATGTATGTGTATAAAATCTCAATGAAAAACAACAGAAAGGTCGCCTCAAACATAGAATATGTATGGATAAAAACAATGAAAGCACTAGAGGGAATAGGAGAAGTAATAAGAGCTGGACTTGAAATGGATAGAGTCATATAAACCAACAACCATAATATCATAACCAAAAACCTACTCATCGATGTAGCACACAACAACCCCACCATCACTTAAGCTATCCTCTAGGTAAAGAAGAGGGACAATTTGGCTCATGTGGAGGCTAAATAATGTGGCTACAAAAGAAAAGGAAAAGGCAAAAACTTGGCTCATCCTAAAGTCAATTTCGTTCAAGGTAGGCTATTTGGCTATGTAGCTCAATTCTAGCGAACGTGTTATCATCCCTGGTCTCAAGAAAAGCCGACTATACTGGAGAAGAACCGACACAATACTTAGATCCCCTAACCAGCACACAAAATGAATGGAACTCGCAAGGAGTCCAAGAAGGCTCAATACTCACAGGCTAGTCGAAATGCGCCTCTAAAGGTAGTCATCCAAGCCACCAACCAAGCAAACCCCAATTCCCCCAAGCTATGTGGAAAATAGGTCAAAATCTAGGTCCCAAAACATGCACAAGGCTAAGGAAATATGAGTTTGCATAAGGTCAGACCACAGAAGTACACACCAGAAGCAAGCATGCCAGTTTCACAACTCAACCATCTTATTGAAAACTAAACATGAATATGGAATATATACACTATATGTATGAATGCAAGATGAATATGTGAAAAATATACAAAATGACGCATGCTATGAACTAAACTATAGCTATATGGAACTAGATGCACAAACAAATGGGTGGAGCGACAATGGAGTTGACCATCCCACCCCCAAGCTAAAGCTTTGCTAGCCTCTAGCAAAGGAGGAGAGGAGAAAGATGAAACATTAAAATCATGGTCAACAAGATTGTCGCAACACCCAACACACACAAAAGCTAGCCAAAAATAGAGAGAGAAGAAGGTCATACCTAGGTTAGGAGGGCTTTCACTCCTAGCATTACCATCACCACCATGAAGTGGTCTAAAAACTCTCCGCTCCTTGAGAGAAGTGGAGGCATGAAGCACAAAGCTTGAGCAATCGCCACCCCCAAGCTAGGGTGAAGCTATAGTCTTCATGTTTGGCTCAAATGCTCTTTTGAGCCTTCTTTCTCATACTCACCCTTGCGGGACCGTTAGCATTGACCCTCTCAAAATCGTCGAATAAAACACAAGAAAAACTTGTGGAGGGTCAAGTCTAAAGGCCGTTTGGGTCTGCAAATACTAACAAACAACACTACAAACCAAACGTGAGCAATGACTAGCAAAAATGCAATGCAATGAATGAAAAACAAAAAAGGAAACAAAAACAATATCTACAGTTGGGTTGCCTCCCAACAAGCGCTTCTTTTAGGTCTTTAGCTAGACCCGACTCACTACGGGGTAGCGAGCCAAACTCCGTAGGAGTTTATCATATTCACTTCCCACAACCGCAGAGGTTGGGGAGTGAAAGAGGGATAGAAGAAAGAAAAGGGGGAGGAACACAACAAAAACCGACTTTCCATGACATGATGAAAAGTCGGGGGAGGAATGAACGGAGGGAGGGGGGAGGGAGGCAAGAGGCATAGCAACACAAGCATCAAAGCAAGCATGAACATGAACGACCGGGAGCTTCTCATGACAAAGAGGTGTATGGTGAGACTCAACAGAAGGCACAACAAGGGTATGCACTTGAGACTCCTCAATATCGGGCAAGTCTACCTCTAGGTCATCGATTCCACTAGCTAGATGATCGTGCACATATGTGAGGGGTGTGTCATATTGAGGTGCGCAAGGGACCTCATCATGAACCTCATCGGTGTGTGGTGCATCAACACAAGAGCAATGATCATCTAGAGGAGAAGGGGAGCTAATGATAGGTTGAGGGGAGTCTAGGTCACGGTAGTGGGACTCTAGTCTAGCCTCAAAGACCTTTCTATACATATTAACGCTCCATATTCTCTCCAACTCGGTTCCCACTTTAACCAAAGGGTCACTAGAAGGGAAAGTCGGTGGAATCTCAAGGGGAGGGAAACAAGGGTACTCTTTCCCATAGAAATGTTTGGCCATCTCTTTAAAGAAGTTCAAACAACTCACAGGGTTTGGTCAAGAAACGTGTTATCGTGATACTCATCTACGAGTTCCCTAGTCTCACTATTCAAACCTCCGTAAAGATGATGACAAATTTGCCACATTTTAACATTATGCATGCGGAGGAAGAACATCTCATATCTAAGGAAGAAACTATAAAAAAGATTCATGCTCAAGTTGATAAATGTTGCAATCCATGGAGAGAAAAACAAAAATAACAAAAACAAAGACTATGCACAAAACACACCAAAACTAAAATCTAAACAAACGCCTTGGCCCCGGCAACGGCGCCATTTTGATAACCGGTTTTTAACGCGTCGTTTTACGCTAAGAACCTAAGCTATGCAAACACATTTATAAACACCCAAAATAGAACTACAACGAGTGTAGTGGTAAGATGGGGATCGAACCACAAGGACAAGGGGTGCTAGACTAAAGAGTTGGTGTGTGAAGGGTTGATGGTTGGTAGGAAGGTGGGTGTGTAACTAAACTAAAGACAAGAACAAACAATGAAAGAAAGCGGGCTTAGGCTAGGTCCACCCTAGGTAGGTCTATGGGAAAATAGAGATAGGTTAGGTCGAAGGAAATTGAACGAAGGTCAATCGAGACACTCTAGATTACATGGGGAAGTTGATGACCTATAGTCAATACGAACGACCCATAATCGCCCTATGTCTCACTAAGGAGTGGCAGGACAAGATATGTATCGAATATCAATCAATCAAACCAACATCATCCTCAATCATCTTCCTAAACATTAAACACAAGACCAAAACCCTAGGATTTCTCTAACCCAAAACCCTAAAATCTACTCTAGCATATGAAAGGAAGAAACAAGAAGAGAGGGAAGTAATAAACCTATTCTAGAAGGCATTAAAGAAGCAAAAGACATGAAAACATTAAATGGGAAGCATAAAGAAAGAAATGAAGAACAACAAAACATAAATGAAAGAGATAACATGAAAGCAATAAATCTAGACTATGAAAGCATTAAAGGAAAGCATAAAGGAAAGCAATAAATGACATAAAAACAATAAATGAAAGTAAACTTACAATAATGAAGAGGAGAGAAACATAAATGAAGAACTACATTAAACTAGGGCAAGAATTAAAGAAGAAAAGCATTAAATTGATGAACAAGAAAGGGAGAGTTTCTCCCAATCAAGTCATGGGGTTTACATTCAGAAAAATGGGTATTTATAGCCCAAAGGGAAAGGGGGAAATAACCCTAAAAAGATCCACGTGGAAAAGCTTCAAAAGAAAAATGTTGCGCTGATTTTAGTCGCCATTCGCCCGAAGGGAACAGAGCATTCGACCGAATCTGGGTCCATTCGCCCGAATGGGTCCCAAATTCGGTATTTCCAGAAGCTGCGTTGGATTTGGCTCTGAGGGAGGTTCGACCGAATTCAGGTCAGATTCGCCCGAATTCAATGCTTCGCCCGAATTGGTTCTTGATTTCGCCCGAATGATAGAGCTGGGGCAGGGCCTTGCTTGTTTGCACGTGGATTCGACCGAATTTCATCCCCATTCGACCGAATGGAGGTCACAAGGCTACACTAGGGCTCAAATCATCTTCAAATGCTTTCAACCCTTTGCGATATCTTCGGGGACGACCCGAGACATTTGTGGGAGCCTCGAAACGCGTGCCACTTCTTCGACCTTGACGTCTAAGCCTCAAACTCGACCCGAATCACCTCGAAACGAGCTCCGATCATCGCGATATCTTCGGGGATGACCCGAAACACTTGTGAGCGCCTCAAAACATGTGCATTTCTTTCGATTCAAGTGCCGAAATCTCGTACGCAACGAAAACACCTCAAAATCTCCCGAAAACACCTAAAAACACTTAAAAGCACATGGAGACAAGATCGAAGTGAAATCATGCGTAAAGTATGCAAAAAGCCAATATAAAACGCGAGATATCGACACATAAACGGGGAGATAAACGTGCTCTAAATCGAGCACATCACCTGCCTTCTTGCACTAACACAGCCCCTATCCCTGTCCCACATGCATCACACTCTACTTCAAATGGTTTTGAAAAATCATGGAGTTTGAGTAGCCTTGCACATGATGTCTTTGATTGTGTTGAAGGCCTGCTCAGCCTCTGGGGTCCAGGTGAAGCTACCCTTCTTAGTGCACTCAGTGATAGGTGCCATAATAAACTAAAATTCTTCACAAACCTCCTATAAAAGAAAGCAAGTCCATGAAAAGACCTCACATGTGTGACAGTGGTGGGTGTAGGCCAAGTCTTAATTGCCTCACTTTTGGATGGATCTGCCTTAACACCCTCCTTTCCTATAATAAAACCTAAAAAAGTGATTCCCTGTATTAGGAAACTACACTTTTCCAGTTTACCATATAGTTTCTGTTCCCTCAAGACCTTGAATAAGCTTTCTAAGTGTCCTAGATGCTCTTCTACATGCTTGCTATAAATCAGTATATCATCAAGATATACCACAATGAACTTGCCTAGGTGAATTACCTTTGAGCAAGTTAAAGTTCCAAACAATCACACATAAAACTTCAGAAAATCAAAACCAAAACCCACTTTAGCTAGTTTTTCAATGGCTATTTTGATAAATCTCAAAATGACTCCTTGATACTACTTCAATTAATCCCATAAAAAGCCTTTAGCCCAAAATAGATGGAGATGGTGACCTACTTAATATCTTCAACTTCAATAGCATCTAATTATCATAATAAACTCAAATTTAGCTTCTCTTGCTTAAAAATCATATTTGATTTTATTTAAACCCTAACTGTTTGGGGATTTCTAATATAAAAACTAACTACTTAATTCATGATGATTTATGAACTTAGGATGAAAAAGTAGGTTAAATTTCATTGTTTGGGTTAGTTTTCTGTATAAGAAGAGATCAAATTCATCATTTCCTTTGAGGAAGAAGATGATAATGGTGTTGAGGTTTTAGGGAGGAAGGGAGCTCCCATATAAGTCTAGTTTTTATTTTCTATATTATTATAAATAAAGAAGGAAGATGAGTAACCTGATATTGTTAAGGGTTTGACACCTTATACGCTTATGTGTCCAACCATGACACACAATACTTTTTACCCTATTTTCATCGTATAACTTACTTTTGTCCTAAATTTAATACAACTAATATCCTTAAATAATAAAATATTATTTCGAGTCTCAATAAAATACTTCCTCCGTTCCATAATACTTGCTACATATTCCATTTTGGGAAATTTCTTACACCTACTCCTACTTTTATCCTACTCTATATCTTATTAACTCTTACACCTACCATTATTTAGATTTTTTCCTACCATTAATCTCTCATTAAATAATTCACCTAATTTTACCTACCCAACTCTCTCAATTACCATCCCAACTGTTTTTTTTACACAATAAATACCCAATTAAAACCCACCCTCCCATCTACCTAATTAAATTGCATTTTGATCTAAACTATCAGATTCATTAATTTTTAATCTGGGCCGTTGGTTTTTCCTATAAAAACCCATTACCCACCCTAATCTCTCTCCCTCATAAACCCTAAACTCAACGGCATTTTCTCTCTCTTCCTCTTACATTTTCTCTCTATCTTCTTCTCTCAAATGTTCTAGATCTCTCTAATGGCGATTCTCTCTCAAATGTTTTATTACTCTGGCTTTGATCTATTTCTGGGTTTTTTTTTATATACTTCTGGGTTTTGTATTGATCTGGGTTTATACTTCTGGCTTTTATTTTTTGGAAAATTTGCCAAGAATAATCCTAACTATCACCCGTTGGCCAGAAATAATACCAACTATTGATTATTTTTTAATAATCCCAACTATTGATGAAGTTTGCTGAAAATAGTCTCACTCTATTTTCAACCGGCTGTAGCAGGTTTTTTGAGTATTTTTTTTACCTTTTTTTTAACTTTAATATAGGTTTACCTAATTTGATGAAGGAAAGTTAAAAAAAAAAGGTAAAAATATACTCAAAAAACCTGATTGAAAATGGAGTGGGACTATTTTCAGCAAACTTCATCAATAGTTGGGATTATTAAAAAATAATCAATAGTTGGGATTATTTCTGGCCAACGGGTGATAGTTGGGATTATTCTTGGCCAATTTTCCTTATTTTTTTTCGATTATTCATTCATCTGGGTTTTATACTTCTGGTATGGTTTTATGTACTCTGGCTTTGATCTTTTGATCTATTTCTTCTGGTTTTATAAATCTGGTTTCATATACTTCTGGTATGGTTTTAGTTTCCATGTTCTTTCGTTTTTTTAGATCTGTAGTTAGTTTTTAAGATCTTTCGTTTCCATGTTCTTTCGTTTTTTGTTTGTATTTTCGTTTTTTATCTGTATTTTTCGTTTTAGATCTGTATTTTTTGTTGCTAGTTAGTTTGAATCTTTAATTTTTTGTATTTATTTCTTTTTTTAAATATTGCTCTGTTTTTTTAAATCTTTAATTTCCATGTTATTGCATGTTAGTTTGAATCTTTGATTTTATGATCTGTAGTTAGTTCTTTCGTTTTTGTTTGTATTTTAGTTTTTTATCTGTATTTTTCGTTTTAGATCTGTATTTTTTGTTGCTAGTAGTTTGAATCTTTGATTTTTTTTTATATTTCGTTTTTTTAAATCTTTAATTTCCATGTTATTGCATGTTAGTTTGAATCTTTGATTTTATGATCTGTAGTTAGTTCTTTCGTTTTTGTTTGTATTTTAGTTTTTTATCTGTATTTTTCGTTTTAGATCTGTTTTTTTTGTTGCTAGTTAGTTCTTTCGTTTGTTTTTTTTTTTTTAATTTTGAGCCTTTCTCTCTCCTTTCTCTCTCTAGAACTCTCTCCTCTACCAGCGATTCTCCTTGAGGGTTGCTCAGCCATGGCAGGTAGAGGAAGAGGTCGTCCCCCGAGATTAAGGTCTGCAGATGGTGCTTTTGTTTATCCCCTCTGATGATTGTTGAGCCGAGAAAAGGTGTTTCGAACCACTAAAAATCGAAACCCTAGTCTTCGTCACTTTATGTAAAACCCTAATATCCAAAATCAACTCAAGATCTTCGTTTCTAGGTTAGTTGAATGACTAGATGCAAGCTCGAGTTTTGAAGAAGGCATGAAGGGTTAAAATTGTACCAGCATATTAAGCCTGGGAGTCGATGAAATCGAAGCTTGGATCTTCCTAAATATCGTTATATCTTCTGTTTTTAGGGGTGATAGCCTCAGTTTTGGTTTGGGATTAACCCATTTATGAGATTTCGAATCCTCCATTCCCCAATTGGAGTTTTCCAATATCTTAGAGTAAACCCTAATTGAATTAGGGGTGGAAGTCTCTGTTAAAGGGTCGAGCGTTATGCGAAAACCCTAAATTAGAAATTTCTACCCAGATTCGTCCCCAAATAGTCTGAGTATTGTATTGTCTAACCCTAAACCCACTGCTGAAGGGTCGAGTAACTCAAGGCTTGATGGTGTTCATTGTGATGTCGAAAATCTCGAGGTATTGTCTATTGAGAGGCGAATTTATGGTGCTCTGAGCCCCATCTTTACTGGTTGATATCCGGTATTTGAAGATTGGACTTCAAAGCATGTTCGAGATCCTCTTGAACCACTGTAATGGAGTAATGCCCAGGTTTGGTTTATTCCTGATTTCGATTGAGAGTAATTTTGATACTGAAGTTTTCGAAAACTCTGCTCTCAAATGAGGTAAAACCCTTTTGCGTTTTGAAAACTCAAACCATAATTTGAGCTTTCGAAAAGTCTCTTGATTTAACCCCAAATTAAATTAGGGGATATAGCCTATGATCTTTAAGGATCTTTGTGTTCATAGTTCAAGGTTCATGAACTGTATTCTACAGTTAAGTCTTTGAGGATAACAATTTACTTGTTATTCCTTCAACCGTGGGTTGGGACTCTATAATCAGAGGATGGGTCTCAATATGCCTGCTGGTCTTTCGTGGTGTTGACGAAACAACCCTATGAAATGGGTAAGCCTCTCATCCAATCTCATGAATTTTGGTATGATAGTTGAAGAATGGGTATAGGTTTCTGCAATGACTTTGAATTAGTTAGTTGTCAGTGCTTGATAGTCTTAAAGCTGGTTCTTGTTGTTATGTATGTTTTGGTATTGTGACATCTGCCTGCTATGCTTGGTGTGGGTGGTATTGAAGCTGTTTCACCTACACCATAAGGCAGTAAGACTAAAGGATCTTGAGCATGGTTTTGGTGCAGTCCCTTGGGCATTTTGAGGTTCATCAACTGATTACCTCACCTTGGTGGCATCTGCGGGTCTGTCTTGTTTTGGAGATCAAGTGCTTGGTTGGGTTGGCAACATAATTGAAGAACGTGCTACTTTTGGATATTTTCTTATAGGATTGATTAGTATTTGCGCAGTTTTAGTTGTATGGAATTAAATTGTATTTTGTTTATGGCCCTCTGTAATTGTTTAGGCTAGAGATACTCTCTCTTTTTTGGAGGCGTCTTTCCACACCTTGCGATGACAAGGGGCATGTCCCTTGGAGCTCCGTTTGTCTAAACCTCTCAGTCTTTTGAACCGTTGTAAGCCTCGGCTATTTTTCTGGCATTTTATAAAATTTACTTTGCCAAAAAAAAAAAGTTTGTTGTTTTTTAAGATCTTTGATTTTAGTTCTTACTTCCTCTGTTCTGAAAAGGATGCTACATATGCATGGGCACAGGAATTAAGACAACACTGTTTAATCATTGTTGCAGGTGGGGCTTTTCACTTTAGTGAGTTTTTTATATTATTTGCTGGAAAAGAAAAGGAAAAGTAGGATTATTTAAGTTGTTAATTAAGATCATTTAAAGGTAGTAATAGTACAGCTGGATCTTACACAATCTGATCCATTTTCCCAAAAATTTTACTTCCCCCCAAAATACTTTTTTTCCCACCAAAGGTTAACTTACCTAAGTCAATAAATACAGATAATGTTCAACTTCCCCCCAAAATCATTTCCCCCCAAAATCATTTCCCTCCAAAATCATTACATTACAACACATTACAATCACTAGTAGAAAAAAGCTTAAGGGCTGCGGTTTTTTAGCCCCTTTGGGCTGCGTATTTGGACCCCAGCCATTATTGTAGCAGCAACAAATAATATTAAAGGGCTGCGGTCAAAATACGCAGCCCAAAATAAGGTAAAGGGCTGCGGACATGGACAAAAACCGCAGCCCTTTAGTGTATTATGGGCTGTGTGAAGAAGCATAAAGGGCTGCGGACATTTACTAAAAACCGCAGCCCTTAAGTGTAGTATGGGCTGTGTGAAGAAGCACAAGGGCTGCGGACAGGGCTCTAAAACCGCAGCCCCTTTCCCCTTTTTTTTTTTGTTTTCGTTATATTTGTATAATAAATAATAATTATTAGCATAATTATAAAATCATAAATATTTCACAATAATCAACCGTCGATAAATGCCAAAATATCACTCAATAATATATATATATATATATATATATATATATATATATATATATATATATATATATATATATATATATATATATATATATATATATATATATATATATATATATATATATATATATATATATATATATATATATACATAAAGTATTACATTACACCGCATATAATTAGAAATAAACACGATACATGAATTAAAGTATCTCTACACGATACATAATAATCTAGCTACCAACTTAATAAATTAGAAATAAACACCCGCGACTTTGTCTTTGACTTTGCGTAGTTCAATAGCCGTCAATTCGCGTGTTTCTCTTGGAGAGTCAATAATCTACGAATTAAAATCAATTATTATTAAAAAGTTAGTCGTACATTATATAATATAATTAATTTAATTTATAAATAAATAATTTAAAAAACATATATAATAACTAATTAAATAAAATACTTACGGAATCAATATTTTGTACCCCGACATTCTTGACGGCTTCGATGAGATCATCCATAAATTTAATAACGTAGTAGCCGCAATGAGTGGAATTTTTTTGTTGAAAACACTAAGAAAAAAAAATATTATATATTAGTGCCAAATTAAAAATGCTTCAAAACCGTTAAAAACGCAACTTAACACTTAATTTCAAGCATATGACAACTATTATCAATTCTAACAACTTCAACACATTTATATACACCAAATAGTGTTGTGTGCCAAGTTTCATGCATAACAAACAAGGTTTAAGCTACTTTACGCTCGAAAATGCAAAAATTCATTAAAACCGTTAAAAAACGCAACTTGACCCTTAATTTCAAGCATATGACAATTATTTCCAATTCTAACAACTTCAACACATTTATATACACCAAATAGTATTGTGTGCCAAGTTTCATGCATAACAAACAAGGTTTAAGCTACTTTACGCTCGAAAATGCCAAAATTCATTCAAAACCGTTAAAAAAACGCAACTTGACCCTTAATTTCAAGCATATGACAACTATTATCAATTCTAACAACTTCAACACATTTATATATACCAAATAGTGGTGTGTGCCAAGTTTCATTCATAACAAACAACAATTAAGCTACTTTACGCCCGAAAATGCCAAAATTCATTCAAAACCGTTAAAAAACGCAACTTGACCCTTAATTTCAAGCATATGAAACCTATTATCAATTCTAACAACTTCAACACATTTATATATACCAAATAGTGGTGTGTGCCAAGTTTCATTCATAACAAACAACGTTTAAGCTACTTTACGCCCGAAAATGACAAAATTCATTCAAAACCGTTAAAAAACGCAACATGACCCTTAATTTCAAGCATATGACAACTATTATCAATTCTAACAACTTCAACACATTTATATATACCAAATAGTGGTGTGTGCCAAGTTTCATTCATAACAAACAACAATTAAGCTACTTTACGCCCGAAAATGCCAAAATTCATTCAACACCGTCAAAAAACGCAACTTGACCCTTAATTTGAAGTATATGACAACTATTATCAATTCTAACAACTTCAATACATTTATATATACCAAATAGTGGTGTGTGCCAAGTTTCATTCATAACAAACTACGTTTAACTAGTTTACGCCAGAAAATGCCAAAATTCATTCAAAACCGTTAAAAAACGCAACTTGACCCTTAATTTCAAGCATATGACGACTATTATCAATTCTAACAACTTCAACACATTTATATATACCAAATAATGGTGTGTGCCAAGTTTCATTCATAACAAACAACGTTTAAGCTACTTTACGCCCGAAAATGACAAAATTCATTCAAAACCGTTAAAAAACGCAACTTGACCCTTAATTTCAAGCATATGACAACTATTATCAATTCTAACAACTTCAACACAATTATATACATCAAATAGTGGTGTGTGCCAAGTATCATTCATAACAAACAACGTTTAAGCTACTTTACGCCCGAAAATGCCAAAATTATTCAAAACCGTTAAAAAACGCAACTTGACCCTTAATTTCAAGCATATGACAACTATTATCAATTCTAACAACTTCAACACATTTAAATATACCAAATAGTGGTGTGTACCAAGTTTCATTCATAACAAACAACGTTTAAGCTACTTTACGCCCGAAAATGACAAAATTAATTCAAAACCGTTAAAAAACGCAACTTGACCCTTAATTTCAAGCATATGACAACTTTTATCAATTCTAACAACTTCAACACAATTATATACATCAAATAGTGTTGTGTGCCAAGTGTCATTCATAACAAACAACGTTTAAGCTACTTTACGCCCGAAAATGACAAAATTCATTCAAAACCGTTAAAAAACGCAACTTGACCCTTAATTTCAAGCATATGACAACTATTATCAATTCTAACAACTTCAACACATTTATATATACCAAATAGTGGTGTGTGCCAAGTTTCATTCATAACAAACGACGTTTAAGCTACTTTACGCCCGAAAATGACAAAATTCATTCAAAACCGTTAAAAAACGCAACATGACCCTTAATTTCAAGCATATGACAACTATTATCAATTCTAACAACTTCAACACATTTATATATACCAAATAGTGGTGTGTGCCAAGTTTCATTCATAACAAACAACAATTAAGCTACTTTACGCCCGAAAATGCCAAAATTCATTCAACACCGTCAAAAAACGCAACTTGACCCTTAATTTGAAGTATATGACAACTATTATCAATTCTAACAACTTCAATACATTTATATATACCAAATAGTGGTGTGTGCCAAGTTTCATTCATAACAACTACGTTTAACTAGTTTACG